>JABTTQ020000144.1:0-410162 GCA_016081115.2 Rehmannia glutinosa
ATGTTTCAAGGCTGACCATGTTCATCTGGTTTTCATCTGCACTTTTCATGTTTGAATCTATATTCCTATCTTGAGTCTGTTACAAAATTTCTGACATGTGTTGTACTCATTTGTTAGCTGATGAAAAACACTTCAGTACTCATGGAACTGCATCCTCTTCCAGATGTTGCCAAGTTTGATAGATTGCTTGTAAGACTTGGAACAAGCTACCTAATTTTTATCCATCAAGTTATCTGCTTACTGTTTCTGGCTGGTTTTCTGTTTATGTTCCAATACATGCATTTAAAAGTGCATCATCAACTTCTGTAATAAGTTCAATATTAATGTTTCCTTAAAAGAGGTTCAAGTTTGTTAACTAAACCTTGTATAATCTGGATCAAGTATATGGCGACAGAATTGTTTGGGCAACCTTTTCCTTAGACTACAAGGTGAACCCTATCTTGTGTAATTGGACTTACCCGGTCTTGTTTTGTCTTAGCTCCAACTCTCCTACCACCAATAATAGGATGCTTTTTTCAGATTGCAGTAGCTAGTTGGTAACATTATGAACTTCTATATTTACATTGATATAAGAGCAGGTGGCTTTGGGACCAGAATGGATTTTATGCACCTCAAACAAATCAAGATAATTTGGAACGTGGATGGTGACATAGTAGAAAATCATATGAAATAAGTTTGCATGACGAAACACATGAAGTGGAGGAAGATATTGACAGTGTAAAAAGCATGTCATAAAGGGTGCATTTTTGCAGGTATCATGGATCACTAGAGGTTGTAAACAGGCTCAACTTAGTTAACCCTCTCTGAATTGTTTGGTCTGGGATTTTACCCAGGAATGTCTAGATTCTTTTACAATAGGGCCCATTTCGTTTTGAATATTGACTGAGAGAAGGTCCGCATATATGTAACATGGATAGGTTATATGTATGTACTCCTTCTTGTAATTGTAGCTCTACGAAAAACTTCCCTTTGTTAAAGATTTTAGCTCTTGGAATTGTATTGCTTATATGCTCCTTATCCAAAATTTCAAACATGTGGTAGTTAATGATTTCTTTCATTTAATTGTCCTTATCTTTTGGCAAAGTTAAAAGTTTGTTCAATTGAAACAGTAGAAATTATTTCATCGTTGTCATCATTTCGTGATTCAACCGTTATTGAAAATGGTGCTATGTAGTTGAAGAAAAAGAAAACAATCTAATCGTTGGTTATGGGTGAAAAACAAACATCATCAATTTGTTTAGTAGATTGAACTTACTGGTAGTTTATCTATTTTATTTGATTTTCAACACTGTATTCAAAAAACGATTACTTAGACTAAAAAAGATTGCTAAAGAATAATTTTATGTATAATAAATATAAAGTTCTCACTCTACTATGCTTTTTTATCCTTTACATTGGTGATTTCTCTTTGGCTTCCAAATATTTTGGTGGTGTGATTGTTTTGAGCTTCGCTTTTACTATATTGGGTGTTTCCATCTGTGATTAAATACTGTTATGCTTTTACCACTGTATTCAAAACGATACCTTGACCAAGAAGATAGATAAAGAATAATTGATGTATAATAAATACAAAGTTCTCACTCTACTATGCTTTTTATCCTTTACATTGGTGATTTTCTTTGGCTTCCAAATATTTTGGTGGTGTGATTGTTTCTTTGAGCTTCGCTTTTACTATATTGGGTGTTTCATCTGTGATTAAATACTGTTATGCTTTTTTACCACTGTATTCAAAACGATATACCTTGACCAAGAAGATAGATAAAGAATAATTGGCGGTATAAATATAAAGTTCCACTTTATTATGCTTTTTTATCCTTTACATTGGTGATTTCTCCTTGGCTCACAAACATTTTGCTGGTGTGGTTGTTTTGAGCTTCGCTTTTTACTCTATTGGGTGTTTCATCTGTGATTAAAACTGTTATGCTACTGAATAGATGTTCATGGTATGTTATGAGACTTGATAGCTCTTATTCCTTTTGTGCATATGCAAATTGACCCATTACAATCCTCTTCAAAATGATTAACAGTTAGTTGGATTGTGTTACTGACTTCTATCTTGTGGCAGGTTGAAGGAAAACACAACTTTGGATGCTTTTATTTGTCTGAGAACCTTGACGTGAATGATGATTACACATTTTGGGTCCATAAAGATGACCGGGAATCCGTGTTCGACCTATCACCTGCTTTAACTGGCATTGATCAGTTTTCTTGGAGTAAGTTGAATTGTTATCTTTGTAAAACTCAATTATCTCTCGCTGTTTCCTCCAAAATGACATATTAGGCTTATGGCAGGCACTTTCACTTTATAAAATTATGTAAAAGAACTTGGTTATGTGTTGTGTATTCGCATTTATATTTGATATTTGAACTCCAATTTTTTTGATGCAGGGACCATTGATTTGTACAATGATCAACATATATGTGTGCATTTTGGAATGTATATTGACGAGGATAAAGATCAGTGCATGAATTCTGATGGCTTTGCAAGATTCCTTGGTTTGCTTGAATCAATACCTTTTCATAATACTGGTCAAAATGAGCATGACGACAGATACAAGGTAGATTGGTTTTCCAGAGAATTTTTAATCCGTGAGCATAATGTTTATCTTAATGGTGGAAGGAATTGTGTAAATGAAGGCGGATGCTGATGTTAAATAAGTAATTTGCTTTGATATCTGGCAGGTCTTTATTCGATAATCTAAGTATTCAAGACGTTGGGGCTTTTGTCCTGGGTGCTGAATGCATAGGGATTTGTGATTTAGACATCAAAATTTTCTTTTAGAAATGTTATTTGTAGTAGTAAACCTTCTCATTATGATGTGGTAACTTATGCTTTTACACTTTGACATAGTATCTTTCGCTAAAAGTATATGATATTTAGCTTGTATGTATTGCTGTTCTTTTTTAGGGGTATCTGCGTAGAACTTTGCTGGCACTTGGTTCCTCTTTTTCTCTTTAATCTTTATCATAGATAAGTGATATATTATGCCTTGGTGATGAGATTATTATTTGTGTTCGATAAGCTGTTTTTAGGCAGGTGGCTTGCTGATATGAATAATGCACTAGTTGGTTTCTTGTGTAGAATCTGGGAAGTACAATGCCTATTAACAAATTTATAAATGGTTGAGTTGTTCAATTAAGCTTATGTCATGAAATGGTGCTTTTGGCATAACCCTCTGATCCTGATTTAGACTCATGTTGTCATTTGTTTTATCCATTGCCCACATTAATATCAGTTGTAATCTTTTATACGTAAAATGCCTTGATCATAGGTACATTTTAAAGAAGAAGTTTGACCGTGGAGCATATGGAGAAGTTTGGCTTGCTTTTCAATTGGAATTGTTCTCAAGTTGGAAAAGATCTCAAAGGAGGCATGCAAAAGACAATGTTCTGTACAGAAATGAGCATTTGAGGGCTTATGACGAAAATATAGCTACAAGTTTTTCGGATGAAGGTTGCAGTGTTATTCTGATGAGAATATGTTCATTTTGAAGCGGATTATGGTAAATAATTCAAATTCACATGCTTTTCTTTGATCGCACCCTGATATGTTAGATTGTAATGTTTCCATGAATGTATACAAACTTCTTTCAAGTGAAGTGCCACATCCCGCACTTCAGTAAGACCACAACCATGTGTAGACGATAACCTTTTGCATCTTTGATATGGCAAAACAACCTGATAACAAAGAGCTTTAGAGCAATCTGCTGCTATGTTTTGAAATAGTAGAATTGCAATATGCTGCTGTGGCACTAAAATACTATCAGAATCATACCTTCACAAATGGATTGTGTATATGTTATTAGTTTTAAAAACCCACTGAATCTCTACTAGTTGCTAGCTAACTAAATAATAACATGACAACACTAAAGGTAATTATGGCAAAGAAAAATGGTGATAAAAATAGTGTGAGATTAGTCTATTATCTACCTTATAGAATTAAACCATAAGATACTAAGTGCACCATGAGATTCTCATTCTGATGAGGATCTAATGCCCGAATTGTGCCACTATATGGAAACAGAACTCATGCTATATATCTCCAATTCATTTCTTAATATGATACATGGCGTCTTAACGCTTCTCTCATATTAATATTTTTTGAGTGATAGAACAGAGGTACAAAATAATTTTATGAGAAAATACTTGCTGGGCGATTATGCATAAGCTAAAGTCCTGTGAATTTCAATGAAATCTCAGGCATTTTTGTTGACTCACATATAAAAGTGAAGATTATATCCTTGTGTTGAGTATCCACACACACACACAAAAAAAAACAAAAACAAAAACAAATATGCACTTATACGGAGATGTTGGCGTTGCAATCATTGTAACTGAATCACTGTTTATTGTTATGTAGCAAATTCCAGTTTTTATTTCATAATATTATTCTTATTGTAAGGGAAAACAAGCTGTAAAATCACTGCATGATCTTTTTCTTTGTTATTGTAGTATGGTTTTCATATCTCTTCCTTTTGCTGAAAATGTCATAACTCGTGCAGATTTTCATACATCAGAAGGGGCAGTTAGTGAGGGTTCTCGTATTGATTTTATCATATTGTATCTGCAGTTGGTTTTGTGAAATAGAAACTTTTCCTAGTTATTATAATCATCAAATGCTTGATTTATTAAATTCACTGGTTTCTGTGAACAGGTGGAAAGGGGAATTGGTGCTTACTTGAGTGGTTTGCGGAGAAGTACTTTGGTGAAGTTTTTTTAAATGCCTCCAATTTCTACAAGGTTCATCATCTCTGAGAACCAGACTTCGCCTGGAAAAATATCACAATGCAATGCACATGGCTTCACACATGTAAATGAATCAGTTGGCGAGAAACTGAGGAACCCTCAAGTCCTGAGGATGTGATTTTTAGGGAAAAAGACTGCATGGAGCTGCCTATGAAGAAGGATTGAATCATATTGCAGAGATATGTTGAATCTTTGAGTCACGATCCAATGAGATATGGCTTGTATTTCATCATGAAGGTATTTCCTTTTCAAAACTTCTGTATACTGCTGAAGAAGTGGTGACTGATGATGATGACAAAGAAAAAGTGAGCGCGGGAAGCGAGTTCAGATATTGCGCCATCAAGATGGTGGCACTGGTTGAAGACTACAGAAGCAGGGCAAGAGGAATTTCAGCATTATAATATGGCAGTTGGTACGCTTATAATATGGCAAGTTAACACTAGCATTCTTAGATACTGCCTTGATGCTTATTGATTATTGTGCACACATGAACCTGTCCTCACAACAAACTGGCTATTAGTACTGCCGGGAGTTTTGAGGGGTGTGTGTGTGTGGGAAATTTGGAATTGGGGTTTAAGTGTAAAATGAATCAGTGGTTAAGTGTAAAATGGAAATAGCACTTCTCACCAAACAACCTCCTGACATCCTTATGTTTTGCTTAGTTGATGGCGCTGAAGTCCTGCCACGACGAAACATCACTCACAGGGATATCAAACCTGGTAAGAAGACGCCTGAGGTTGTGCAGTGGCTTTTAATACTTTACACAATCAAAAGCTAATTGAGATGTTATATATGGCAAGAAAACATGGTAATATGCTTTGAAGATCAGACTCAGGAAGCTGCTTGACAGGAAGTCCAAATAGTGAGAAGAATTACACTACTAAAATGTACTGCTTATTTGTGTTATGATTGTCGTGTTCTGCTTTCTGGCTTGCAAAGTGTTTGCTGAATGTTTATTTTAGCACTGCAAATTACTGAATTTTCACTTTTGTAGCTAATGGTATAGCACATCTGCTTAATTTGGAACCTTGTATGCTGTTGTTTCTTTATACTTATAATAACTAGTATACCCTTAGTGCATTAGTATTAGACTGGGAGTCGTGGTTTGGTCCAGGAACGGTTCGGCTTTTAAAATGTGTACAAAACATGTTATCAATGCTATGCTTGGATGTTGCAGCACCTGTTTGATGATGTGTAATGAGAGCTGGATTTCATCCATTTTATGCTTGCAGACTACTTTTGATGCCTTTTACTTATCAATTGCAGGCGCATTATTGACTTTTTGGCAGTGCCGTGAATGATTTCACAGTGAAGCATTTATATGGGTCTGTTGGGCCTTCTAGGTATTACATTTTTCCTGCTGGCATATTGCATTAAATCTTTTGAGTTTATTTTCCAAACTCATGCATGTGAATGGCAAGAAAGTACATACCAGAAAGTGGCTCAAGATCCTAATTGTATGTAAATCACTTCTTTGGCCAATGTATGATCAGTGTCCAAAACTCTATGAAACCCTCTCCTAAAGTAGGTTCTGCATACTTTTTAAAGGAACATAAATTAGGGCCACGTCAGTCTATACACTGACTAATTATTTTCCTTTATGTGAATTAATGTATATTATGCTGAATTTTACATTGGAGTGTTTCATGTCTATCTCCATCTTCTGACTTCTTTTAGAGAAATGTTGCCATAGGTTAATCACCAACTTCCTCCCATTTTCATGTGATTCCAACCTTATATGCAGATATAATCTCTTTGTTCTTGTGTTGATATTTAAATTTATACGCTTTTCTATCTGATAGTGCTGAACAAACTTCTGATTATACCTGAAGCTTTTCTAAATGAGCTGGTATCGGGGCACCAAGCGTCACTGCAAAGTATGTTGAATCTCTTTTTCATTAACTCTTGCTTTCCATATTTAGGTTTCAGCAACTTGATGACAGATGTTTTAATTGAAAACTTTTAAACTGGTTTCATTTTCTTTCTCTAGATCAAGATACCCCCTCTGTTACAGGCGATTATTTCTTTTCTCTGGCTGAGGATATCTTGCCATGTAACTGTTTATTTAATTCTGTAAGCTTTACTAACATGAACAGAATAATTGTTTTGTGTTTGGAATGAAGGTGTCGAAACATAATCTTAGAGTCCAATTATTTCATAAATCTGCCCATTCAAGTAGATGTTGAATTTGTAGTATTTATCTTAATGTAGTAGCTTGTTGAGGTATCATTTTAATTTATTGGGCTGAGATGGATTCCACTGACAAAGGAGATGCGATTTTTCTACTGAGAGATTGAATTATAGAAGAAATTATAAGCACTTTGTCAAATTGTCAGGTGAAGATTGTTGGAAAAGAACTATTTATAATTCTCTCTCTATTTTGTGTTTCATATTTATAGTTTTCCCTTTACTCGTGTCTCTATTTTTTGCTTCTATGGTTGTAATTAAAATTGGTTAGTTGGCTGGTGTGTATAACAGTTCATTTTCGGCTTAACTCTATTCTGAACTCACTTTCTTACAAAATGGAACAATATGAAAGGAGATCAAAAGCCAATGAAACTTCAGATATGAATGGTTCATACTTGGACACAGTTAAACTTATGTAGCTTTATAATTACTGATACTTTAGTAAGATTGGTGCCACTCGATGTTAGCATTACCAGAGAGCTTTTATTAGCAATTTGAGGATAATGAAATAACGGCGATAAGAAGAATTACATAGTGGATCTTTTACCCTTTTATATCCAGTAAGATTGATTTTATTGGTGCTGATTTCTTGGGTAGGTATGATATGTGGAGTGTTGGTGTGGTAATCTTGGAGTTGATTTTAGGATCTCCAAATGTGTTTCAAATAAGTTCTATAACTCAAGCGCTTCTTGATCAGCACCTCAGGGGCTGGAACGATAGCTTTAAAGAGCTTGCTTACAAGTAAGTCTCAAGTATTATTTTGCCCACATCATTCTAAGTCCGTCAAATATAGATTAACTCATTGTTGGGTTCTATTGTTGACTGTTCATTTTATGCGTGCTGTTTATGATCCACTGTAACTGATTTGCTTCACTTCCAATTTCTATAACGGCTTTTCTATTTATACCCATATATTTTACTGCACAGATTCATGTGTAATGCCATTGAATTATCAATGCTTAACTACAGTGCATGAAAATGGAATAGAGTCTAACTTTTTGCTTACTAGAAAGCTCACAAATTGATGTAATTTCTTTCTTGGCACCAGATCGCAAATCCTAATGAAAACATTTTTACATCAGCTTGCTTGTTTTTCAAATTCTTGTAAAACTTTTCTCCTATAATAGGAGTTTTTAATGTATTGTCTAACTAAAGACGGGTATTCATCCTGTGGAAGTTTATAAAGATTTTTCTCATAATCACAAGTAAAATCATCAAGTAAACAAATATCACAAAGTATCATATTTGCTAACTGATTCGGGCAATATCTTGCTCGATTATCTTTCCCGAACGAGTTCGCTTGTTAAGTTAACACTAAAGAACATAAACAGTAAAAACTATTAACGACTTCTTCAAAAATCATATTAGAAGTTTTTCCTATTGTTATCCAAGTGGTATTTTTACCATACATCGAGCAATACCGTTTGTTTTATGCTCCATAAGTAAAAGAAGAGTATTTGGTTTTTCATAAGCATACGGGTTAGTTTGGATAAGAAGACTAATATCTCTTGCCCAAAGGCCAATCAAATTTCTTCTTTCGCATTCTTTGGTTAC
Source organism: Rehmannia glutinosa (assembly GCA_016081115.2). NCBI lineage: Eukaryota > Viridiplantae > Streptophyta > Magnoliopsida > Lamiales > Orobanchaceae > Rehmannia > Rehmannia glutinosa. Next base: position 8,488 of record JABTTQ020000144.1, read on the forward strand.
ACAATCGATATTAAGTGTAGAATCTCCCTCCTTTTGATCGAGTTTTGTTTTGCTCTTTTTGGCCAATTAACACCTTTCGGTGTTTTTTCTTTTATCCTCAAGTAGATGCTTCCGCATCTTCTCGTTTAGGTTGTCTATTCATCCCAAATTTCCTCAGAGGTTGATCTAGATTTCGTCTTCACCGGTTTCTTGATCACGTTTCCCGCTTTCTTTCTTTCATTTGAACAAAACATTTTTCCTTTTTCACTATCATGCCAAAAATGTTTTGAGAAAAGCTTTTCTTCAAGTTGTTGTATGATACCGACTCATCAAAGGTCATTAATTTAACAAGTTCTTGAATCGATCAAAACCATTGATTTTGATTATCAAGAATATGTTCCCAAAAACAGTTTCAAGTTTTTCTTAAAAACTCATTTTTTAGGTTGAAAAGGCCAAGTCAAAGCATTCGATTTCGATGAACCTAATTCAACATTTCCAACAAGGTGATTTGGTGGCGAATATTTAAAACTAATTGTTTTTAATATATCTCCTTCAATATTATTCACTAAAGATCTTGTTTTTCACAAATATAATTGTTTTTATCAATTTTATCGAAATTTCTCGTGATAATTTACCAAAGAACAATCTCAAGATGTTCATGCCTTATAAGTTCTTTCTTTATTTTCAAAAGATTCAAATCTTTTTCAAGATCTCTAATTTTAATGAGCTAGCTTTCTATCAAAGATTTAATCTCCGGAAGTGTTATATTTTAGAAAAATTTGTTTTAGAGTTATACATCTCCAAGAACTTTTTCATTTTTTTTCAAAATTTTGAGTATTGATCTATGCGTTTACATAGATTTTAGGAGTTCTCTATTAGAAGGTTCTCCGAACGTTTATGATGACTTAATGTTGGTTTAGAACCAATAAGTCGTTTTCCTTTAGCTATATCGATAGCCCAAGAATTTTCTATAGAGTGATTTAAAACTTTGTTTCTTCAATCTTTCTAATATCGTAAAAATACATCGTCAATTTCGATGTATTCTTTTTCTTATAGTCGATGCTTATGATGACTATTGGTTAACGCATATCCTATAAGATAAGTTATGCTAAAAACTTTATCGACTTTGTCCATTAAATCGATCTCTCAAATTTATGTACGAAACTTAAGATTTCGATCTAAGTTCTTGGTTGTTAAACTTAATCCAAACTTAGATAAATCGTAAACATAAATTTATTGTAAATTAAGTCATTTTGAGCAAAGACCTAAAATGCAATTTAATTCGATTATCAATTAAGGCCATCTTTATGGGAGAATCTATTCCTTCTCTAAACTCGCTTTGATTAGTATTTTAATCGCTCCAAGATGTAAAACACTATTTTTTGTTCGAATATCTATAGAATATTTGGCTAATTTATGTTAATTTCTTCACGAGTAATTAATGGTAAATAAACGCCGCGCTGTATCTCGAAATATCGATATGCATTTCTTTATCGAAAACACAATAAAAAATTTCATTTTTTCTTTTTAAAATATTATTCATCATTTTAGAATAAATTTTGTAAGTTAAAAACTTGTTCTTTTTCGATCTAAATGAATGGGTCGTAATCTTTGAAAGTTTTTCTTGTTTAAAGATAATACTAGAGTAAATACCTTGATTTTCTTCAAAAATAATTTGTTTGTCACTTAGAAAAATCTGATTGCTCGTATTTATCTTCTATTTCCATTAAGATTTCTTAACCGATTAAGATAATCATTAATGTTATTTATTCTTGTTATATAAATCAAGATCTTCTAACAAGTGGATCACGTTCTCTTAATCTAACTTAAAATATTTTCTAAAGATCAGGCATTGTTCAAGCAAATCACGTTTTTCTTCTATTAGGAGTTCAATCTCCTTTTCAAGAGTTAAACCAGGCATATTTTAAAAAACTTATTTAAAACAATTAATTTAATTTAGAACCGTATACACCGCCTCCGATACCAAGTTGGTTTTGGGAGGCGGACTCATAATTTTTTTTTAAAATTCATAATCCATTTTGCATTTTGTTATTGCAAAAAAAAATCGCTTTTGAAAAACAATAATTTTTACAAAGATTTTTGCTTAATTGTTAGATGGTTTGCCCATATCAAATTATGTTTGACAAAGATAGTAATAAGTGATATGTCAACATTTGTGTGGAGTTGGGTGGTGTCCACATGGGTGGCATGAACTCAACCGCCTTGGTTTGTTCGATGACGCCCACTGGTGGAACCAGTGGGATTTTTTTGCTATTTCAAGAAAATTCCACTATCGGATGAGTAATGCATAGTGATTTGTAGTTTATTATGATTTGTTTTGATTAAAATATGTAAAATACGAGCAATTAGATAATTCAGGTAATTTTCTTAAAAGAATGAACATCTTGTACTTGATTTTTATCCTTCAATTTTCTACAACGCTCCAAATTATTTTGTTTTTCGCTTTCTTCTACCAAACCGACATGGTACTATTCGCGTCGTCCTCCCGATCAGGTGCTACTTTCCCAAAAAAATTGGTCTATTCGGGTGATTTGCGTAAATAACTTGGACATTTGGTAGATATAGAAAATTTTATTGAAAGAAAATTTTTACAAGGATACTGAGGGTTCTTCTAAGAAGTTCCTCGAATTTCTAATTGCCCATAGGCTTTTTTTGCAGGCATTTGAAAAATACAAGTGAGATAGGTGTGTGTTCGTGGTGTGAACTTGTGATGTCTCCTTCTAAGTTTTGAAGTCCTTTTATAGATGTAAAGATACTTCAATTATTTTACAATACGTCACGCATGACGATTTTTTCGAGACCCACTCATGATATGTGGTTAAAAGAATGTTCACATGTCTTTGTTATCTTTAGAAATGGTGGGTGGATGTTTTTGAATCAAGATTTGTTTGCCTGTCACAAGATCTTCTTTTTCTTTATCATGTTTGCAAAAATTGCATTCATGCTTTTGGAGTTCTCTCGCAGAGTAGTTGCACGCAGTAAGAAGGACGATTACCATGTGAATTTGTCCTTTGTTGAACTTTTCTTCGAACCAAATGATAGTCTCAATATCTTTCCGAGAGATAATTTTTGGTGACCATGAGCACATGATGACTTTTCCTTACAAAGAATTAACTTTAATATTGCTTTCATCATTTAGTTTTAGCAATTTGTTAATTATTTTTTCCAATCCTCGAATGAGGGTATAAAAGATTGTTGTTTCCATCCTTCGAGGGATGGTAACTTGCTTGCTCCTGGCTATACCTATTTCGATATAGTGATAATGACATAAACGTTTCTTCTTCATCCCAGTCGATATTGACTTGAGACAATTTATGAAGATGTTTCGACCGCTTGTTTAACAACCTTTGTTCAAGGTCTGATTGCATTTTGAATTCTTCAGTGGAATTCTTTAACCTCCAATAATTTTTTGAAGGATATATGTTCTTAACTACCCACAATTAAAGGCTTTGTAAACGATTGGATCGGCACCTTCAATAAAATTGAAATAGTGATGTCTTTTTTATCGCTGGTAAAAATCTTTCTTCAAGTAAAGATTTTGTACCGCCCTTTTCGAGCTTTTGTAAAGATTTCAATAAAATCTCGATTTGTGAGTTTAAATTTGTCTTTGTTTTCAAAACTTGGTTCCTTAGGAATTGAATAAATTCTTCCCAAGGTTTTCATTTTTCCGAGATTTCTTAGCGCATCGAAAAATGTTTTCGCTTAAGAGTCTCTTGTTCAAAAATGATTTCTAATGGTGTCAGACCAAGCAGCAGTGGTAAAACAATTAGCTTCATTTCTTGCTTTCCGCAAGGATTTGAATTTTTTATGAATAACATTAAATCCTTTTATTGCAAATGAGGCTTTAGCCCAAGATGTGTATATTCCAAGGATTTGGTCCATTAAAGCCACATAATAGAATTTTGGAGTTGGAATCTCCTCTTTTTCTTTCGAAAAAACTAAATCGTGAGATTTAGATTTTTGACTTGGATGTTGAATCCCAATTCCAATGGAAGATGTTCCAGGACGTAACCCAGTAACAAATTCTTGAGAGTGACGAGTTTTGTTGGGATAGCCAACTTTGATGAGGTTTGCTCCTCGGTTTTGCGATTTTTTTTCCAAAGCAACAAGAATAACAAGATTTGTTGAGTCTTTTTACCAGGAGACTGTAGTTAGGACTAGATTCATGATTTTAAGTATTGCTACAACAATGAGGTTGAATTAACCTTCTCAATTGGTAAACCTGGTTTTCTTGATTTTATGAAAAGAATTCAAAAATTTACAAACCGGAAGCTATTAATATTACTCCCGACAAAATAGAAGAAAGTCCACATTTTTGAAAGGGGGAGAAGAAAAGAAGTTTTTGAAGAAAAAGTTTTTGATTTAAATTTGCAAAAATTTAGTATTATAGAACAACTACTTGACAAAGTTTGTTCTCAAAATCCTATAGACCCTATTAAGTTTAAAAAACAATGGATGAGAGCATCTATAAAACTCTTACATCCTAAAAAATAGTTAGGGTTAAGCCCATGATTTATAGTCTGGGACGAGAGAGGAATTTACTAAAGCGATAAGTGAACTCTTGAGTTAAAACTTATCACACCTAGCAAATCTCCTCATATGTCTCACTTTCCTAGTTGAAAACGGCGGAAAAAGAAAAAAGAAAAAAAGAGAATGGTGGTCAACTATAAAGCAATCAATGCCGCTTACTATAGGAGATAACCATAACCTTCCTAACAAAGATGAACTTTTAACTCTCATTCGGGAAAAAGATTTTTAGTTCATTTGATTGTAAAGTGCGGCTTTTGGCAAGTATTATTAGATGAAGAATCAAAACCACTAATGACTTTTACTTGTCCGGATGGACTCTTCCAATGGAACGTCGTTCCATTCTGGTTAAAACAAGACCATGGCTATTTTTCAAAGACATGCAAAATGCATTACGAGGTTTTGAAAAAGTCGTTTGTGTTTATGTTGATGACATTCTTGTTTTCAGTATAAATGAAAATGAACACTTTAAGCATGTTGCTACTGTGTTAAAAAGAATAGAACAATTAGGCATTATTCTTTCTAAAAAGAAAGCTCAATTGTTTAAAACAAAGATTAATTTCTTAGGTTTGGAAATTGAGGAAGGAACACATTGTCCTCAAAATCATATTTTGGAGCATTTGCATAAATTTCCTGATCATTTGCAGGACAAAAAACAGCTTCAGAGATTTTTAGGAGTTTTAACTTATGTTGAAAGTTATATTCCTAGATTAGCTGAAATAAGAAAGCCTTTGGCAGCAAAACTTAAAAATGATCATATTTGGAATTGGATCAATTTGATTAAATCGATTATATTGGGAAGATAAAAAGAAATTAGTTCAATTTCCTAAACTTTATCCTAATCCCGATGATCAATTGATCATCGAAACAGATGCCTCTCCATTCCTTTTGGGGAGGAGTATTAAAGGTAAAGTGCAAAATACTTTAGAAGAAAAAAATTGCAGTATATCTTCTAAAAGTAGCTTCAAAGCAAAGAAAGTTAAATTACCATAGCAATGAAAAGGAGTATTTATCGGTTTGAGAGTCATTAAAAATTCTCGACTTATTTAACTCAATCGGGTTTATTATTGTTTAACCGACAATAAAAACTTTACATATTTCCGAAATTAAAAATCACGGGAGATTATAAACAAGGAAGACTTGTTAGATGGCAAATGTGGTTTTTCGATATGAATTTGATGTGGAACACATTCATTGTAATAAAAATGTCCTTGCGATTGTTTAACGTGAATTTGTTACATAATTGCAGAACAATTCCGCTAGAGGAAAATAAATTAGGTTCTAAAACCCAGGAACTAATTGTTCTTATCAAGAATCTATTGACTATTTGAAATAGCAGATGGATGAAATCGCATGTACGACCGTCTCAAAAGAAGGTTCTTGAAATCGAATCTATGCAAAATCGGAACTACTCGAGTTATCACTGAGCGAGTAACAAAAGGTTAATTGAAACTCAGAAGCAATGCCGCAAATCATGAATCTATTCTGGAACTACAGGTCTCCGGTAAAGACTCAACAAATCCTGTTATTCCTGTTGCTTTGGAAAAAAGCAAAACTGAGGAGCAAACCTCATCAAAGTTGGCTATCCCAACAAAACTCGTCACTCCTGAAGAATTTGTTACTGGGTTACGTCCTGGAACATCTTCCATTGGAATTGGGATTCAACACCCAAGTCAAAAATCTAAATCTCACGATTTAGTTTTTTCGAAAGAAAAAGAGGAGATTCTAACTCCAAAATTCTATTATGTGCAAATCCTGGAATGTACACAACTTGGGCTAAAGCCTCATTTGCAATAAAAGGATTTAATGTTATTCATAAAAATTTCAAATCCTTTGCAGAAGCAAGAAATGAAGCTAATTGTTTTACCACGCTGCTGCAGTACAACACCATTAGAAATCATTTGAACAAGAGACTCTTAAGCCAAAAACATTTTCTGATGCGCTTAAGAAATCTCCAGAAAAAATGAAAACCTTGGGAAGAATTTATTCAATTCCTAAGGAACCAAGTTTTGAAAACAAAGACAAATTTAAACTCACAAATCGAGATTTTATTGAAATCTTTACAAAAGTCGAAAAGCTGGTACAAAATCTTTACTTGAAGAAAGATTTTTACCAGCGATAAAAAGACATCAACTATTTCAATTTTATTGAAGGTGCCGATCCAGAATCGGTTTACAAAGCCTTTAATTGTGGACTAGTTAAAAACATATATCCTTCAAAAATTTATTGGAGGTTAAAGAATTCTCTGAAGAATTCAAAAAAGAATCAAGACCTTGAACAAAGGTTCTTAAACAAGCGATCGAAACATCTTCATAAGTGTCTCAAGTCTGATAACGCGGATCGAGGATGAAAAACAGTTTATGAGTCATTATCACTATATCGAAATAGGTATAGCACAGGAGCAAGCAAGTTACTATCCCTCCGAACAGATGGAAACAACAGTCTTTATACCCTCATTCGAGGATTGGAAAAAATAATTAACAAATTGCTAAAACTAAATGATGAAAGCAATATTAAAGTTAATTACTGTAAGGAAAAGGTCATCATGTGCTCATGGTCACCAAAAATTATCTCTGAGAAAGATATTGAGACTATCCTTTGGTTCGAAGAAAAGTTCAACAAAGGACAAATTCACACGGGTAACGGGTCCCTTACTTATGCGTACAACTACTCATGAGAAAACTCAGCGCATGAATGCAATTTTTGCAAACATGATAAAGAAGATGCTGACAGGCAAACAACCAGTACTGATTCACTGTCCACCAGCTCTAAAGATAACAAAGACATGTGAACCACTACTTTAACAGCTCACATATCATGTGAGTGGGTCTGAAGAAAAATCGTCATGCATGACGTATTGTAAAATAATTGAAGTATGTTTACATCTATAAAAGGACTTCAAAACTTAGAGAGGGACAAGTTCACACCACAGAACACACACCTATCTCACCTTGTATTTTTCAGTAGATGCAATCTAAAAAGTGCTAATGGCAATTAGAAATTCAGGGAACTTCTTAGAGAAGAAAGAAGAACCCTTGTATCTTGTAAAAATTTCCTTTCAATAAAATTTTCTATATCTACCAAATGTCCAAGTTATTTCTGCAAGTCACCTGAATAGACCAATTTTTTGGGAAAGTAGCACGATCGGGGAGGTCGACGCGAATAATCGCGCTTAGGTTTGGTAGAAGTTTCGAAAAACAAAATAATTTGGAGTATTTGTAGAAAATTGAAGGATAAAAATCAAGGTGTACAAGATGTTCATTATTTTAAGAAAATTACCTAGAATTATCTAATTGCTCGTATTTTACATATTTTAATCAAAACAAATCATAATAAACTACAAATCACTATGCATTCTGTCAATAGTGGAATTTTTGCTGAAATAGCAAAAAATCCCACTTGGGTTCCACCCAAGTGGGCGTCATCGAACAAACCAAGGCGGTTGAGTTCATGCCACCCATGTGGACACCACCCAACTCCACACAAATGTTGACACATGTCACTTTTTACTATCTTTGCCAAACATAATTTGATATGGGCAAACCATCTAACAATTTAATAGAAAATTCTGTAAAAATTTATTGTTTTTCAAAAGCGATTTTTTTTTTGCAATAACAAAATGCAAAATGGATTATGAATTTTTAAAAAAAATTATGAGTCCGCCTCCAAAACCAACTTGGTATCAAGGCTGCGATTGAATGTGGAAGAGATTCCATTTTCGTTCCGCCAGAGAATTTTTTTTACCAAACGTGCGATCGTTTATGAAAATTTTAAAATATACTATTCTCTCACTTTTACTTTTTCTCATTTTTTCTCTTACCAATCACATCCGTTGAGATATCTCCCGATTTGTTTTGATATGTCCTTGATTTGTTTAGATATTTCACATATCTATTTTCTTGTATGTAAATATCTTGTATATCTTTTCGATTTATCTAGATTAGGATCTTGATTCTTTTCGATTTGTATAGATATAGGATCTTGATTTTATCCCTAAAATCAAGGATCTTGATTGTATTCTTTTGTTATAAATACATAAGGTGAGGTTAGTCTCTCAAGCAATTCAAATCGATCGGTGTTCTAATTTCTCAAGTCGGTGTTCTAATTTCAAGTTGGTATCGTGCCCACATCTTGTGGCCCGATTAAAAAAAAAAAAAAAAGTTCCCAATATATCTTTTCGATCAAAATCATCCATTAATCTCTTTCTTTTTCGTGGTTCTGTTTTACACAATTCTTGTGTGTTGCCTCGAGTTCTTCTTCTTTCTAATGGCATGAGCTTCTACAAACAAGTCGCCAGTATCCTTTGTGTTCTCCCAAGCAATCTCTATCACGTCGGAGAAACTTACCGGGAAAAATTATATGGATTGGCAAGCGGTTTGCCGAGATGTGGTTCTTTGGTCAAGCGTTTATCCGATCACTGAGCAAAAGAGGTGATATTGTTGAAACCGAACGCGTGAGCGGTGGAAGAAAGTCGATGCACAGTTGGTCGCTCTTTCGTGGCAATCCATTGATTCAAAACTATTAGTTTACTTTCGCCTTACAAAACGTGCCCACGATATTTGGAAGAAAAGCTCGAGATGTATATTCAAATGACGTCCAACGTCTCTATGATGTTGTTCATAATTTATTTACCCTTCAGATGATGATTCAGATCTTCCTTCGATTCGAATAAAAGCATCGACCATTGATGAGGTCAAATTGCTTTTGATGGTGATGACCTTACTAAGATGATCAACAAACTTGATAACATGTGTATGGTGTTACTCCTTCACGGCCTTCACAAGGATTTTGAATGCGGCGGAACCAAATTTTGACTAATCCTTGTGTTCCCACCACGAGAAGAACTTGTTAGTAAATGCTCACTACGAGTTCCTCATCCGAATCTATGTCACGAGTTGGATCTCAACTAGGTTGCAATTCTCTGCATTTGTTCTTTGGACGTGGAGTGCCGTGGTCGGGTCGAGGAAAGGTTGGCTATGGGAACTGGGAATGGTCGCCCCAAGTGCTCACATTGTAACCGTATGGGACATACCCAGGAAAAGTGTTATCAATTGATTGGATTCCGATAAGTCCGCAAATGTCATTTATTCTCAACCTCCACTTTTTGAAAATCAAAGTGACGACACCATTTGGTCATCACAATTTTTCTCGTGGGATCCGAGTACAAGGAGTTTCTCCAATACAAGGCGGCTGGTCGCTGCCTTCCGTAGTTTCTTTTGCCCATCGGTAATTCTACAGTTTGTTTTCCCATTCATCGTCTGTTGGATCCTCGGATCTTGGATTAGGTGCTTCGATCACATACCGGTAATCCTCACTTTTTCTAAATTTGTCTCATCCTAACATTTCTCGCCACATCACCCTAGGCGATGGTTCTAAAGCTAAAGTCACGAGGCATTGGTCACGCCACACCTTTTCCTTCATTATCTCTAAATTATGTTCTTTTTGTACTGGTCTCTCAATTTAGTTTCGTTAGTCAACTAGCTCGAACTCGATTGTTCTATAACCTTCAATCGCCAATAATTTTTGTATACAGGATCAAGACGGGCGGACGATTGGTACAGGATATGAATCACATGGTCTCTACTACTTTCGGTCTCCGGTCTCCATCCTCTTTGTTTGCAGACTACTACAGAGTCTCCAAATCTCATTCATCATCGTCTCAGTCACCCAAACTTGAATAAATTGAAGAAAATGGTTCGGTCTTTCTCACTTGCAGTCTTTGGAGTGTGAACCTTGTCACTTAGTAAACATGTTCGGGCTTCCTTTACGGTAATTGTTCATCGTGCAAATTCCCTTTTGATCTTGTTCACTCGGATGTGTGGGTCCGAGTCGTGTCGGGTTCTATGTTAGGTTTTAGGTATTTTGTTACTTTCATCGATGATTTTTCTAGATGTACATGGATTTTCTTAATGAAAGAACGTTGAGTTATTTACTATATTTCAAAAATTTTACAATGAAATTCGAACACGTTTGGGCATTCCATACGTGTTTTACGACCGACAATGCAAAAGAGTATTTTTCAGGGTCTTTCAATAGTTTTATGACATCTCATGGTATTGTTCATCAATCAAGTTGTCCCCATACCCTCAAAGAAACGGCATTGCGAACGAAAAACATCGTCATATTATTGAAAGCGCGTGCACCTTGTTGATACATGCCAATGCACCTATAAAATTTTGGGGTGATGCGATTCTTTGCTCTTTGGGTATTTGATTAATAGAATGTCTTCTTCATCTCTCGAACAACAAAGTGCCTCATTCTCTTTTATTCCCTAATGAAACTCTCTACAAAGTTCCCACTCGTGTCTTTGGTTCTACTGTTTTGTTCATGATCTTACTCCGGTGTCTTGACAAGTTAAAGGCTCGTCTTTATCAAATGCATCTTCCTTGGTTATTCTCGAGTTCGAAAGGATACCGATGTTATTCTCCTTCAAGTCATCGACACATGTCACATTTTGGTGTCACCTTCTTTGAAGATACTCCGTTCTTTACTTCCTCAAAAACACAAGAGTCGGTCTCTCGGGTATTACCAGCTTCTCCTTCTCTCCCATTTGGTCCTAATCGCCTTCCTCAAATACATCGTAGTCTTCCACTCCGTCGAGTTCCTCTCATTACTTATCAACGCCGCCTCGTCGTGCTCCGATAGAGGAACTTGTCATTGAAGAGGTAGGTGATTCATCTCCTGTTCCACTCTCACCCCGCTCGCCCAATCCAACAACATGTGGAAATGCCGTAGCTCTTCGCAAAGGTACTCATTCTACTAGAAACCCTCATCCAATTTATAACTTTTTGAGTTATCACCGTCTATTCCTCCCATTATGCATTTGTTCCGACTTTCTTCTCGTGTCCATTCCTAAATGCATTCGGGAAGCACTTCAAAGATTCGGGATGGCGGCAGCTATGATTGATGAGATGACGGCTCACAGATTCTAACTGGACACTTGGACACTCGTCCCCTCCCCGCAGGAAATCTATTGTTGGTTGCGGATGGGTGTTCACAATCAAGGTCGGCCCCGATGGTCGATTGATCGCTGAAGCTCGTCTTGTAGCTAAAGGCTATACTCAAATTTTTGGCTTGGATTATGGTGACACTTTTTCTCTGTTGCAAAAATGGCCTCGGTTCGTCTTTTTCCTATCTATGGCAAAATGTATGCGTAATTGGCCTCTTTATCAATTAGACATAAAAATGCATTCTTACATGGTGACTTAGTTGAGGAGGTCTATATGGAGCAACCGCCCGGGTTCGTTGCTCGGGGAGTCTCGTGGTTTTGTTTGTAGATTGCGAAAAGCCTTATACGGCCTCAGCAGTTAGAGCATGGTTTGGCAGATTCGATTCTTCTTCAAAATTTTGGCATGGTTCGCATGAAGCCGACCATTCGGTTTTCTATATACATTCTTCTACTAATCAATGCATTTATCTAATTGTTTATGTAGATGACATTGTTATTACGAGGAAATGACGCAGTGGTATTCGAGGATCTTAAGCGGTATTTGTTTCATGATCGGGTGGATGTCCTAGTGATCGACGCTCAACCTCCTGGTTATGTGTTCTTATTGGAGGGAATCTTATTTCTTGGAAAAGCAGAAAAAGTGTTGTTGTTGCTAGGTCAAGTGCGTATTTAATATCGAGCTATGGCTCTCACTACATGTGAACTTATTTGGTTGAAACAACTTCCGGATGAATTAAAGTTTTGCAAGATTGAGTTGATGGGTCTCATTTGTGATAACCAGGCGACATTTTTACATATCGCATCTAATCCGCGTCTTCCATGAGCGGACTAAGCACATAGAGATTGATTGCCACTTTATCCGCGAAAAGATTCTTTCCGGCAAATTGTTACATCCTTTGTGAAATCAAATGATCGCCTAGCCGATATCTTCACTAAATCTCTCAGAGGAGGATATCTTATATATGTACCAAGCTTGATGCCTATGATATATATGCACCAACTTGAGGGGAGTGTTGAGATATCTCCCGATTTGTTTTGATATCTCCTTGATTTGTTTAGATATTTCACATATCTATTTTCTTGTATGTAAATATCTTGTATATCTTTCTCGATTTATCTAGATTAGGATCTTGATTCTTTCTGATTTGTATAGATATAGGATCTTGATTTTATCCGTAAAATCATGGGATCTTGATTGTGTTCTTTTGTTATTAATACATAAGGTTGAGGGTTAGTCTCTCAAGCAATTCAAATCAGTCAGTGTTCTAATTTCTCAAGTCAGTGTTCTAATTTCAAGTACATCTACACATTTTTCACAAAAAACTAATCATTATTACACATTCTCCCACAAATTTCACTTACTCACACATTTCTAACTACCAATCATATTCATTCATTATTTTACTATTTTTAAATCAAATCAACTTTCATCATTACTTTTTCCTCTCACATCCAATCACACTCTCTAAATTCATCTTTTTTCTTCCAAAATATTTTTTACTATTATTCTCTAGCAAAATGAAAATTTTCAGAATTAAAGTATATCCATTCGCGCCCTAAGCATCTCTCATATAGTGCTCTTTCCCTTTTCTATTTCTTAATTAAGGATGAGTGAGTTTCTGTAGTAGGCACTTGTAATGGTTAGTTATTGTTAAATGGGCTTGGGTAGAACTCATCCCCAAAAGCCCAAGCCCATTTAACATGGTATCAAAGCCCAAGAAATAGCGATGTGGGACAAACACAAACTCTAACAATTATTATCACGGTTAGTTTATTATAGCTGGTGTATTGGTTTTTTGGTGGATGGCTTCTTATTATTTACATATTTGATTGGCATTTGCAGCTTCAACTTATAGAAATCCCATCCATCACTTGGCCTTTTAGAACCAAAACAGTTGCTACAACTCAAAATGCCTAACTAATACTTCCTTTCAGTAACTCCATGAAACGAGAATTTCAAATTGGAAGCAACTTATACCCCTTCATGTGATTGAAGTTTTAATTTCAAATAGTTTTTGATGAGATCGCTTGGTGGGCTTCAAATTATAAGGATTTTAAGGCCTTTTTTGTCTCGATATTGCTAGAAATTGGAGTTGTGTCCTTTTAGTCTTTAGTGTTTTTGGCATTTTGCTAATTGGGACTTACTGTAATTGTTTCTCTCTCTTTCGTAATAAAATTTTGTTTCTTATCAAAAACAAGAGACCTAAGAGGAATATTAAGCTGCCGGTTTGATATACAACTTAATATATTTCATTTTATCTTTCAGTTTCCATTAGTTCTTTTATTGCTCTTATTTGTTTTGGCTTGTTGCAGAAGTTGGCTTTTTCCTTCTCTTTGGGAAGGATAACTTTTGGTTTAAATAAGGTGTTGAGGGGCTTTGGGATCATCTTGGTGTTGAAGAATAGCTAAGGAAAACTTCTTGCTTTTCTTTGATGCAATTGTCAATTGCACAAGGACAGAGTAACATTGTTTTGAGCTTATGACATTTGCCTGTGTATCTTTCTATATATGCCTTACTGTGTTCATTTGGTTCGTTGACTTTGCTTTTGCAATTAGATATCATATGTTTTTAAATTGAAACACATTTCACATATCACTATTGTGCATAGCAAGTTTTTCATTTATTTATATCGGATGAATTTCTTGGCATGGGCTTGGGGGGACACTATAGTTGGTTATGCAGCTTTTGATTAGTGCAAATGAATTTCATCCACTGCCCTTTATTGTAGTTGGTCATTGGGATCTCTAAGTGACAATCATTGATATTGTTGTTGTTTCCAGACTTAGAGCTTTGATGGAAATGTGCATCTTACTTCCTGGGATTTCCTCAAAGCTTCGTCAAAATTCGGGTACAATTGGCCAGGTGAGTTCTTTTCCTTTTGAATTCTTTCCGTTAGCCTACTTGACACTTTTTTTTTTTTTTTTAAAGAAGGGGTTAATTGGTGTGGCCTGTTGTCTCAGTAAACATCCAATTTAAGCATTCTGTTGTGAATCATCACCAGTCAGTAAGCCAGAAGACCAGTGTTTTTCTTGCCATTAGTTCATGTAGAAAGCTTAGTATTGGCTTATCGGATATGCAACGTTTGAATTTCGAAAATCTTAAACTGAGTGGCTAATGGCTTAAATGATATGTGAACATTATCTATCCAAGGACGATCCATTTTATGCCTCTTTTGTGTATTGTCCTTTGACATGGATGTCCAATTTGGTATCATTGATGCTAAGATAATCAATGGCCATGAATAGCATGAAACTCCTAATTTGGTGCAAAGAGAGTTCGCAAACAATTCTTTGATACCGCTACAAATTGTTAGCAATGTTATATATGAGATGGCGAGTACAAGAAGTTGGCAATAGGATGCATCGTTTATGATTTTTTGTTATGTGATTTATAGAAAATACGTCATCGCTCGTTTGCATTTGTGTGCTTGGATACAGAGTAGCAGTTCACCAGTTCCTTGGAAGTGCTCTGAAGACTATTTCTCTTATCTGATACGGAGTAGAGATCCTCTTAAATTAGGGTCAGACTTAGCTTCTCTTTCCATCTATTGCTACATGTGTATTCTTGTTGTTTCACGTCTTCACATTCCCCTGTGAAAATATTCAGGTTTCCAAATGTTTGGACTTTGCGTTTAGTACGTGACTTATTACGCTGGGATCCAGTAAGTTTGCTGTTGAGAGGTTTAGTTTTCAATTTACTTCTCTTAGATACTAATTTATAGTGTTAATTACAAAAAATACCCCTAATTACAAAAAAAACTCAGTTATCTGTCAAATTACATATACCCTGTTGATATTTGTCTTGTTTCACAAATTGCATCCTCAAGAGAGGGGTATTTGTTAAGTAAATACAAACCTCAAGGAGGTGTTTGTAATACCTTAAACGGGTATTTTTAATTCTGAAAGATGACTGGATTTTTTCGTAATTAGGCTGAACTTCATGGGTAGTTTTTGTAATTTACCCTAATTTTCATGGACTTTTTTCCGATCTGAGTGAGTCAACACAACTCGGTACCGTCTCTGCAAATATTTAAACTTTTACCAATGGACGTGGATCAGGAGGACCGACTTGGCGTTGATGAAGCACTTAGACATCCTTATTTTTCACAAGCTTCTTAGATGTCTGCTGATGCAAGCTGAGTTCGATGTTCCGCTATAATGAGCCGCGACGGCCAATAGAAAGACAGCAAACCATAGGCTTCTGCTCAAAAAAGCCAGCTCAAAATCTCGCAATGGTAAGAAGGAAATCGAAAAGCAAGCAGGGGGTGGCAGACTAGTCTTCGGACAATAGAGGCCGATTTTGAATCCAACCTCAACGTCGTGATATTCATGGTTGTTCCTTTCAGATAATCGGCCACGTCTTCGTGCAGGTTTATATTTCAATTCATTTGTGTGTGTATATTATTCTTCATTTCAAACTCTGCATCATGACAATTTTGTGTTGTTTTGAAAATTGTTTCTACCTCTGCCCAATTTTTTTGGCATATTTGTCTAATTGGGGTAGAGATTTCAACTTCTGGAATGAGTGATCCAAAATCTTATCTTGCAAGAGAATATATTGATTAAAATGTTGACTAGAAACTACTGTAAGTCTGTAATGATCAACATTCTGACTTCCTCATTCAAGTTTCCACTTTACACAGGAGACACTCAACGTCTACAGTTGTGGTCAATTGTGTTGGGTTTTTTTAGGGATAATTACAAAAACACCCCTAAGGTTCAGGCTAATTACAAAAAAACCCCAAAGATTTTGAGGTCCCACTTCATAAAATATTGCAATTACCCCCCTAAATTTAGAACTTAATCAAACTTGAGGTTTTTTTTATAATTTTGAAACATCTTTAGGTTTTTGTAATTAACCCAAACCTCAGGGGTGTTTTTTGTAATTTCCCCTTTTTTATATTCATTTTGTATTTGATATTTGTCATTAAGATTTAAGGTCATCATATGAGTTGTTTCTTTTTCTTTTTCTTTTCTTCTTTTAATAATTCTAATAATTGGTTTCTGAATTTTGACATAAATACTCATTTTATAGATTGCATAGAATATTTGTCCGAGTTTTTTTAGGAAGATCAAACTGGTACATGTATAGGTATGTAATATTAGAATTTGTACTTGTGGGTTTAAGTATATAGAGATCAAGAGTCCATTCCTATAATAGTTTTAAGTTTTATAGTCAGGTGAAAATGAATGAATAGTTATTGTAATAGGAACTAGATGGCAAAAATGTTTTTTTTAGTCCACTAAGTGACGACTTGGAAGATTTAGTCCACACTTTTAAAATTTTTGAAATTAGTCCACTAAGTGGCAAAAATTCGGATTTTTAGTCAGTGACTGCAATAGCAGTCACAATCCTATGTGGATTTTTTTTCTTTTGCTTTTTTTTTCTTGCCTCAAAATATGAATTATTTTTGTTGATGTGGCATTTTGGAGGGAAAAAAATATTATTTTCAATGTAAATTAGGTAAAAATATAATATTCATTATGAATAAAATAAAAATAATTTGCAGAATATATTTAATTTTTTTATTAGTCGAAAAACACAAAATATTTTTTTTTAAAAAAATTGATGAAAAATAAGAATAATGTTAATATAATTTAAATATTTTGATTTAATAAATATATTCAAAATATTTTAAAATTTATTAATTTGAAAAACAAAAATAATGTTAATATTTAAATTATTTGTTAATTTGAAAAACGGAAAAATAATTTTAAAAAATCCATGAAAAACAAAAATAATGTTAATAAAATTTAAGATATTTTAATTGGAGAAATATATTCGAAATTATAAAATAAAAAATTATTTATATCATATGTTTAAATTATAAATTATTTAATTGTATAAATAACATTTTATATTTACAATTAAAGAGAAATAATTAAATTGTTTTTATACAGTTTTTTAAAATTTAAATATCTTTTATGCAGATTTTTTGTAATTAAATAGTTTTTGTACAGTTTTTTAAAATTTACATAGTTTTTGTTACTGTTTTTTTTTTATAATTCAAAGTTTTTTATACAGCTTTTTTAAAAAATTTCTTGAAAAATAAGAATAATGTTAATAAATTTTAAAATATTTTGAATATATTTATTAAATCAAAATATTTAAATTATATTAACATTATTCTTATTTTTCATCAATTTTTTAAAAAAAATATTTTGTGTTTTTCGACTAATAAAAAAATTAAATATATTCTGCAAATTATTTTTATTTTATTCATAATGAATATTATATTTTTACCTAATTTACATTGAAAATAATATTTTTTCCCTCCAAAATGCCACATCAACAAAAACAATTCATATTTTGAGGCAAGAAAAAAAGCAAAAAGAAAAACAATTCCACATAGGATTGTGACTGCTATTGCAGTCATTTGGACTAAAAATCCGAATTTTTTGCCACTTAGTGGACTAATTTCAAAAAATTTAAAAGTGTGGACTAAATCTCTCAAGTCGTCCACTTAGTGGACTAAAAAAACATTTTTGCCGGAACTAGATACTTAAGTGCAGTGTTTTTTTATATTAACATATTATTAGATCGATTATAAAATTAGTTGTGTTATTGTAATCGGATTTACAATTGAAATCGATTGCATTATTGGATTAATGGGCCCCATATGAATTGAAAAAGATTACAATTTCTAGAAATCAAAACGTATCTAAAACCATTATATATTCATAAATATTAACTTTATTTTTGTTGAAAACGAAATTCACATAATCAAATATTTCTTGACATTTGACCATAAATCACGCTAATTTATTTGAAATCAAAAGCAATTCAATTTTACACCAAGGGAGGGATACGTATTTTCGAAGATGTTTACCACACATATTTGGGTCCCTTTTGACAACTTTTACTTTATCTGATTTTGAATGAATTGCACTTATTTCTTCTGTTCAAATACTTACCTTTTACTTAAAACTAACATCTTCGAGATCTAATTTGATGAGACCATCTAGTCCATTCTGTAAAAGATTCAAATAAAGTCAAATTATTTGAGAAATTAATTACAAACAAGACTAATATTACAAATAGAGAGCTGTCCATTACTATGCACATTAATGATTTTGATATATTGGTACATTTCAAATCATAGAAATGGTGAATGATTAATGTATATATACATAACATTCCATTAAAATAAGAAACGATTGTTCGTTTTAATAGTAATAGTATTAATCACTAGCTAACTCTTCATATCATTGCTATTTTATAATAATATGAGAATCTTTCTTGATACGGTAACTATTAATTATTAAAACCTGACTAATTAATTTTGTTGCATTTATTTATAATAAAATTTAAATACATGATGAAAAGGTTATAAAATCAAGAATGATATCTTTTTGGAGAAGAAAATTCAAGAATGATATTGATGTATAGTACTATGACCTTTTAAACTAATGCCCGTCTACTTCTTTAATCATACAATGGTGCCAAGCTTTTGAATTTTTTTTTTTTCAAAATAAAGAGTCATGTTTCAATTAAAGTCAAGTGATGCACCTAAATTTTGGTAACCATAATTTGACAATAAAGTAGGTTGGATGAAAAAAAAAATTATGAATAAGTTTTTTACATTAAATAGATTATAAATATAAATTTAACATTTTCAGACAAATTAATAAATTTCTTATTACAAATTTAAAATATTAAACTTTAAACCCAAATTCTTGAATTCAAACACGATCTGATGTCTCTTTTGGCTTCGCCAGCATATTTAACAACTTGACATGAATATTATTAGCTGTATGTCAGTGTCACACCCTGAAACGTCGCCGTTTGGGCTTTCCTGTTTAAAATGACGTCATTTACCTGTCACTTCAAACCACATTATTTCTCTGAAAATAAATCCAAGTTTTCATTTTTTTTCAAAATTATTTTATTTATTTTCATTTTTCCTACTCCCACATGCAGTAAGCTTGCAGCCTTTCTGTCCAACGGATATAGAATAAGTGGAAAAAATTTAAACCCAAAAAATTAGGGAGAGAGAGTGTGGAAAAAGTGAAAACTTTTCTTTTACCGAAGCGAAAGAAAAAGTGAAAGACTCTGAAGTTTTCCTTTTGGATTCCACACCATCGCTTTGATCCACACGCTGCTGCTCAGTTCCCGATTCTTGGTTTCTGAATTTTTTTTGGAACTGTGAAATCTAGACCGGAAGACTATTGGCTTCGTTCTTGATTTTGGTTTGGTTACTCCCTTTTTTGGTGGGTTAGTTGTTTATTTTTTATTATTAGGAGATTTGTTGGCTAAATGTGGTTCTGGTTAGATTTCTGGTAGAGATCTTACGTAATCTTAGTGGGTTTTAAGCATTTCTAGTTGTTTTTAGGTCTTCTATTTATGCTGCTTAGGTTCTTCCCCAACTTTAAGTTAAAGGGTTCTAGTGTTGTTTTATAAAGAACCCTTTTTTATTTAGAATTGTTGGGAAGCTTCAACTTCGAGTGTTGTTTGTTTGAGCTTATTTGAGTTATGTTGAAAAGTTTGTATTTTGGTTGCTAGCTTAAGGGATGATGGTTGTTAAGTGATTTTACATTTTTGTAATTTCTTTTGATCTTCAAAATTTTGAGGGAAAAAAACCTATCTTGCTGTTGTGGAGATCTGGGACCTTTTTCATCTGTTTTGTCCCATGAGGACTCTTTTTCCTTCTGATTCTTGTAAAGAACCACTTTTGAGCGCTATCAATCCTCAGTCATGGCTCCAAGTTGAAAGAGGCAAACTCACAAAACTTGCACAGCAGTCTCCATCTTCAATGTATGTAGTCTCTTTATTTTTCCTGTTTTTGTGTGTGGGTGTGTGTTTAAGCTTATTGATATATTCATTTAATGCGATTTAATATTGAACAAGAGTTTACAATGTTTGTAGAGAATCATTTATCAAGGTCCCCGAACCTCCGATTCTTCCACTCTATAAACCCGTTGATTATGTTAAAGTTTTAGCTCAAATTCACGAAGAACTTGAGTCGTGTCTCCCGACCGAGAGATCGAATCTTTACTTGTTGCAGTATCAGGTGTTTAAAGGCCTTCGAGAAGCAAAATTGATGCGAAGGAGCCTTCGCTCAGCTTGGCTGAAATCGAGCACCGTTTATGAAAAGCTCGTCTTTGGGGCATGGTTGAAGTATGAGAAGCAAGGTGAAGAAATCATATCTGACTTGCTATCCTCTTGTGGTAAATGTGCTAAGGAGTTTGGAGCTATAGATATTCCCTCCGAATTCCCCGTACATGAAACTCCTGATATGCTGAATGACACTCTTGTTCCCCGTGTCGTTTCGTTTCAAATTGGGGACGAGAAAATAACCTGTGACAGGCGTATGATTGCTGGACTTTCAGCTCCATTTCATGCCATGCTTAATGGGTGTTTCACAGAATCATTTACCAAGACATTGATCTTTCTGAAAACAACATCTCTCCTTCAGGAATGAGAGCAATAAGCGATTACAGCAAAACGGGCATTTTAAGTGAAGTACCCCCAGTCTTTTGTTAGAGATATTGGTATTTGCAAACAGATTTTGCTGTGAAAGCCTAAAGGATGCTTGTGATAAGAAACTTGCTTCTTTGGTGTCCTCCCGACAAGACGCGTGGAGCTCATGGAATTTGCTCTCGAGCAGAATTCTCCCGTGCTGGCTGCTTCTTGTTTGCAAGTCTTTCTTCATGAACTTCCTGATTCACTGGATGATAAACAGGTAGTTGAACTTTTAAGCGGTCTGGACAGGCAAAAAAGGTCGATTATGGTGGGGCCCGCGTCGTTTTCTCTCTATTCTTTGTTGACGGAGGTTGCCATGGATTCCGATCCTTCCTCAGACAGAGCAGTTCTTTTCTTAAAGCAGTTGGTAGACTGTGCTGCAACCAGCCGGCAGAAAATGGTTGCTTTTCATCAATTTGGATGCGTTCGACTTTTCAGAAAAGAATACGATCAAGCAGAAAAGCTGTTTGAGGCTGCTCTGAGTGAAGGCCATGTTTATTCTGTTGTTGGCTTAGCCAGATTAAGTCACATCAAGGGGCATAAAGATTGGTGTTACGAAAAGATCACTTCCGTCATATCCTCCCACACTCCACTTGGATGGATGTATCAAGAGAGGTCATTATACTGTGACGGTGATGAAAGGTGGGAAGAACTCGAGAGAGCGACCGAGCTGGACCCCACTTTGACTTACCCTTACATGTATCGAGCCGCATCCTTGATGAGAAAACAGGATGTCCAATCGGCCCTTGCGGAAATCAATAGGGTTCTTTGATTCAAACTAGCATTAGAGTGCTTGGAGCTACGCTTTTGTTTCTATCTTGCTCTGGAGGATTATCAATCGGCTCTATGTGATGTTCAAGCGATTCTTACGCTTTGTCCGGATTATAGGATGTTCGATGGGCGAGTTGCGGCTTCCCAGCTTCGTATCCTTGTCCGCGAGCATGTTGAGAATTGGACGACAGCAGATTGTTGGCTGCAGCTTTACGATAGATGGTCTTTAGTTGATGATATTGGATCACTCTCTGTAATATATCAGATGCTCGAGTCTGATGCAGCTAAAGGCGTTCTGTACTTTAGACAGTCTTTGCTACTCCTCAGGTAACTTTTGCTATTAATCTTCTTTTGACAATTTGGCATCTATAATATAAGCAAATATTTTTTGGTTACATATTAGTACGTGTAATAGTCTCTCAAATTTTATTTTAGGGATTATTACAAAAACTACCCCTGAGGGTTAGAGTAATTACGAAAAAAACAGAGGTTTTTGAAAATTACAAAAATCCCTTGAAAAATGATTTTGTATTACACTTTATCCCCTTCATAGGCAAAAATATTTCAGACACTCCCTTTACATTTGTAAAAATGTTACAGTTATCTCCTTACATTCAAGATATAATCGAACCTCAGGGTTTTTATTTGTAGTTTTGAAACTTCTCTGGGTTGTTTAAGTAATTTCCCCAAACCTCGGGTAGTTTTTGTATTATCGCTTTATTTATTTTCCCAGCAGTTTAGGGTTTAAAACATGTTATATCTGGAAATAAATCAAAATATGGCCTTTGATCGTAAATGATGGCTTGATATGATCCATATAGCCAAGCCCACATAGTGTGAGAAATGCTTAGTTTGTTGTATTTTTTTTTCTGGCAGTACTGCTGTTAACAGCATTAAACCTTTTTCATTAGTAAATAAAGATATCCGTATTTGTTAGTAAACCATTTAGGCTTGAACACCAACCCCTTTTCCCTTCCCCCAAAGGTATGTTACGTTCTGACAAGAAATATGTTTGCTCTAATAAAATTGATCCAGATACCAATATTCATGTTCAGTCAACGAAAAGGTCTAGATATAGTGTTTTCCAGTAATTCATTTTAATTTGTGGGTTTCTAAAGTCTCATTTCTTAATAATGCATCGATTGTAATTCTGACGTTATTTTATTTGTGATTAGACTCAATTGTCCCGAAGCAGCAATGAGGAGCTTACAGCTAGCTCGCCAGCATGCATCTAGTGAACCTGAAAGATTAGTTTATGAGGGATGGATCTTATATGATACTGGTCATTGCGAAGAAGGCTTACAGAAAGCTGAGGAGTCTATTAATATCCAAAGATCCTTTGAAGCTTTTTTCTTGAAAGCCTATGCTTTAGCTGACTCTAGTCAGGATCCATCTTGTTCGTCCACTGTTGTATCGCTTCTCGAAGAAGCTTTGAAGTGCCCTTCAGATAGGCTTCGCAAAGGTCAGGTATGGTACTTTTCCTTTTGGTAATTGGAAAATCTCGAAGACCACACCAAACATTCATAATGTCGGCACAAGTAGTTTCGCGAAGAAAACCTTCGATTGTCTTGTCAAATTCGGTATTAGATTATGTTTGCTTAGTGTAAACTTGGGTTAACCACAAAAAGTACCCTTGGGGTTTGACATAATTACAAAAGTCAAATTCGGTTTTAGATTATGTTTGCTTAGTGTAAACTTGGGTTAACCACAAAAAGTACCCTTGCGGTTTGACATAATTACAAAAAAACCCAGCTAACTTTCAAAATCACAAAAAGTACTCCCGAGGTTTTATTTTGTCTAGCATTTACCCCTTCATAAGTGTTAAATGGGCTTGGGTAGAACTCATCCCCAAAAGCTAGCTCAAAGGGAGAGGGTGCCCAACCCACATTTATACATAATAACAGCCCAGTAAATAGGCGATGTGGGACAAACACAAACTCTAACACCCGCCCTCACGCCGAGCGTGCCAAACCAAATGGGTCAGGGTCCAATTCCCACCATCGCCTCCAAACCAAACCTGGGTGCTCGATACCATGTTAAATGGGCTTGGGTAGAACTCATCCCCAAAAGCTAGCTTAAAGGGAGAGGGTGCCCAACCCACATTTATACATAATAACAGCCCGATAAATAGGCGATGTGGGACAAACACAAACTCTAACAATAAGCAAAAATCATTTCAAAAATATTTATAAAAATATTACAGTTTACCCCTTAATTTTAACTCTAAATCAAACCTCATGGGTACTTTTTGTAATTTTGAAAGTTCGCTGGTTTTTTTTTTCTTGGATACTTTTTGTAACTATCCCTATAAACTAAGGGTAATTACAAAAGCACCCCTGAGGATTGGGTTAATTACAAAAAAACTTAGATATGTTTCAAAATTACAAAAAAACCCTTCAAGTTTCTTTGTCTTAAATTTAAGGGGGGTAACTGTAATATTTTTGTAAATTTCAGGGGGTTTTTTGAAATATTTTCGAGAATCACCGGGACAAATGTGAGACGGAATCAAACCTCAAGGGTTTTTTTGTAATTTGCAAAGAACTCTAGGTTTTTTAGTAATTAGCCCAAACCTTAGGGGTGTTTTTGTAATTATCCCTATAAACTATGATATTTTCTTGCTAACAAAGATGATGGCTTTTGCTTCTGTTTCTTCACTTGATATTTTCTCCATAGTTCAAGTTTCCTAATTATTTTATAATCTTTAGGTATTAAGTTTATGCACCAACTTTTCTAATAGGTTTCTATTTCTCACTAGGCCCTCAACAATCTTGGAAGTGTCTATGTTGATTGTGGTAAGCTAGATGCTGCAGCTGATTGCTATATCAACGCCCTCAAAATCCGGCATACCCGAGCGCACCAGGGCCTTGCTCGTGTCCACTTTCTAAGAAATGATAAAAATGCTGCGTATGCTGAGATGACGAAACTGATTGAGAAGGCAAGGAATAATGCATCTGCTTATGAAAAGCGGTCAGAGTATTGCGAGCGTGAACTCACAAAGGCAGATCTTGAGATGGTCACTCGCCTTGATCCTCTTCGGGTTTACCCATATAGATATCGAGCCGCAGGTCAGTTTGCTTTGCAGTAGTATGAATTACATACGCTCCCTTTTCCTTGTGTTTTTAGCCTGCTTGATTTTATCTTAGGGATAATTACAAAAAAAACCATTTAGGTTTGGGATAATTACAAAAATATTCAAAGATGTCCCTCAAGGTTTGATTGTCTTAAATTTAGGTGGTAATTGTAATATTTTTACAAATTTCAGGGGGCTTTAAATGTTTTTTCGTTTATGAAGGGGAACATGTAAGATGGAATCAAACCTCAAGAACCTTCTTTTGTAATTTTCAAAAACCTCTAGAGTTTTTGTAATTAGCCCAAACATCAAGTTTTTATTTTTTTGTAATTATCCCTTTATATTAAAGCAAAAATTTTGGTTTCATCATCTCCTGACATCATTAGGGTTAATTACAAAATGCACCCTTGAAGTTTAGTCTAATTACAAAAAACCCAGCTATCATTCAAATCGGTTGACATTTTTTCTATTTTACAAATTGCAACCCTCAAGAGATTCGTTAGGTAAATACAAACTTAAAGGGGTGGTCTTTTGGATGGTCTGTAATACGTTTAAGGGGTATTTGTAATTTTGAAAGATAACTCTAGTTTTTTGTAATTAGACTAACTTCAGGGGTAACTTTTGTAATTTACCCACAATGTCACGGATACGTCTTGAGAATTGTTGCTCTCGGAGTACAATCTGTAGAGTTTATCTGTACTTCACCATGAAAAAGGATACATACATTTTCTTGAACTCATCGGTTAGTTAATAATGCGCAGTTTTGATGGATAACCACAAGGAGAAAGAAGCCATTGCTGAACTTTCGAGGGCCATTGCATTCAAAGCAGATCTTCATCTTCTTCATCTTCGAGCTGCATTCCACGAGCACATTGGTGATGTTATGGGCGCGTTGAGAGACTGTCGGGCCGCTCTCGGTCGACCCTAATCACCAAGAGATGTTAGAACTTCATAGCCGTGTGAACACTCAAGAGCCTTGAGGGATCATGAAAAAGGAAAAAGCTCAGGAGAAACGAGGGGTAGATATGTCAAATGAGAAAGTAAATTATGAAAAAAAAAATTATTTTTAAAAGAAAAAAAATCCATTTTAGCTTGTAGCTTTCAGTGTATACTTGATAGTTGCCTCCTTAATGTGTTAGCAACCTTGTGTCATCTTCCTCTTTTTCTCTTTTGCTTTTCTCGCTGAATTTTGTGTACTTCGAATTTTTGTCAATATAATTTTGGTATCACATGATAAATGAAGAAAATAATGCAAAATATAAAGAAAAAATAATAAATCATCTTCATGATTCACTAAAACAGTTGTATTTCCAGCACCACTTATACATACAATCTGAGTTTTGGACAAAGACCGTACTGCTACTAGAACCATCCAAAATGTCATATAGTTTGTCTATAAGCACTGTTCTAAAATTCCGCTTTCGATTAGATTCTCTTACTAGACGCTAGACTTTCCTTATTTGCCTACAATTTTTTTTCCAATTAGGCCTCGTTTAACCCTTCCTAGGTCTCACCTAACACCGCTTAGGCTCTGCCTAGGCGCTAAGCCACAGCCTGCTGCCCGACTTGTCCCTAGTGCTTTTTAGAACATTGTCTATACGCAAAGTATAATATAAATTTTAATTGAATTCAACGTTTAAATGTCGATGGTTAATAATTAATTATAAATAATAGGTGAGAGCAGTTCTATGAAGCACTGATACAGATACGGGACACGAATACGATACGTCACTAGTACAGAAATACGCATATTTTGAATACGGTATACATATATATATAAAATTATATATTTTTATATTATTGGAAACACATATGTACTAAGTATAACTAAAAAGACAATGTTTCAAGCATAAAAAACTAAAATTACATACGCACTCAAATCTGAAATGTGATAACTCACATAGACACATAAAAAAAATATTGAAAAAACGAGCAATAGAATAAATTCGATCTATTTCCATGTGTAGATGTATTCATGGAGTATCTATGAAGTTCGGATAAAGATCATATCCTCCGATCCGTCAGACGGTAAGTGTCCGTACTTCCTAGGAGTAGTTGGATTATTTTTTGAGGTGGCACGGATAAAGTGAGAATAAAAATACAATGGATAAAATGTCACAAAATGAAAATACAAGAAATATAAGTGGCCGAATGAGAGTGAAAAAATAAAAGGATATTTAACGAAAGTAAAAGAAAAGAAAAGAAAAGAGGCGATCAGCCTGTAGTACTCTTGGAGAATTCCCTCAAACACGAATCAATCACAACCTCAAACACCATATTTAGAAAGGGATTTTGCAGTGTTGTGTAGTAAAAGTTGAATGTAAATCCATTCTGCAAAGAACCGAAAGCGGAACCATCAGTTCTCCAGGTTTGTTTATATAAAACGCCGGAAAAACGCCATTGTCTGCCCCCCTTTTTCTTACAGGTTCTTGATCTGCGAACTATGCATGAACGAACATGTTCTTGAAAAACTTACACTTGAATGGGATGGGATTATGTCCATAAGTCTCTGATCATTTATTTTAAGATGCGTTTTGAAAGAATTTAAAATGGGCTTTCCATTTACAGTCGCCAATTAATAGTTTTGCTGCCAAAGAATGGAAATAGATGCTATGCTTTGCGAATTTCTATGTATAAAGTCAAATTTAAACTTTCTGACTGAATATGCCTGCTATCTGTTTGTATAAATGTCTAGACCAGTATCTTGGAAGAGCTATAACTGTTATATACTTTATAAGAAAATGAATAGACTGAGTACCAGTCTACACCATTCTATGTGTTGGGACACCTCTGTTATTACTAGAAGGCTATGAATATTGTACTGTTTTTCGACTAGAACTTTTCCTCTTTAGTTTTTCAGGAGCTCATGAACTTCTTCATGATGAAAGGGCCTGTGGTTGTAGTATTTATAGGGGTTTTCTTATGCCGCGTGCTGTATGCTGTTCATGAGGTCTCGGTGTCATGTATGATGGCATATGAAGAAGGTGGGGCTCCTGCTGTTTATAGCTCACTAGAGTGTCCTCAGTGGGTTTTTTCTTCTAAGTCTTCTGAAAACTTAACGAGGAATTGCAACTTTGCCACAAATCAAGGACATAGAGAGTATCAAGAAGACCGTGTTACGTGCAACCTTGACATGAAACTACCATTTTCAGGTGACCATTTTGTGGAAACATTTTAATCTGGGTTGGACTACTAGAAAAATGTTGTGTAATTATTGCTTACTCTATTATTAAGCCTAAATAGGAAAAATATTAATATATCGTGAAACAGGAGTGGAAGCTTAATGACTAAAGTTTGATAAATGTAAGTAATAAGCTTGTGGGTTCATTTATATGTGTATACGCTCATACCATATATGCTCATACCATTTTGTTCTTGATTGTTATCTTTTTTTTTGGAAAAAGATGCATATGAAATCTCATGAAGCTCGACTAAATGTAGGTGAAGGTGCGGTTGGGGAGATTACTGTTGGTATTGCAGCTATATTTGATGGCCATGGAGGCGAGGAAGCCAGTGAGATGGCTTCAACAAAACTTTCTGATTACTTTTTCATGCATGTTTTGTTCACTGCATACAATCGAGCCCTTCCAAGCAACAGAGAGAATCACAAATTACATTCAATCAAAAGGTTTGGAGTTTGGACACTCATATAGGAGAAAATTAAGATTATTACCATTTTTAGTCTTCTCATATTCTATTCTAAGTTCTGAATATATTTTGATGAAAATTGATGTGTTTGGAAAAATATCTATTTCTAATAAAAGTGTGCCTTGAAACATCAAATTAGAATCAACATATGCTAATGCATTTTTTATTAAACTTTGAGTCATCACATGTGTGCAAGAAGTAGTTAAGTCATGTTACTTGACATTTTGCTTTCTTAACTTCAAATATTGTCCATTTGGTTCTAGGTAAGTATCATTGTATTATACCATGTTCATGTTTATCGAATTAATGCTCTCAAGAGTTGATGAAGCAGTTTTTGAAATCTATCCGATCTTTGTCTCACTGTTAATGCAGTTCTCAAAGGACTCCACCGGTGATTGATTACCTTTCAATTCATCCAATTTTAAAGGAAGCATTATTGAGAACAATCCAAGATATTGATTCAGAATTTTCCAAGGTATATATATCCATTTGCCACTCCTTAATTATGTTCTAGAGCTATTGATGTTGATTCCTTGTGTCAAGTTTAGTTTCTTATCTCCAGGAAGCTTTGGACAAAGGCTATGTTTCAGGATCAACTGCCACCGTTGTTCTTTTTGTTTAATGGCGAATTTCTCGTGGCTAATGTTGGTGACTCAAAAGCACTTCTATGCTCACAAAAATTTCTCTCCCACCATGATGACGAAGGTCTAATTTTTTTCCCTGTGAAATATCTGTCTCGTTGACTATCTCCATTGATGAAGAA
Organism: Rehmannia glutinosa; assembly: GCA_016081115.2. Lineage (NCBI taxonomy): Eukaryota > Viridiplantae > Streptophyta > Magnoliopsida > Lamiales > Orobanchaceae > Rehmannia > Rehmannia glutinosa. The sequence continues at coordinate 37,679 of JABTTQ020000144.1, forward strand.
ATAAGTGTACATAGGCCTTTTTAGCTATTCACGTTTTCAAAAGATGAAAGTAGTCATTTTTTTTAAAAACATGTTTTTTTAGCCATTTTTGACTGAAAAATGACAATCATACACTCCTTGTATTCTTTAGTGAGTTACTTGGCCAATTTGAAAAAAATTGATGCGGCTCGGTTCCGAGAAATAAAGAAACGGGCAGGATGGACAATTGAACTAAAAAATGGTTAAAAATCATGTTTTTGAAAAATATGGCTAAAAAACATTTTTGTTATGGACAAATGACAAAAAATTCAGCGGACTGAAGAAATAATGAATTGATTGGCTATGAACCACGTTGTCATCTGCATGTGAACGGAGAATACGATTACATCATAAAGCATAATTCATTTAGTTTTCATTGATATTCTGCCACTTATCGATAATTATCATATAGGTGCTTCTTTGGGAGAAATTTATGCTGAGGAACTAACAAGAGATCATCATCCAGATAGAGAGGATGAGAAGACCCGAATTGAAGCGGCTGGTGGATTCGTTAGTAAATCAAGTATTCCTCGTGTCAATGGCATATTGGCTGTGTCCAGAGCTATCGGTGATGTGTATTTAAAAAGGTAATGTTGAATCCTCTACACCATGATTACCTTCAGTTCCGCCTGCTTCGTATAATTTTGGGTTAATTAAAAAAAAGTATCCTTGAAGTTTGAACTTTGAAGTACATACGGAAAAAAAAAACTCAAGCTAAGTTTCAAAATGACAGAAAGGATCCTGAGGTCTTATTCTGCCTAACATTTTACCCCAACCGCTAGTTGATCTAACGAAATTAGCCAACGTCATTAAAAAAAGACCTAAAAGTCCAAAAATGGCCCTAACAGTAATGTTCACAAATTCTCCACAAATTACATAACATCAAAAACCCTCCTAAGAATCTTACAAATGCCCCTATGGTTTTCCATAAACTACAGAAAATGTCCAAAAACTCGGGGTAATTTTGTCCGTCCACTTCTCTTTTTTCTTCAATTTTTGTTTTTGGAATTCTGTCAAGGGCATATCAACTTTACACAAAATTTCGTTAGTGTTACTGCATTCCCTCAAACCATATGGGTACTTTTAAAATTTCCATTTTTTGGTAATTACCCCAGACCTCAGAGTATTTTGTAATTAACCTATAAATTTTTGCTTCATTAAAAGAGACTTCTGAATTTTCCATCCCTGATTCAACCTGCCCATTTCTCTTAACAACAGCTCCTTTTTTTCTCTATGGTATTCTTTTTTTTTTTAGCATAATCCGGTGAACAAGAATGGGTTTTCTCTGTTATTTCTAGGTACGGTGTTACAGCTGACCCTGAAATCACTGGTTGGAGACCTTTCACACCCGAAAACAGGTATTTGATAGTAGCATCAGATGGTGTATTTGAGACATTGACTCCTCAGAATGTGTGTGAACTTGTACACAATAAGGCATCCAAATCCTCATCTGAACCTGTTACAGCATCAACATTACCCGAGTGGATAATTCGCCATGCGTTTCGGACAGGCAGCACGGATAACCTATCAGCTATTGTTATTTCTGATCTCCGTAATTGTACAGAGGGCAGATGTGTTGGGAGAGAACTGAATCTTTAGGAATATTGTTTTGATAATTTTTTTAGGGGATAATTACAAAAACACCCCTCAGGTTTGGGCTAATTACAAAAGATGTTTCAAAATTACAAAAAGCTTATTAGGTTTGATTATGTTTTAAATTTTAAGTGGGTAATTGTAATATTTCTAAAAATATCATGGGGTTTTTGAAATGTTTTTTTGCTTATGAAAGGGGAAATGTAAGAGGGAATCAAACATGAAGGGATTTTTTGTAATTTTCAAAAACATATGGAGATTTTTCATATGTGATTGCCCTAAAGAAGAGATGTTCTGGTATGCTTGATGACGGGGAATAAGACGCACCCACGCATCTTATGAGTTCAAACTCATCGGACCATGAGAACGATATTTCGCACCGGCAATTGATGTACAAGCAAATAACAATATTATTCAAAATTCTCTAGTAATAGAGTCCTTCCATTTAAATTGCGTCTTTTAAGCATAATGTGATCGGTTGTAGCTCCTATTGAAATTGTTGAAGTTTTAAATCATGTTCGCTCTGGTCATTAATTGTGTTGATTTAAATCTAGTAATAGATTGTTGAAGTTTTAAATCATGTACAAGCAACACAAGTCTCATATTTTGGATTGAAGGGCTTGTAAGTTGTAATCAAAATAAAGTTTAAGATTTAACGAATATAAGTGTTGATTTTCCTTTCTTTAAGATTATCAAACGTAAAGTATCATATACTATTTTTTTTTTGTCCATTTTCTCTTAGTTTGCAATTTGGAAGTTTCACGAGCAAAGGTACCTTAAACAAGTTGATGAAGCAAAGCATCTCAGACATATTCCCTAAAATCTCTAGATTTCCAGCTCATATTCGAATGAAATAAAGTGTTTATTAAGATAATAATCAGAATTGGTTGTTACGTCATAAAAGAAAAAGGTTGTACATAAATAGTTATTCAATAGTAATTAATATTTACTATAAAAAAATGTTATTGTATACTTAAGAAGTTATAGTAATTTATAATAAGATCATATATTTGATTGATGATGACTCCTGGCCCAACAGAATGTATGTTGACTTTTGAGTAAAAAAAGTTCAAACTTGTATAAAGTCAAAGAGTTTTAAATATGTTTTGAGTAAAAAAAAGTTCAAACTTATTATCCAAAAAAGAAAATGTTCAAACTTGTAAAAAGTAAAAGAAAGGAAAATTTCCCAAACCTTTACAATGAACCTTCTTTATTTAAAAGAATTTCATAAAAGTTATATCTGTAATCCGAATTTTTTTATTACATGCTAGTTTCATTCTGAAAAATCTATTTCCATCAATGTTTTCTATAAATTGGCAATTTCTGGATTAAATTATTCTTGTGCTATTCAATAACGAAAGTGATGCCACAAGTATTATTACTCTCCATTGAAGGGGCCTAAGTTCGAATCTCTCGCAATAACAAAATAATTATAAAACAAAAAAATGTAACAAAATTGATGCATTGGAAATTTTAGAAAAGAAATAAATCCTCAAGTAAAATTGGTTGCTCTAGTTCCTTAGTTCCTATATTTATTTTGAAGTCATTAGCTAAACTTTGTTGCTTTTGACTTTTAAAGGAGAACCAAGAATTGAAGTAATTACATTTATAAAAATCTTAACTAGCTTAAAAGCAAACATTATATTACAAACTAAAAGTAAATTCCCGGGAGACAGAATTATTAAACTACTTTCTTACTAAACATATGATGTACTCCTCCAATTCAAAATAAGTGTCTTTTTAGGAAAAAAACACACATATTAAGAATTGTGTTAAAATATCAAATATACCCTTAATAATAAATGCTACTTTGGAATGTTAGTTGGGAAACAATATATTTAAGGGTAATTTGGAAAATCTTTTTCTCACCAACCTTGAAATGTGAGAAGGACATTCTTTTGGAAAAAAATTCATGTGCCAAAAGGACACATATTGTGAATAGGAGGGAGTAATAATTAAAAATTACTTAAATTAGTTTAAGCGGACGCTACATATTCCTCTTAATCTTAACTTTTGTACATTTCCTAATTTTTTTGTCACCTTTCTTAATTTAGGTAAGAGGCTAAATTGCAAAATATGCCTTGTAATTATTGAGTAGTGGCAAAGAATGATACTAATTTATTTAACTTGCAATTTAAGATAATAATTTTAAGAAATGGTGATTGAGGACTAAATTGGCCGACGGTTTCAAATTTTTCCGGAATCGATTCTCAATTTGGAGATTTCATTTATTTCGATCCTAATTCGATGGACATATGACATGACAAAATTCACCATGACTTAGATAAAAAAGAAGCGAGATATAAAACTATACATCTCCAGTCAAAGAAAATTGAGCCCTAAATAAACCGGAGAAAACCTTAGGAAAATCGAAAAGATCCAAGGCAAGAATGGAAATATCTCGAATAAGGTTACAAAGAGTTTCAAATAACTTATATCACACGATTTTTTTTGAGCGGATGAGTAGTTTTATTTTCGCTTCTTTTAATTTTTTTTTTATTCCAAGTGAATTTGTCGTGTCATACATCCAGTCATCAATTAGGACTGGGATAAATGAAATCTCCAAATGAGAATCGATTTGGGAAAAATTAAAATCGCTGCTAATTTAGTCCTCAATATGCCATTTTTTAAAAATTTTGTCTTTAATTGCAAATAAGTTACTGTTTTTTAGCCACCACCCAATAGTTACACGGCATATTTTGCAATTTAGCTTTAAAATTATAAAAATAACTTTTTTTTAGGGAAAAAAGGTAGAAGGGATAGCAACCATTTCTCCTTGTAATTTATAATATATTACTTTAGACCAACCCGGAGAAGTCTGGAATTTGTTTGGTAATGACACGTGTAAAAATCACACACGCGCACGCATGAACGCGACACATCAAGAAGTTTCCCTCTTCTTCTTCTCCCCAAACCGATCATTCTCACAATATATACGCTGCCCTCGCCATTAAGTTATCCCAAACCGCCAAAAATCCGCAACCCATTCACCACAACTGAAAAATCGGAAGCAAAACCCAATTCTTTTTTGTCCCCTGAGCCGTTTTTTGTTGATTTTGAAGTGATAACATTTGAAATTGCTTTACTGTCTTAAAGATGTGGAATCAGCCTTACCGGAAAGATGACGTGGAAATCGGCAGCCGGCCGCTGTACCCGATGATGCTCGAAAGCCCCGAGCTCCGATGGTCTTTTATTCGGAAAATATACACAATAGTCAGTATTCAGTTGCTGGCGACTATTGCTGTCGCCGCTGTTGTTGTTACTGTTCGCCCAATATCGGTCTTCTTTGCCACTACTGGTGCTGGTTTGGCGCTTTACATTGTTCTTATTGTCACCCCTTTTATTGGTATGTTTTTATTTTTTTTTCTATTTGATTTTTTGTTTGTTTGGTTGAAATGGGTTTTTGATTTTGTCTGGTGGGAATGTGATGTTTGGATTAATTTTTTTTTTTTTTTTATCTGGGTTGCAGTTTTGTGTCCTTTGTATTACTATTACCAGAGGCACCCTGTGAATTATTTCCTTCTTGGGGTGTTCACTTTATCGCTAGCGTTTGCAGTGGGGCTGACATGTGCGTTCACTAGTGGTAAGTGATTATTTTCTCTTGATATTTAGGTTTTTAATTTGTCTCTGCTCCTTGAATGATGTTTTGGTTATGAATAATAATGTGATTAGTCTTTATTGATTATGAATAATATTGTGATTTTGGCTCTGTTGTAAAAATCTCCGTCTAGCCCTGATTAATTCCCGCCTTGCCTAGGCACTAGGTCCTTCTTGTCCGCCACGATTTAATTTTTCCGATTAGCCCCGTCTAATCTCGCCCAGGTCCCGTCTAATCCCGCTTAAGTTCCGCCTAGGTGCTAGGTTCCAGTTTGCCGCTAGCCAGCTCCTAGTGCTTTTTATAACATTGGATTTTGGTGAGCTGGATTCATAATTTGTTGAAAGTGCTATGTTCCCAGGCTTGTAACTGTTTACTTATTTAAAACCTTCAGTAATGGTTTTTGGACTGGACCAGGATATTGATATATGTTTAGCAAAATGTTAGAACCTTGACATATGACAATAAGGCAAAATTAATCTTTAATGCAGATACAGAGTTGCCACAAAAGTACTAGAAGTTTTTTAATGTTTTGTATCATTACATATAGGTTGAAGCATCAGATAATTTTGAATTCTTGTGCTTTCAGATATAGTAATATATGTGTATAGCAATTTTTGATGATAAGAATGCTGTTTATGTGCATGATGATTAGTTATATTCCAAGAATGATGGTGAAGTGAATCAAATTAGGTACACTTAAGTAAAACAGAAGATCCTAAGATTTTTTTAATAAGTTGGGAGTACTAGTTGGAGGGAAGGGGATAAATTTCAAATATCGGGTTCGAACCGGGTCAACACCATTACAAAGGGTGGTGGGTAGGGTGGTGGGTGGTGAGTGATACCATTAATGAGTTGAGAATACTGGTTTTTCAAAGAAACTTGGGTTTGAACCCTGGTCAATACTTTTACAAAGGGTGAACGAGACTATTTGAGCTACAAGCTCGTGGTAGAAGATCCTAAAATTAATAGGCGTGTTTTTGTTTATTTGTTTGATTTTTGGTCTTTGTTGGCCAAAGTTGTGGGGGCAATTGCTAAAAGTCATTAAGCTGTTCAAGAATCACAATAGCCAGTTTAACGGTATGGGCAGACAGAACGAAACTTCTTGATTTCTAATTTTGTAACCGAGGTGTTTTTTCATTGTAGAAATTTTTCGTCAAGGTTATTATGATGATGATTAAATCTGCTGACATTTGAAAATGCGAACAATTTGAATGGTGGCAGGAAAAGTTATTCTGGAGTCCGTTATCCTAACCGCCGTTGTGGTCGTTAGTCTCACTCTCTACACGTTCTGGGCTGCAAAGAGAGGCCATGATTTCAATTTCCTCGGACCTTTCCTGTTTGGCGCTCTTGTTGTTCTCATGTTATTTGCAATAATTCAGGTGCGTGCGTATTTACATTAGCGTTTGTAAAGTTCTCGACACAAATACTTATTCGTTCGTATGGGTAATATATATATGGTGAAACAGTGATGATTCTTGAAATATGTTACGTTGCAGATTTTTTTCCGCTCGGTAGGATAAGCGTGATGATCTATGGTTGCCTGGCGTCGATAATTTTCTGCGGTTACATTATATACGACACGGATAATCTGATCAAGCGGTATACGCACGATGAGTACATATGGGCTGCAGTTGCACTGTATTTAGATGTGATCAACCTCTTTCTCTCTTTGTTGACCATTTTCAGAGCTGCTGATAGTTGAGAATGTTACCTTTTTTCTCGTTTGATATCAATATACGGCATGTAAATAATGGGTCTTGTTATCTTTAGTGCTAATTCAGTCGAATTGTATTTTTGAATGTATGAATTGTGTTACAGAAAAAAACTACCGTCTCGATTTTTCTTGTATCATTGACTTTTGTATTCAATGGGGTGGCAATTGGCGAATATATGGCATACCAAAAAAGAAAAAGAAAAAAGAAGGGGGAAATTTCAAATAGGCCATGTCATTTCCTCACAAGTCTAGTTGGTCGGAAATATAATCATGTTCAGTAGTACAACACTTGATCTACTGTTAAATTTGGGCTGGATCGTAGTGAATTAAGATCTAATTTATATAGAAAATAAAGAAAAATTTAAAAGATGAATGAATTAAGATCTAATTTATATAGAAAATAAAGTTAAATTTAAAAAGATGAATTAATGATTACTTTGTTTGTTACTTAGAGACATGTTCTAAACTTAATAAATAGTCTTTGTGGGAGCATTTTTCATGAACTTTTGGATGTAGAAGTTCATTTATCATAATAATTTGGTGGTTAGAAGCCAATATTGGAGAGTGAAAACACGGAAAGAATTATTGCAAGGTGCGCCTTTAGATTTATCTTTTGTTTTATTGTAATATTTTTTATTTTCTATTTTATAAAATTTTGACTCGACAATCATCCCGTCGAAATGAAAACAAAAATTGACAAGATTGCTTTGAAAATACTAGCTATGCTCATGGATGCATGTGATTTTTTCCAAGGCGTGCAAGACTCCAGACTGTCCCTAAAGGATTTATTTTTGTATTCTCTCGAGGATTCAACGAAACAAATTGAACGAACAAAATGTAAAAATGTAACCCAACAAATATGAAGTTAAGAAGGGAGAGGTAGGGAGATTGGTTTTGAAGTTATATTTTAACAAGACTGGAAGCTCAGCATATATGGAACAATTCCAACGGTAATGAAAATAACTAGCGGCCATAGCTATTAGGGGAGACAAGTTTATGGCTATAGGCTGAGAGGGGATCAAAGGATGACAATAGCTACCTTATGATAAAATAGGTAGGCTTACATCTGAAAATATATACCAATTCAACTTAAGCATAAGGATTTAATAAGCAAAAAAATAAAAATAGTTTTTAGGTTGCAAAACTAATCCAAACCGCGACTATATCGCCCACGCAAGGAGGGGGCCAAATCGACGATTTCACACTTCAATCGGCAAATTTGACCCAACTCTTTATGTGCGTGATGTCCCCTTATTCACTTGACCCATTTTTTACTAAGCTCATTGGGGTCTCCCACTAATAAAGTGAAGAAAACTTCATTACCTATTCTATTTGGGATATGAAAGTTCTTTTGAAACACTCCCTTGTGCTCCATTCCCATTTTATACAACACTTTCATCGTTACATTTCGGTCTTATATTCATCGAATGAAAGGATATCGAATCACACCCTTAACTTTTCGGAGTAAATTTTGCGACAGGTAAAGCGGTTATATAGAGACAATCGTCGCGACAACAATGGTGGTGATTTCTCTCACAGCGTACACATTCCGGGCAGCAAGGAAAGGCCAAGATTTTGGTTTCTTAGTTCCCTTCTTGTTCTTGTTAAGCACTCTTGTTATATTCTTGATATTTACCATATATCAGGTTTGTGACTATAATTATTTCTATGTTCTCATATGTTTTTCGAGCTTTTATTACAAAGTTTATGTCTATAAGTAGGGATGTCAATTTGAGTTGGGTTCGAGTTCGTGGTCTAGGTTTGTGGGTTTGCGGGTCATAATTAGTTAATATGGACCCGACTGTTTAATTGATCGTGTCGTAACCTTCAATCCGGACTCCACCCGTTTAACTCGTATAATAAAATTATTTTTATTTACATTTAATACTTTCGACTAAATAAATTTAATTTTTAAATATCAATCACTATAACACACCATTCAATCATAAAAAGTATGACAATTCACAATATTTAAATAGAATAACATAATTGATTAAAGAACATAACATACTTATCATATTATGAGGTCAAATGTTCCTCTTATAATTATATTTACTTATCTTTTTAAAAAAAAAATCATAAATAGGTTATAGTAGGTTGACCCATACCCGGTCTATTTAATTGGCGGATTATTCGAGTTCGACCCGATTTTGACCTAGGCCCATGAAGAATGGACTTATACCCATTAATTTCGTGTTGAGATTGTGTGTCCGGTTCGAAATCGATACCCTATCTATAAGTGGCACCTTTGATCTACACTAGCAGATTCCGACTTTTCTTGCATTGCAGATTTTCTTTCCTATAGGGAAAATCTCCGAGATAATATACAGTGTAACAGTGGAGTTGGCGCGATAGTATTTTGTGCGTATATCATATTCGATACAGATACTCTGATCAAGAGGAATTCGTATGATGAATACATCTGGGCTTCGGTTTCATTGTATTTAGATGTCCTCAGTCTATTTCTGCTCCTGCTGGAAATTTTTCGAGCTGTTAATCGTTGAATTCATTATTGTCACCATGTTTTTTTTTTTTCTTTTCCTTTTCGTAATTGACAAAAACTCAAATGAATTTGGATCTAACTTGCTTTGAATTTTAAAATAGGTTGGATCCATATCATGAATTTAAATACGTGAGACGATCTCACATAAGACTTGCTTCATGGTAATTTTGATTATATTACTTGCACTTTAGTTTGTAAAATTGAAATTATTAGAAGTAATATGGTTTATATATTCCATGTGTTGGCGTTCGGATAGGTTCATTGACTTGAAGAGAAGACCAACCTTAGTTGTGTTGATTGTTAAATAACAAGTTGTACATTTTTATAATTTTCATTATGTACGTGGATACTCAGAGAAAAATCAAATTCTTCGGGGACTTAGAACAGGGACTTAGTACAAACCACATCATGAAACATACTCAATACGAGATGAAGAGCTCAAGCCAGGCCACCAAGTGAGGTTTCGTTCTAACACCATTGGTGATAGGAAGAATAACTAACCTAGTTTATAAACAAGGCTCTCTTCTTCTAAATAAAAATGAGTGACTACTCACAAGTGACATATTTCGATTGAGAAAAAATTTAGAATCCAAGATCAAGTCTTATGCTTCAAAATGTAATACTTTCAATTCAAATTTGTAATACTATTCACTTAAAACTATAATACTTTTCAGTTAAAATGTAGTACTTTTTAATGGTAATTTTCAACGATGTTTTTCTTCTTCTTCTTTTTGCTTCTTTTTTTCCCGTCTTCTCGTTCGTTTTTCTCTATATTTCTTCATTTTTTCCCTTTATCTCATGGCAAAATTAAAGTTCCAAAGAATGAAAAAATATTCATATTGGAAACTTAAAATCTCTATTAATGGAGTATCATGCCCTCGTGAGCCATTAGTTTCTCTCTACAATTGAATGTGATTTGCTACTTTCCTTGTCAAATCTACGATCACACTTGAATTACACTTTCACAAATGTACAAAGGCCCCAGACTTCAACACCATATTTAATAAAATGTATCACTTTTTATATCAAAAATATTACATTTTTCTAATTAAGTATTACTTTTTTGCTCAAGAGTATTATGTGTCTTAAAAGTATTACTTTTTTGCTAAAAAGTATTACTAAGCTAATTTTAGCAGGCATCGTCGACATTTTGTTGACCGCGGATTCGTTGTTGACTGCGCTTTTCATGATGATCGATCCGACCCATCTCATGGATAGAGATCCGTGACATGGTCTCACAAGAGGACTCTCATTATAGTATTGAAAATATGGTCTCTCATCTCTTGGCAATTTGCTTCTAAACCTTTGTTAGTCTCCTAAACTGCTTCACACACCTCTTCATTTATCCTTGCTTGTGAACGATATTTTTGCCACTAAAATTAACAAAACACAAGGATAATTTAGGCAAAACAAATTTTGACATAAATATTCATGTTTTAAGAGTAGTATAGATATAAATATAGGCAGATCCACTCATGGGCTCTGTTGGGCTTGAGCACAGTACAAAATTGTGGAAGCTTACTCTTATGTTTATTTTATTGGTTTTGTTATCAAAATGTGCAAAATTTTAAGTTTTGAAGTCTCTTCGAGCACAACTTGAATAAACACGAAAAACATTTCTTATGTAATTTTATTGTACTAATAAGATACACGTGCATTGCAAGTGATCCGTGTGATTTAATTAATTTATTAAATTTAAATTTTGATAAAAAGAAAGGAAGCTAATCATGGTTGGGCTTAAAAATGTTGTTGAAAGAAAATAAGATGATTAAAATAAACAACATCCAATTGCCAAGAAATATAATGAACATGGTTAATCAGATATATCCACATTTCAAGTAATCATGAATCTTCAAAGTTCTGTTGTATAAAATGGGAATGGAGCACATGGGAGTGTTTCAAAAAGTCCCATATCCCACATAGAATAGGTAATGAAGTTTTCTTCACTTTATTAGTGGGAGACCAATATGAGCTTAGTAAAAAATGGGTCAAGTGATTAAAGGGGTCTCGCAAGACATAAAGAGTTGGGCCAAATTTGCCAATTGTAGTGTAAAATCGGCGATTTGCCTCCCCTGTGGCGATATAGTCGCGGCTCGGATTAGTTTTGCAACTTAAAATTTATTTTTATTTTGCTAATTTAATTCTTTACCCGAAAAATATATTTTCTACCTTACCCAAAAATATGTTTTTTCACCTTACCTCAATTATCCTATTTTAGCCTAAGTTGAATTACCATATATCATCGATGTGAGTCTACCTATTTTTCATAGGGTGGCTATGACCTGCCCTTTGTCCCCTCTCAACCTATAACCGAAAGTCTGTCTCCCCTAAAAGCTATGGCGCGTGTTTGTCCCTCTCGCTATTTACATTACCGTTGGAAGCATATTATCTATATATGTTGAGCTTCATGTTTGGTACAAAGGACTACAAATTCATAACCAATCTTCAAAACTATTCTTACCTTCATATTTGCTGGGTTACTGTTAAGATTTTGTTCGTTCATTTTGTTCCGTTGAGTCCTGGGGATTACGAAAATAAATTCTTTAGAAAAAGGTGCAACTCGTGCCTCGGAAATTATTTAGGTGATTCAAGCTCGATCTGTAAATATTTTGAAAGTTTAAAGGTTTGAGTTTTTTTGTAATTAGGTCAAACCTCGGGGTACTTTTTGTAATTATCCCTAAAAATAAACATTTGCGTTACAACATGGGATGCACGGGATTTACAAGGAGAGGGCTCTCTGGTGTATCTACTTATGCAATGAAAATATCACAAGATGTTGTTAAATTTTGGATGGATTTGAAGCTGAAGAAGCAAAAAGTTATAAAGTACTGATAATTTGTAATGAAAAAATTAGTCCTTTTTTCCCATTCTTTGTATTACCATCTTTAACTACATTGGAATTGGACTTTTTTTAGTCTACTTAACTTTAGATTTTCTGGGATCTACTTCTCTTTTGTGAGCTTTATCATCTTCTAAAGAGAAAAATAACATATGAAAAATGACCTGTCATTACTATCAGTTGAAAAAAAGGATGAATGTCTCTGCAGTAGAGGTGTTCTCAAGTTGTAAAATCAATTGAAGTAATCAAAATGTCAAATAACAAGTGTTTATTTAAATTCAGGCTGATGTCTAAACACTATTTCCTCATGTGATGTACAAACAAGAAACATTCTCAAGGCGGAGGGGTATAGAAAGACGATCTTTCTCTTCACAGCAGACCGACAATATTGATGCTGTTAGACGCAAGGTTTTGTAGGTTCTCTTCCATGACCTGATTATAGAAAGGTTCCGATATGAAAATTCAACCATAATGTTCAGTAACAACTCGTTCAACCATTCATTAAACAATAGTTCAGCGTATACTCACAAATTACGATTTACGAAAGCATCAAAAGATATTGCAAACCCACTTTCGAACAAAACTCTAAAAGTCTGACAATTATTATGCTCCTATTAAAGGCTATAGGTCTCTGAGTAAAAGGAAAATAATTGATACAAGTCAAGTACCTAAATTCTCACCCTTCACTCTAAACCCCAGCATATCCACCGCTTTATCATCAACCCATTGCCATCAGTGGCGGAGCCACATGTATGCTTAGGGGGCTTTGGCCCCCCAACTTTTTACTTTTTACATTTTAGTACCTATATTTTTATTATTTAGTACTTTGGCCTCCCTCAAAATTTTGTTGGATAAAAATTATTGCATGAATTTTAGTAAATTAAAAATGGAGATTTTGTGGGTCTTATTTATCTTATTATCATCTTAAATATATATTTTCTATTCATCAAAAGATGAGTTTCTCATAAATATTTGTAATATATATTGAAAAGAAAATTACAAAAAAATTAGGATAAATTAAATTGTATATGGTTTTCGTGATATGCAAAAGAGACTCTAAACAAGTTAAAGATTTAATTTAATATTTTTTGATGTTTTAGTTTGATTATATGATGATTAAAAATTTATTAGACGCATTTATTAAATTTTAATGTTTAATGTATTTTTTTGTAATTTTAATTTTTCTCCATTTTTTTTTTTTTTTTCGTGTCAAATTTAAATTATATAGGTTTTTCGCGGCGTATCGGGTTATATGTGTCATAAATAGGTCGTGTTCGTATCATGTATCTTGACACGGATAATTAAACAAATTGTGTTCGGATTCGTATCGACATATAATACATGTGTCAAAAACGACCTTGTGAACACGAAAGTAACACCACTACTTTTGGCCCCCCTTATGGCGGTCCTGGTTCCGCCCCTAATTGCCATATTGCCATAAATTCTTAGAATGTATAAAATTAGCAAGCCTAGGCAGCCACCATCATTTCATTGACACGACACTTCAAACTCAAAATCCACATCTAAGAAACACCAAAACCTCAAATTTGTATCTATCTATAGTCTGTTATCTGAAATCAATTTTGAATTAGATAAAATCAGAGTGAGTTACCAGTCAAATACGGCATAAACTAAGAATAAAGCTTAAGAAATGATCATATTCTGAGCGTTTCGAGGACTCCAAACGCCTTTGATCATTTACCATGTAAAATAAAGCATGGTATATTAGAAACACTTTCAAATTTTTATGATTTATGCCATTGTTACAATGATGTGTTTTAAGAAATTATTAACGGAAGATGTTCAAAATGTAATGCATTATGCTCTTAGTCAATGGTATTTAAGGTCTCTGTTAATTGGAAAGGCCACTCTACGACATGACAAATATCAATAGGCTAGTAACAAAGAATACATTTCATACAATATTCCAGAGTAGAGTTAGAGATAAGATTTTAAGCAATATGTAGTTAATTAAGGATAATCCTTCACACTGGATTATCATCTCGATTCCTTCTAAAGTAAGAAATTATAGCACCACCCAATTTTAAAAGACTCAAACAACTTTTCCATGTAAAATAGTAGCGTAAAACCGCATCTAAATGTTTGTGGAATGAGAGATCTTGATCAAAAGGAGTTCTCAGAGCACCGGTTTTTAAGATTCAATAAATCCAAGAAGGCAAAAATTGTAACTGAACTTACCACCATGTTTCCTTTTCCAGCGCGCGATAGGGAAATGGTTTGGAAGGATGATCTCCATTAGTGTGTCTCTTGGTAGTCCTCTGTAAGTGGTCCTTTCATTGGAGCCCAATGTGGCAAATGCCACAATTTTTGCAGCGCCTATTGACATTTTTTTTTAATTCTGACATAGTAGGCGCCAGTTTGACTGGCGCCTACTACCTCTTTTTTTTTTTTTTTTTTTATTTTCGAAAATTAATTTTAAATATTAAATAAATACAATACACAATTTTTAGATAACTAGAATGTGAAATATTACTGAATGAAAATGCGATTGCATAATAAAGTCTACAATACATAATTAAAAAATAATAAGGAAATTACACATTAAAATTGAGTTTACGATCCCAACATACACCCGACGTACTTAGCATTTTGGCGAACAAAGTGTCAGATGTGTGTAGGCGCCAATTATTTTATGGATATTCAAAATTATTTTTACAAATTATAAAATACATACATACAATATATTCGGAACGTTTGCTGAAATTTTGGAGAAGAAAAGTTGTAGAGAATTTTAAAATATTACATATCTTGTTAGACTATTCTAGATTCTAGTGAATGGAATATTACTATTAATCAAATAAATCCTAGTCATTGGTTAGAGAGTTGTCATTGTATAAATAAGTTTTAATAATTTTGTAGTAAACCAAAATTGAAAAGGGAGTAGGTCGCAAATTTCCCAATTATACCCTTTATATGAACAACGTAACTTCTCCAACTCAAGCAACTTGTTCGTTCACCCTCTACGCTACTTGCCATCACGACATAATGCTAAACAAGGAAGTTCTTCTTATATTTTAATGGGCATGGATTTGGGTCAAAATTTTATTTAAATATAGGATCCATGGATATCCATGAGATCATCTCACATAATTTTTTTATTTAAATTTAATTTTCGAAAAAAAAAAAGGTTTATTCAAGAATATTTCACATTCTAGTTATCTAAAAATTGTGTATTGTATTTATTTAATATTTAAAATTAATTTTTAAAAATAAAAAAAGAAAAAGAAAAAAGAGGTAGTTGGCGCCAATTTACTATGTCGAATTAAAAAAAAAAAAAAAGATGTAAGTAGGCGGCCTTGGGAATGGAATCCTCCCGATTTCGCAAAAAAATTTGCAGGGTTTTTAGTCCACACAGAATTTGACAGAAATATTTGTATTTTTAAAGAAGTATAAATATAGATATAAATATAGATATAAATATATATATAGATATAGATTGAAATTTCCTTACTTTCTTTCACTCCATCATCTCGGTTCATTTGGCTGGGTGAAATTTAAGGTGGGCTAAGCCACCTGGTTTCCATCATCGGTTCCTAGAATATAGTCATTATAGATATACATAGACTTTAGAGTAGTATGCTATATATAAATATAGATGTGAGAGGTCAATGTGAGAAAGAGAGGCCAGCTGAGAGATGGCTTCTGCTGCTCTGTTCTCTGTTATGGAGACAATTCAGCCGATTCAGTATTCTTCTCGCACTACCTCTCCAGAAAGCCTAAGATCTGCATACAAACAGATCGAGTCCTTGAAACAAGTTGTCGAGTTATTGGATAGAAGCCGCAGATACATCGATACCCGATTCAGCAACGACATCAGGACGAGCCAATATTTGAGGGAAAGGCGAGTAGAAGTGCTGAATTTTTCGAACCCCATTTGTCGAAGCAGTTTCCTTCAGAATACCAAATCGTGCAATTGTCGTACAAGCACGACGGGTCCTATTACGAGTTCACAGATTGCTTGAGAAAGAGGGTGAATGTTTTGGATGGACGAATCAGAGAGGCGGTGCGTAACTTAGAGCACGTTCTCGAATCGCTTGTATCGAGATTCGAAGAACCCGACGTCGTCGATTCGATTGTATCGACGTTGAAAGAGCCGTTGCAGCTCTCCGTAGAGTTGGACCGAGTAAAACGAGAGATAAATTCATTTACCCAAACGGTGAACAAGATAGATGAGGAGGGGAATGAAGAAAATGACGATGGGAAGAAGTCAAAGATGGTGCCATTATTGAATGAATTTCCCAAAACAAGGGATCTGCTACCAGGTTGGTAATATATACATACTTTTGTTTTAAATTTGAATTAGTACTACACGAATTATGCTTTAAAGACCAAGGGTGCTTCCCGCTTAGGCGGGACTAATCGAGGAGGGGATTCAATTTATGTTTATAATACAAAACATCATTTGTTTGATACTGTTATATATGCTTGTTTTGAATACATTTATTCTGAGAATTTTTAGTTTGAAATTGGGTATGTCAAATTCTAACCCTATGTTACTGTTAGTAGTATTTTCAAAAAAAAAAATATATATATATATATATATATATATATTTAACAAGAATTATTCTCCTAGGCGAAAGAACAGGGGTCTCACAGATTGGTAAACTAATTAAACTGAAATTAACTTTTATTTGATTTGGATATTTAACTTTTATTTTTATAAAATCTCAATGTTTTGCTTTGATTTTGATTTATCAAGCTGTTTTATAAAGCTGTAACGAGTATTGAATTATAATTATTGAATTTCTATCGTACCGCATGTTGCATCCCATGTCTGCAGAAATCAGGGAATTTGCAGACAAGGTGCTCGTCAAATTGGAAGCAGCTATCGAAAGATTGGATATAAATAGGAGCAACAACAGTAGCGAGAAGTTAAATGCTTTGGATGCACAGATCAGAGAGGAAGCATGTAAATTGGAAGACTTACTTGAATCCCATGTTTCAAATCATTTCCTGTCACAATCTGAAAGCCTTGGAGGTGAAATTCATAAATCGTCGTTCTTCCTGGACTTACACGAAATAAACCAAGATATTGATCCCTTTACCGAATCCATGAAGAAGTTTAAGGAGGAGTACATTAAAGAATTAAGCGATCCGTTGCCTGGAAAAGATGATCATGTTGTTTCATCAAGAACTGATCATTTTGTTGAAACAGGTCAAAGATGGTTGGATTATCTGATCAAGTGCGCATAATTGAAGGGATGCTTACGTCTTTGTCGCGAAGGTTCTTTGTCGTATACTCACTCGTTGGGATGGCAGGCATAGGTAAGACCACCTTGGCAAAAGAAGTTTATGAAGATCCATCTGTTTTGATTCATTTTGAATGTCGTGCATGGGTCACTGTTGGCCCAAAATATCAACTAAAAGAAATCCTGCAATGTATTATCGCTCAAGCAAATCCTGGCATCCGTAAATTACTTATGGAAGGAGATGAGAGGATGGCCGACTTGGAAAGGACAATGTCCGAAAATTTGAAGGGTAGGAGATATCTCATTGTGTTGGATGACGTATGGAACTCAAACGTCTGTACTGACTTGAAAAGGTTACTTCCAGATGATAATAATGGCAGTCGAGTCTTGCTGACAACTAGGCTACGAGGAGTAGCACGCTCTGCTTCCCAGAATGATGTTCATGAAACCCGCTTTATGAATGAAAAAGAAAGTTGGGATCTTCTTCGAGAAAGTATTTGGTGATGATTCATGTCCTCCTCAACTTGAGAAAATTGGAAAAAGATTGCTGAGAATTGTGATGGTCTTCCTCTTACAATCATCACGGTTGCAGACCTCCTATTCAAAGCCGAGAAGAGCATAGAGTACTGGAACAAGGCAACAGAGAAACGAAGTCCAATTTTCATGGACGCGTATGATCAAATGGCAACGGTACTACTTCCAAGCTACAAATACTTACCTCGGCATTTAAAAGCATGCTTTCTCTATATGGGAGTGTTCCTCCAAATTATGTGATCCCCGCTCTAAGCTCATCAAGTTGTGGAGTGTCGAAGGTTTTCTTGAACCAGAACAATTCAGAACTATAGAAGATCTTTGTATTGAATGTTTGAATGAGCTCACATCTAGAAGTCTTGTTATGATCCACCAGGAGAGCTCCGGTTCGTTTTTTGGAGAAACGACTTACACGATCAAAACATGTAAACTCCATTCTTCCTTTTGGCATCTGTGCAATCGCGAAGCTGGGAAGAACAAGTTTTCCCATGTCATAAATAGTTACGCTGATAGTTTAGCAGAAGGTATGAAAAGCCAACGTCGACTATGCGTCCACAACAATGTTTTATTTGGCATCAAAGATGCGTATAACTCCATGGCGTCTGTTTCAACTACACGTTCCCTCCTATGTACTGGTCCGTATCATAAATATCCAGTACCGATATGTTTTGATTTGATGTTGCTCAAGATATTGGATGCTCTTACAATTCGTTTCTATGAGTTCCCAAATGAAATACTGAAACTAATGCAACTAAAGTACCTTGCCCTCAATTTTAACGGACAACTCCCACCTTCCATATCCAAACTTAGGAAGCTTCAGTGTTTGATTGTCCGTAGAAATCTGACCGTCAAATCCGCAGGATGCCCATCATTTATGCCTTTGGAAATCTGGGACATGAAAAAATTGAAGCATCTTCAGATCATCGGAAGCAACTTACAAGATCCTTCTCGATGGCGTTCTTTTGGATGACCTCTTAACACTTTTAGATGTCAGCGCTCACAGTTGTACCAAAAGTGTTTTTCGAAGAATCCCCAACCTGGAAAAATTAGGAATTAGGATTGAATTGGCGCCTAATGTTGTTGAATCCTTCCGCTGCTTTGATCATATTTCCAATCTAAAGAAATTAGTGTCACTCAAATGCGTCATTGTGAATCCTATATTTGGGTCTGAGGTTGTTGCCCCACCTCCTCCTCTTTCAATCTTCTCATCACGTCTTACGAAGTTGAGTTTAAGCGGCTTTGGATATCCATGGGAAGAGATGAGCACGATTTCTTCGTTGCGAAATCTTGAAGTGCTCAAGCTGCGGCGCTATGCCTTCGAGGCCCAAAATGGGAAGTCGAAGATTATGGATTCCGAGACTTGGATTTCTTCTAATTGAAGACACTGATTTGGTTCATTGACGGTCGGAGATGACAGCTTCAGATGGCTTAAGTGCCTAACCCTTAAAAATTGCTACAAATTAGAAGAAATCCCTCAGGAATTTGGTGAATCTCTTACAAGAATTGAAGTAGTTGACTGCAGCCTTTTAGCTGTGACTTGGGCAAAGCAAATAAAAGAGCACCGAATGGAAAGTGTCTATGGGTTTGGAGATGTTTTTGTCCATTCCACGTTATGATGTGCACCTCAAAGTCATGACAAACTACTTGGTTCAAAATTATGTATACCTAAATATACATATATATGGTTTGTGACTATACTTGGATTTTTATTTTTTTGTTTGAAAAGGGTTTTTGATTTTGTCTGTTGGGAATGTGATGTTTAGATTAATTTGTTTGTTTGTTTTCTGGGTTGCAGTTTTGTGTCCTTTGTATTACTATTACCAGAGGCACCCTGTGAATTATTTTCTTCTTGGGGTGTTCACTTTATCGCTAGCTTTTGCAGTGGGGCTGACATGTGCGTTCACCAGTGGTAAGTGCTCCATGTAAGAAAATTGAAATTTGGAAGCAGTTGATCTTTGTAAGCTGAAATTCATAATTGTTTTAGCTAAAGAGTTAATTACAAAAAGTACCCTCGAGGTTCGACCTAATTACATATAAAGTTGTTTTAAGTTCTTTGATATTTTGTATCATTACATATAGGTCAAGTATCGGAAAAACAAGTGATGATTCTTGAAATGTTTTACATTGCAGATGTTTTTCCCTCTCGGTAGGATAAGTGTCATGATCTACGGTTGCCTATCGTCGATAATTTTCTGTGGTTACATTATCTACGACACAGATAATCTGATCAAGCGGTATACGTACGATGAGTACATATGGGCTGCTGTTGCACTGTATTTAGAATTTTAGATGTCATCAACCTCTTTCTCTCTTTGTTGGCCATCTTCAGAGCTGCTGATAGTTGAGGCAGTATCTATATACGGCATGTAAATAATGGGTCTGTACTGTCTTTTTTTAGTGCTAATTCAGTCGATTGTGTGTTTTGAATGTATGAACTGTGGTAACAGAAAAAAGCTATTTTTCGTGTTGACGGAAAAGATCTAATAGATTGGTAACTTTTCTTTGCTAAAATGGTTTATTGTGTCTATAACCGTCTCGATTTTTCTTAAATCGTTGATTTCCCTATTCAACATAGGGGTGACAAATCGTCAAATCGTGCCGTGCATTATGTTATACAATAACGACCACAAGTACAATTACAATAAGCTCAAGCACGAACACGAAGCGAAAAGAAATTGTACTTGTACGAATATGAATACAAAGTTTTTCGTGTTGACAAGACACAACACAATTTGACATGATAAACTGAACAAAAAGGTAAAAATTGACTAAGTTTGAAATAGGGCACATTACACGACATGACACGATATAATACGATAGTACACATACATGATACAGACTATGAAGTGTACAATAAAAATATACATATCTTTTCTTCAATTAGCCAATACAATCCCTATAATGACGACACAAACACGACACAACACGACATGAAAACTTTTGTGTCGACACGATAAGCACACAAGAAGACTAAACACGATAAGGACACGGCTACGATAAGATTAACCACTAATTTTCTGTGCTATTATGCCTGATCAAGAATTGTCATCCCTAATTCAATGGGTTGGCAATTAGCGAATTTACTGTTCCACATAAACGTCACATCAAGAGAAAAAAAATCAACTAGGCCATGCCATATTGTCATTTCCACATAAGCTTGGTTGGTCGGAAATATGGTCATGTGCAATTAGAATTAACTAATGCACATGACTTTTGTGGTGAAAAACTAACAAAAATCATATAAATTCTAATTTTTTTAAAAAAAAATCTATTTATTTACTATTTTCAAGAAATAGTTTTGATATTTCAGTAATGGTTGATACGATCTTCACATTTCTCGCAAGTGTTGGTCAATCCGTGGCTCTGCCATGGATATAATATATCTGTTGAATTTTCTTTGTTTACAAAGTAATTACAACGGAGTCTTCAATAATGGCTTTACAAACAGAAAATGAAAAATAACAAAGAAATGGAAATCGACTATTACAACTTGAAACAATAGAAAGCCGAGAGTCGAGTAGAACTCATCCGCAAGACAAATACGTCATTTAGTGCTCACGGTTTGACGTAATGTCCCCAAAGATAAAACGGCTTTACGTCCTCGTACAGAGTAGCACCTGGACACAAAGGCACTCGTCGAACTCGAATGAGCGGGTAATTTTCTTTGGACTCGAATGCAGAGTGAAATATTGTTGAAAATGTGATACGAAATGTTACGACACTTTCGACGACACCTTTGAAAAATCTTTGAATGTATGCGATTTTACGTATGCTGGAATCGCAATGGAACCCAAACTATTTATAGACAACAAAAACTCCACCTGCAGGGGAATTAATCATGGTAAGGTAATGAGCATTAACCTCCGTTGTAACTCCCAGGTGTTACAAACACATTGATGACCACAATCGGGGTTACAACCCCACTATCCGAGGAGTTACATACTCCATTAGTCAACTATGAATCGGACACTTGCAATGTCCAGGTTCATCCGGCGGCTAACAACACCAACGATCACTTAATTTGGGCCAAGCCCATTTTCGAGTGACAAAAGTGTTGTGGACCTGCCCAAGGGATAGGGCCGCCGCCGCCCAAGCCTAAGCCCACGCCCACGCCGAGCCGGCCGGCCGGCGGGTGGGCGACGCGTAGCGTGTGGCCCACTTGTGATCATCCACTTATGTTATAGTATATCCAACTAATAACATCTTCTAGTTTATAAACTAGAATAAACTTAGCTTTCTAAGCTATGTGGGATGAAGAAAAATCCTTTCAACTCCCTTTTCATAATACCCATTTTTGGCCAACTTCGTGTATTAATTTTCCACTCACCAAATTCGGTTTGAGAAATAAAAATACTACTTAACATCTACTCGGAAAGTAGATCAATAATATATAATTTAATTCCTCCAAAATTAAATTCTTAGCCACCGAAAATTTGGTCAAAGTCGGGACGACACCGACTTTCTCAAACCCAAGTTTCCAACAATCTCTCACATGAGTGGAAATTAATGCATGCATGAATGCGGACACGCAACTTGATCCTCAAGAGATAATATTGCATCAGGATAGGTAGCTTGTGGCTTTGAACATTCCATAGTCAATACTATCGGGTACTTTGGCGGCTAGTGGACGTAATGCCTTGAACTATTCCTCCACGGTGTATACCGAGACAATAAAGATTAACACAAAGTAAGGTCTCAACCCTCCTCCTGTTCTCACGTTTGTGTCCGTTTCGGCCATGGACACCACTTTGGATTCATAAGTGTTACCTTGAAGCGGCCCTCACTTCTCACTTATATAGGTGATCTCCTATCCGAGTATCTGCCATACTCTACCTCAACGAGGTGTAGGAATCATTAAAAAGTCAAATGACTTAGCCTCACCACAACTTGCGGGTGTTCAACACTTGGCATTGCTCTCTAGGGATGGGTTGAAACATTGTTTCCAAGTGTTACAACTTAACCTTCATAGCTTAGTTTTCCCATTGAACCAAGTTCTTGGGATCTCCAAATCATCATGGTTGGGTTACCACTATGATGGTTATTTTTACTTTGTGGACTTTAAGCCCATTCCTCTAGCAATTTACACAATTGATCTCGATTCAATCCTTTCGTCAAAGGATCCGCCAAATTATCTTTTGACTTTATGTAGTCAATTGACATCACACCACTTGAGATCAATTGTCTAACAGTATTATGTCTCCGAACGAATATGTCTAGACTTATCGTTATACATATTGCTCTCTGTGCACTTCCTATAGCCGCTTGGCTATCACGGTGAATCGTCATCGAAGGCACGGGCTTCCTCCAACATGGTGTAAGTCCAGCGCTACGATAATCTAGAGGGGGTGAATAGATTATCTCCATCTTTTCGATTTTACCCTCTTTTTCGAATCAAAATATGTCAAGATAATAATTAAGGGTGGAATGTAAACAACACACGTCGATTTAAAGAGGTTCAACCCACCTAGGGCCTAATCCTCTACCACCCCAAGATCTAGGGATGGATTTCAAAAAAGAAAATTAATTTTATTAATTACCACAATTAATACAAATTCAACTTACAACACCATGAAGAGCACCACACTCTTCTTCAACACCACCTTTGGAGATTACCACAATCTCCTTTGAAGATTACCACAATATTCCTTCAACGGCACCTTTGAAGATCACCACAATCTTCAATCTTGAAGAATACCAAATTCTTCAAACACCTCAAGAGCACCACACTCTTGAAACACCTATCACCTAGATCACCCAAGTGTATTCTTTCCACAAGAATACTCACAAGGATGTCTTGTGTTGAATGATGACAAAATCAAGATTACAACTCAATAATGAATATTACAATTTGAGTGCAAGTGTAATCAAGAAATAAAGCCTAGACCTCAAGATGTGAAAGTGAAATACTTGGGTTATAAATACAACAAGAGTGTTGAATATGAAAGCTTGAGAATTTGCAGATTTCTTGTTGTGTATTTTGCTTGTATGTGTTGTGTTTTGAGTCTTCAATTCGTCCTCTATTTATAGGAAATCTTCACCAACATAGGCTCCTCTATCTTCACTTTTGTCTACAAAAAGAAGATCACAAGATGTAGAAAAATTGTACAAAAATCAAAAGTAAATCTTCTTTGTCAAGAATTTCAAACGACATAATTTTTCTTTGTCACAAAATAGCATAGAGGCGGCAGGTTTGCCCTGTTGAAGATTTCGACCGTTTGAAAAAATTAGTGCGATCCAGGTACAGTCGTCGTCGGGGGTCACGGTCGGCCGATCGGTGCGCCGAGTCGCCGCAAAGGTCGACACTGGCCGACCTCACCTCGACCGGTCCCCTCCTTCTTTTTTTCACAGAATTTGTTTATGTTTCATTCTGTTTCATTTTTCGACTCTTTAGGTACCGGTCGACCTCTTGTGCGGCACTCGGCCGACCTCCAATTTGAAATGTTGTCCAATTTTTATCAAAAATAAACTTCAAGAAATAGTCCAAAAATTAGTAAAAACATTTTAAATCACTTGGGAGTATTTGGACAACATTTATAAACATTGTTTTGGTGTAAAAACCAATTTAAACAAAACCATCAAAAGTGTTGTCCATTTTTATCGAATAATAAATACTAAGAAATACTCCAAAAATTAGTAAAAACATTTTAAATCATTTAGGAGTATTTGAACAATATTTATAAACATAGTTTTGGTATAAAAACTCATTTAAACATAATCATCAAAATCTTGATAAAAACATTTATCTAACAAACTCCCCTTTTTGATGATTACAAACCAAAACAATTTTAGGAAGTAAATTTTAAAACAAAACAAGTTTTAGGTCTAAAACATCAATCCATTATAAGCAAGATTTATCATAAGTACAAACACACAAGGATAGGAGCAAAGATTTTTCAAAATCATTTAAGCACAAGCTCCCCCTATCAACATGCATAGCAAGAGCAAGTATACAAGCAACAACTAAAAACTTAAAGCTTAGCTTTTACAACTTAAGCTTGAATATCATGAGCTTATAAGCTCCCCCTGTCACAAAAGCATCATAAGTCAAGTATAAAAGTCCATAAAACATCACATGGACCAAGTATAATCCATAGCTTATGGCTTTTAAGAGCCCTAGCTTATAGCTTTTCTTGCGAGCTTATTTTCGCTTCTTTGAGCGTATGAGCGTTTTTCCTGTTTCTCCCCCTTTGGAATCATCAAAAAGAATGTTAGCACGATAAAAACATCATATATTCATATCAAAGTGCGCAAATTTATCGATTTATCGAGCTTTTTGAAAATTGAAGCTTAAATTCCAAATAAAAAGGAAAAGTTGATCAATTGACTTGCAAAAACTCATTTGATTGATAAAACATGATCTCTATAAACTTATAAGACTTTTCAAATCGAGAGAATCATGTAGGTGATGAATTTTTCATTGAAACATTTTGTCGAACACTTGGCGTGCATTGAATAAAATAAGAGAAATATAACGCCTTTGGGATTCGTTTAAGCCAACAATTTTCATCACCAATTTCAATACCACAATATACATTCATCATCAATCATCATAAAAACATATTAATACAAGAATTTCAACAATATATCAAGATACAAACACATTCTTAAGGGTTCAACCCAATTGAGATTAAAAGGAGAAATTCTTACCATCTAATCGGTAAAGATGAACAATGATGATGATAATCGAGCCTCATGAGGTCCAAAATATAAAATGTATGCAATAAAACAAATTTGAAGTGAAATTTGTGTGAAAAGTGCGTAGGGGACGAAAAATGGACAAAATGAGCCAAAATGGTCAAATCGAAAAGTAAACGATTTAAACCATAAAATGGTGAGGCGACGGTTGGGGGGGTGGGTGGCCGACGCGTCATGGGCGACGGGTCGATGTCATGGGCGACGTCGGCCGGCCTTTCCCCCAACCAAATTTTTGTGTTTTTTCTGTTTTTCCAAAATCCGAGTTTTTAACCAAAAATCCGATTTTTCGCCCTAAGTTTTAAAAGCGTGCAAAATGCAATCATAGACCTCATTCAATATGCATTATGCCTAACCGAGCTCGTATTGACGCAAAAATCTCGGAAGATAGCGGTTTTGTAAAAATGTCCGCTAATTGATCTTGAGATGGTACAAAAGATATCTCAATTTTTCGTTTTGAAACACAATCCCTTAGAAAATGATGTCGAATCTCAATATGTTTAGTACGGTTATGATGAACCGGGTTTTGAGCAATGTTTATAGCGGATATATTATCACAAAATATAGGAACATTTTCAAAAGAACATTTATAATCCGCTAAGGTTTGTTTCATCCAAAGAAGTTGTGTACAACAAAATGCCGCGGAAATATATTCGCCGGCCGTTGAAAGTGAAACACAATTTTGTTTCTTTGAAAACCAAGAAACTAGTCAATCACCTAGAAATTGACATGATCAGGAAGTACTTTTCCGATCATCAATATTTCCGCATAATCCGAATCACTATAACCTTTAAGAGAAAAATTCTCATTCTTTGGATAGAATAAACCATATTGAATAGTGCTTTCAAATATCGAAAAATCCTTTTAACGGCACTCATATGAGATTCTTTAGATTGCTTTGAAAACGATCACATAGGCATACGACATGAAGAATATCCGGTCTACTTGCGGTTAAATAAAGTAAACTACCAATCATACCTCGATACTTGGATTCATCAATCGGTTTGCCTTTTTCATCTTTGTCAATCTTGACGTTTGTTGCCATTGGGGTAGAGAGCGGTTCTTCCTTCTTCAATGCCAAATTTCTTCAAAAGCTCCTTTGTATATTTTGATTGAGAAATATAAATTCTTGGCATTGCTTAATTTGAAGTCCAAGGAAAAAGTTGAGCTCCCCATCATACTCATTTCAAATTCACCTTGCATTAACTTAGAAAATTTCTTGCACAAGGATTCATTAGTAGCACCAAAAATAATATCATCAACATAAATTTGCACTAATAAGCAATCTTGCCCTTTTTCAAAAACAAAGAGAGTAGTATCAACTTTACCTCTTGTAAAACCATTTTGCAAAAGAAAAGAGCTAAGTTTATCATACCATGCACGGGGTGCTTGTTTCAAACCATACAAGGCCTTTTTAAGTCTATAAACATCATTAGGCCTAGAAAAATTTTCAAACCCCGGAGGTTGTTTTACATAGACTTCTTCTTGAATAATACCATTTAAAAATGCGGATTTTACATCCATTTGGTAAAGCTTGAAATTTTTAAAATAAGAATAGACAAGTAAAATACGAATAGCTTCTAAACGTGCTACGTGGTGCAAATGTTTCATCATAATCAATACCTTCTTCTTGACAATAACCTTGAGCTACTAACCTTGCTTTGTTTGAACAATATTGCCTTGGTCATCGAGTTTGTTCCGAAATACCCTTTTTGTCTTCTTCATCACTATCATCATAGGGCATCCAATTGATCTAAGGTGTTCATAATAGAACATTTACATCCAAATATTTTGAGGCAACTAATATTTGGAGTACTTCATTTCTCATCTACACAACTTGACAAACTCATTCACAGCATCGCTTATATAAGCAAGAAAAAATAGCTCAAGTGTAAAAACATGCCTCAATTATTAATCACAAAATATCTTGTATAAGAGCATAGTAGAAATAGACACTATATATATATAGACCATGAAGCAAGAAACACATATTATGCATTTAGAAGATCATCAAGAGTCTAATAAATCATGCAAGTTCATATAAGCTTAAGAAAGCTACAAAAGGTCTCTTTTGAAATTTGAAAATCCGATAGCAATAGTTGAGACCTCATTTAAAAAAGTATTTGAACAAAGCAAATATGTGCAATCAAATATCGAATAGTGCCTTTAAAAACAATCTAAAAATCCTCTTAATGGCACTTGTATGAAATACTATGAAAAACAAGCACATAGGCACATGGCAATACATATATCGAGTCTATAAGAGTAAGAATAACACAAGTAAACGTCCTCGATAATTTATGCCTTTCTTGACAAATAATGACGTAAATGGCCATTTGTGAAAATATGTAAATCCTACACAATTCTTAAAACAAATCTAGCACAAATCATAATGATAAAAGTGTAGGCTAAGAGATATCACAAGTAAGCTCATGCCATAAAAATCCATAAGAGATGATAACACACTTTAGTCTACAAAAATGCACAAGAGTTTTAAAACATCATATAAGGTCTTCTTTTTCAAAAATATTTTAAAAGCACAAATATATATTGAAGACCTTAATTAAAAAATAAATATTTGAAAACTCATTTGCAATTAAGACACAAATAAAAGCATGCATAATAACAAAATAAAATGCATATTTAAATAGGGAGATACGGGTTACCAATTACGCCATTTCCATGGGTTGTGCCGTTCCCATTGTTGATGATATCTTCCCCTTTGAGAATCGTCTTGTTGATGATGATTTCTCCAATTGCTCCATCTCCAAGCACTGTGGCCTTCCCATTTTCGAAAGTGTCTTTCTCTTGGAAAATCATCTTGTTGATGATGTCTTTGCCATTTCCAAGGATTGTGTTTTTCCCATTTTTGATTATATCCTCTTCTTGGAAATTGACTTTGTTTTCTCCTTCTTTGATCAAATGAGATGTTCATTTGATGTTTCCTTAGCGGCATGAATTTTCTTCGATTATTATTTCACGGGTACCTAATTTGACATTATTTTGTGGTACCCTCAAGTGTTTGGGTCCTTTGGAATTAGCTTTGAGAGTTTTAGGTCTCCAATAATAATTAGAGCTATTTCTAGCCCGACAAGTATTAACTGTGTGACCCATTTTACCACAATAAAAGCAAGTAGTAATTTTGGGAGCATAATGACCAACATGCATAGGGACTTGATTTCTTTTCACATAATTAACAACACTAGCTTATGATCAAGTCCTTGTTTCAATTTATCACAACTATGAACATCAATAATATTGGTCATTTTATTGTTACTCAAGTTGGATTTTGATAAATTATTTTTCATTCAATTAATATCCTCAACAAGAGTACTATTTTCTTTTTCAATGTTTCTAACCTTGTCAAGTGTGGTGGTGTGATCACATGAAAGTGGTTCATAAGAGGAAAATAAATTATCCTTATCAATTTTCAAAATATTGAATTCCTTTTTCAATTTTTGTATTTAACAAGTAAGCTTTGGAATTCATTTTGAAGTTCATCAAAATCATTTTGCAAATCACTATAATCATTTTGTAATTCATTATCATAAGAAGTGGAGGGTTTTGAACTTACCTCGCTTTCTTCTTGAAGCCCATAAGACATCGCTCGTTTTCATCGACGTCGGAAGTTGCGAGGAAGCTCATCCCATGTTGGGTTTGTATCCATTTGAGAAGTAAATGCTTTTGAGTGGCTCCTTTCATTTGCATATACTTCTTCTAATTTTCTCCATACTTTATATGTGCCGATTTAATTCCTACAATATGATTGTATTCCAAAATGGTAAGTGAACAATACAAAATATTAAGAGCTTTACCATTTAAGGAGATGATTTTCTTTTCTTCATCATTGAGCTCTTTGAGGCCTTTGTGTGGTGTGTTCATCATTGGAATGAATTCTTCATTTACGATCGTGTTCCAAATATTGAACCCGCAACCTTGTAGATAGCATTCCATTCTTTCTTTCCAAAATATATAATTTTTGGAATCAAATAGTGGTGGCTTGGTGGTGGAGGCGCCGGTAAGGTAGACTTCATTTGTAGGCGATGATTGTTCCTCTTTACTCGCGATGTGGAACGAGCTTGCCAAAGAGTTTGGCTCTGATACCACTTGTAAGTCCAAGCGGCTACGATAATCTAGAGGGGGGTGAATAGATTATCTCCATCTTTTCGATTTTACCCTCTTTTTCGAATCAAAATACGCCAAGACAATAATTAAGGGTGGAATGTAAACAACACACGTCGATTTAAAGAGGTTCAACCCACCTAGGGCCTAATCTCTACCACCCCAAAAGATCTCCAGGGATGGATTTCAAAAGAAAAATAATTTTATTAATTACCACAATTAATACAAATTCAACTTACAACACCATGAAGAGCACCACACTCTTCTTCAACACCACCTTTGGAGATTACCACAATCTCCCTTTGAAGATTACCACAATCTTCCTTCAACGGCACCTTTGAAGATTACCACAATCTTCAATCTTGAAGAATACCAAATTCTTCAAACACCTCAAGAGCACCACACTCTTGAAACACCTATCACCTAGATCACCCAAGTGTATTCTTTCCACAAGAATACTCACAAGGATGTCTTGTGTTGAATGATGACAAAAATCAAGATTACAACTCAATAATGAATATTACAATTTGAGTGCAAGTGTAATCAAGAAATAAAGCCTAGACCTCAAAATGTGAAAGTGAAATACTTGGGCTATAAATACAACAAGAGTGTTGAATATGAAAGCTTGAGAATTTGCGATTTCTTGTTGTGTATTTTGCTTGTATGTGTTGTATTTTGTGTCTTCAATTCGTCCCTCTATTTATAGGGAAGTCTTCACCAACATATGCTCCTCTATCTTCACTTTTGTCTACAAAAAGAAGATCACAAGATGTAGAAATATTGTACAAAAATCAAAAGTAAATCTTGTTGTCAAGAATTTCAAACAAAGATAATTTTGATGTCACAAAATAGCATAGGCGACCACGGTTTGCCTGTTGAAGATTTCGACCGTTTGAAAAAATTAGTGCGATCCAGGTGCAGTCGTCGTGGGGTCGGCCGGTCGACGTGGGGGTGCGACCGTCGCCCTAAGGTGCGATCGGCCGACCTCACCCTCGACCGGTCCCCCTCCTTCTTTTTTCACAGAATTTATTTATGTTTCGCTCGCTTTCATTTTTTTCAACTCTTGGTCCGAACGACCTCTTGTGCGGCCACGGTCGACCTCCAATTTGAAATGTTGTCCAATTTTTATCAAAAATAAACTTCAAGAAATACTCTTAAAATTAGTAAAAATATTTTAAATCACTTGGAAGTATTTGGACAACATTTATAAACATTGTTTTGGTGTAAAAACTAATTTAAACAAAACCATCAAAAGTGTTGTCCATTTTTATCGAATAATAAATACTAAGAAATACTCCAAAAATTAGTAAAAATATTTTAAATCATTTAGGAGTATTTGGACAACATTTATAAACATAGTTTTGGTATAAAAACTCATTTAAACATAATCATCAAAATCTTGATAAAAACATTTATCTAACACATGGAATATCCTCCAAAAAGTTTGAAGCCACTGCTTTCTTCACCAAACTTTATCCAAAGCTATAAACTCGATTCCATGGTGGACCGAGCTATACACGTTTGTTTCGTGGACTTCCACGATACCGCACCACCTCCAATGGTGAATATGTATCCACTAGTGGAATAAGAATATTTCGAATCCGAAATCCAACTAGCATCGCTTATACCCTTCAAGTACAAAGGATATCTTGAGTAGTATAGCCCATACTCCAAGGTATACTTGAGTATTTTAACACCTTGGTTAACGCTTCCAATGCTCGTGGCTTGGATTGCTCGTGAACCTACTCAACATATTTACATGGTAGGCCAAGTGCGGACGTGTACAATTTGTAATGTACATCGATCGCATATAATACGTGAGTATTCCATCCGAGCCATGGTTCTCGCTTCATTAGCAACTGATTTACACTTAAATCAATGGGAGTCTTTGACGGTGATTTGTCTAAAGCATTGAATTTCTTGAGCACTTTCTCCACATAGTGGGATTGTGACAAGATAATTCCATCATGAGTTCTCACGATTTTTATCCCAGGATCACATTAGCGGTTCTCATATCCTTCATGTCAAAGTTTCTCTTTAACATTCTTTTCGTGTCCATGATAACATCATGACTCACGCCCATGATTAACAAATTGTCTACGTATAGACAAACTATGACAAATGCTTCCGATGACCCTTTGACATATACGCATTTATCACATTCGTTGATTTTATACCCGTTTGACAACATCGTGTTATCAAACTTAAGATGTCATTGTTTTGGAGCTTGTTTGATCTATACAAGGATCTTATCAACTTGCACACCTTCTTTTCTTGACCGGGTGCAACAAACTCTTCGAGTTGTTCCATATAGATTTCAAAGCATTTATCTCTCCATTCGAAAAACGCCGTTTTGACATCCATCTCGATGAATCTCTAGATTGTGCAAAGCAAAGAATCACGGAAGCACACCGAATAGACGCAATCCTCGCACTGGGAGAATAAGTGTCAAAGAAGTCATACCCTTCTTTTTGTTTAAAGCCTTTGGCTACAAGTCGTGCTTTATACTTATCAATAGTTCCATCGCTTTATACTTCTTCTTTAGGATCCACTTACATCCTAAAGGCTTATGACAGCAGGAGATCAACCAACTCCCACGTATGGTTTTGGGAATGGACTCGATTTCACTATTGATTGCTTCTGCCGGAGCGGAGCATCCGGACTACTTAAAGCCTCCTTAATGAGTTCGGCTCACCTTCTAACATCAACGTTAGAAAGTCAGGTCCAAAGGACTTAACCACCTTTCGCCTCTTACTCCGCCTTAATTCTTCACCACTCGGTGTTGAACTAACTCGTTTCACAAATGTGACAAGTAGATGTCGTACGGATGTCGTTCGGATGTTATAACATCAAGAAGACCTTCAAAGAACATCTGCAGAACATCCGCACATTCCAGATGTGATAACACCGAAGTCACATCACCAAAGAACATCCGAATACGATCTTTTCTTTAGACTTCCATTTATCCTTTCTTTACAAGGATAAATATTCTCAAAGAATATAGCATTCCTTGATTCAATTATGGTACCAACTGTCATTTCCGGATTTTCTCGACTTATGTACCATAAAACGATATGCACTCTTTGTTAAGTGCATAACCAATAAAAACACAATCGACCGTTTTAGGGCCGATTTTCACTTGCTTTGGTTCGTATTGCAACCTTAGCCAAACACCCCCACACTTTAAGGTATTTATAAGAAGGCTTACAATTTTTCCACAATTCGTAAGGAGTATTTTATTCAATATGTGATTCACCGTTAACACCTCCCCACATATTCAGCGTGATAATTCGGAACTAATCAACATGGCATTCATCATCTCTTTAAGAGTTCGGTTTTTGCGTTCAAAGAACACATGGTTAGATCGTAGTGAATATGGAGTCGTTGTTTGATGAATTATTCCGATCGGGTACATAACTCTTCAAACAAGACAACATATTCGCCACCTCTATCACTCCGAATTATCTTAATCCTACCGCTCAAGTTGATTCTCAACTTCATTTTTATAATTTTTGAACGTCTCAAAGGCTTCATCTTTGCTTCTTAACAAATATAAGTAGCAAAATCTTGTGCAATCATCAATAAATGTGATGTGATGACGCCCGAGCCGAGTGGAAGAAATTAATCCACGTCATCCCACCCAAAGATACGTCCGAGTAGGAGATCTGCGGGTGACATCAAAGAACGGTCGCGCTGGCGACACGTCATTTAATCAAAGCTCGCCGCTAATGAGCCCAACCGCAACACGGTTGCGAGCCCCGAGCCCAAATTTCGACGGAAACGCATGCGCGACAAACTCATAAAAATAATCACACGCCCATGCTTAACGCTTTATTGGTATCGTAAACCGCCACATGTCGAGAATTATAAAGAGAAGTCGACAAGTGGCAAGTTTTGGTAGCATGCATGATTAGAGAGGACATGTGTCTTTCTTTAATTATTTTACTAATTAATGACTAGTTAGTGCAAAGATGACTATTGTAAACCCACTTACTCGAAGGGGTATAAAAAGTCCGAGAGAGAAAAAGGAAGAGAGAGCAAGATTGTAAAAAAAAACCGACCCCAATAATTCGGTTCGGCATTATGCATAAAAGGCAGAATTAGCCATAAATAAACACACGTTAAACGCACGCTTATATTTCCACGTGTTAAGTCTTTTACATATTTTTGGCTTGTTGACCAAAACGCACGTCAACAAATTGGCGCTAGAAGGAGGGCCCGTATTGGTCCAATCGAGTTCCAAGCAAAAGCAAGTTAAGTAAAAACCAGGTAAAGTTTAACGCTTAACCTTTTCATAATAGACAAAATGAGTCAACAATGAGAAATGCCCGTTTGATCAAGAGCAACATTTGAACAACCAAACCGCCGACTACGAATGGCCAAAATATGCTCCAAATGAAGCGGGGAGCACTACTTTATTTCCTTTTGCTCGGCTAATTGACAACCCAACTTTTGTACAAAGAAATGAACCAACTCATATCACAAACTCGCTACCACAAACTCTCAAGCACCTCCTCCACTCCTTGCAAATACTAACCCACTCAACCCACAACTAAATGTTAATATTAATCCTCAAATTCCCGGGCTTCCTCATGACGGCCGAAGCGATTCAGGTAATGAACAACGTGTCCGCGTGTGATGTAAGCGCGGCCGCGAGAAGATGAGGAAGGGCAAAGTCGATAGCGAGTCAGTCACAGGAGCCAACACGACATCGCCATGCCCACTCGGTGTTCGGCCGGACGACCGGGAGTTGATCCTTTCGCCCACTCGATCGATAAGTTCCGGCTCGGGTTTTCGGACGAGCGGGAGCGCCTTTAGAGTCAATCGATCAAGGCCCTAGCCTATGGCAGAACAGGATGTAGAAATACACCGCCCGCGTCGCCGTCGAACGAATTGGAAGGCGGTCCGGAAGGCGAACAGTCTCAAGACCGCCCCAAGTAATAAACCAACCAGCTGTTATGTCGCCATTTTCCCTGGAATCCTGGCGACCCCATTACCGCCAAAGTTGAAAATCCCCAGGTCGGTCTCTACAACGGGAAACCGACCCGACCACTCACGTTCATAAGACTTAGCATGGATGGAGTCGACATACCCTAGTGATGCCATCCTCTCGCAGGCCTTCTCCCGACTGGGCGACCGAGCCCACCATTGGTTTAGGACCCTACCACGGGGATCCATTCGGGCATGGGGGATCGGCCTCCGCTTTACGACGCATTTCTTAACGTCCAAAGTCCGAGCCGCACCTAAGGACTCCTCGTGAACATCAAACAAAGGAAGGACGAGCCTGAAAAAGCTATATTTCTCGGTTCAACAAGCAAGTTCGAGAGATGGAATCGGTGTCGGATGATGCCATTTTGATCGCGGCCATGGCCGGATCGCCCCGAGACTTGGTTTAACTACTCCATCCACGAATCGGGGCGACCTCGCACCAAGAATTTCTAGTCCGCGGAATGCTATATTTGCGCGGAAGAAGCCATGGCAAGCAAACCGCCCGAGCACCGCCAGGGGCGTGAGAAAGGAAGGAAGGAAAGAACCAAAGAGTTGGTAGGGGTCGGGATTCCGGCCGTTTCTAAAACCCGACCACCGGATTTAGGGCTCACCGGGAGGCGCGAGCCGAAGTTGCCGCAGACTGAGAAAGATTTTTGACCCACACTCCATCACCATATGGAATGAAGTATATGGTCTAAATTTGTTACCTCCGGCTCGCCTTTGAAGGTCGAGCCGACAAAATTAGATTCACGTCGATATTATGCCTATCATAAATCAATAGGTCACGATACCGATGAGTGCCGAGATCTAATCGAGAGAAATTATGCGGATTGTTCGGCAAGAAGGGGTCTTAAAAGATACATTCATGAACTACCGCCCCACCCCAAGATCGGCTCAAGTGTCAATCCGGAGCACAGAACCAATCCAGCTCTCTCTCGCGCACCCCGCCGAAAACCAGGGGGAGGGAGATCCTCATGATGTCGAGTGTCGGTCGAATCAATACTAACACAGCCGAGGATAGACGCTCCAAAAAAAAAAGAAAAGATGATGTTAGACAGTAACCAACACCGAAAGACAAGTTCGGGTGGCGGAAATCAAGGAAGGCCAACCCATCGCCACTTTGTGTTCTCGGACGGATGCCGACCAGGTGGTCCATCCTCATTTCGACCACCCTGGTCATTATCGCACCGATTTTGGGTATTTAGGTCCACGTAATTTTGATCGACTCCGGAAGCTATTCGTCGTCATTTATGTCCGAGCATTTCGAAGATGAACGTGGACGATAGTTATATCCGTCCATGCAACGATAAAGATTATGGGGTTTGGAGGAGGAAGGATAGTCCCGCCGGGAAGTTGATTTGCCCATCCAAATGGGACAAGGGTTGCATAAACGGACCGTCATGACAACATTCAAAATAATCAATGCCGATTCGAGTACAATGCTATCATTGGGAGGCCATTGCTTTATCATATAAAAGCGATCGTTTCAATATATCATTTTTGTATAAAATTCCCAACATCCGATGGCGAAGCTATACATAAAGGGAATCAAAGGGAGTCACGAGAATGCTCTCTCAAACTCCGACCGGTAGAGATTAACGTCGCGGAACGAGGACAAACCAGTGGAACCACACAAGACGATCCCCTGCCCAAGGAGGAGTCCGAGCGGAAAGTGGTGATCGTTCAGAGGATAATCCAGGTCGTCGACCGGGAAGGAGCCAATGATGGAAGAAGGCGAGACGGCAATGAGAACGAGCCGCCATCAAGACGAATTGCCCTGCAGATCAAGGAAGGGCAAAGCAATAAAAGAAAACGGCGGAACCAGTAGAACCGGTTGATACAATCAATGTCGGAAGGCCAAGCGAGGGGCGCCAACTACGTATTGGTCATGATCTCCCGAACCATATCGAACCGAGCCGATTGAGTTTTGGGAAATAATCTTGACATCTTTGCATGGACTCATGCGACATGCCCGGATTGACCCTAAGATGCGTGCCACACCGCCTCAATATTGATCTAACGTTCGCCCATTTATCCGGAAAAGACGTAAGCTCGGCCCCGATGACAAGCAAGACTCGAGGCCGAGGTTAACAAGTTGATAGACAATCAATTCATCGGAAGCCCTCTATCCCCGATGGGTTTCCAATCAGTATTGGTGAAGAAGAAGAAAATGGCGATGGCGCGTATGCGTGGATTTTACCGACTGAATAAAGCATGCCCTAAGATGCTTATCCATTGCCAAATATTGATTATATGGTGGATGCCACAAAGCAGAGACATGAATCGATGAGCTTCATGGATGCATACCGTTACAACCAAATACGAATGCACCGGAAGACGAAGAAAATACATCATTCTTCTCTCGTTTCGTGGAATTTATTACACAAAAATGATGCCCTTCGGGTTGAAGAATCTTTGGTGCGACTACCAAAGGTTAGTAAATAAGATGTTTGAAAAAATGATAGGTCACACTATGGAAGTCTATGTAGATGACATGTTGGTAAAATCATCAGACATTTTCGATCATCTAAACGATCTTAATAAAATGTTTTCTTTGTTTTGAGAGAGTACAAGATGATGTTAAACCCGAGAAAGTGTACGTTTGGGGTTGGCTCGGGTAAATTTTGGGGTATATGGTCACCAAAGGGGAATCAAGCCAACCCGGATAAAATAAAAGCCATCATTGATCTAGAACCCCGAACTCGTAAAAAGGGTACAAAGCCTAACAGCCGATTGGCCGCCCTTAATCGATTTGTTTCGCGATCCACGGACAAGTGCAAACCTTTCTTTGAAATTATAAAAAAGAGTAAAAATTTTGAGTGGGTGAGCGAGCACGACTACCTTTCAATCCCTCAAACAAAGACCTTCTTCAATTCCTATATTGCAAAAGCCTACCCAAGGAGGACTTGTATTTGTACTGGCGGTATCCGAATACACTATCATTTCGGTGTTAATCGGGTTAGATGGTTCTATTCAACATCCGGTCTATTACACCAGCCAAGCGTTACATGACGCCGAGCCCGCTTATCCACCAATGGAAAAATCGCTTATTCGCTACCATCGCGCGCGCGAAAACTCCGTCCATATTTTCTAGAGCACAAGGTTATAGTCCTGATTTAACTACCCATCAAGCAAGTACTACACCGACCCGATACTTTGGCCGGATGATCAAATGGGTCGTCGAACTCGTCAGTTTGATATTATATACGAACCACGCCCGCAATAAAAGGATGTGCTTTAGCCGACTTTGTGGCCGAATTCACACCTTCCATACGATTGGAAGTTACGGGAAGACCAAGAATGGAAATTGTTCGTTGACGGCTCTTCCACCGCAGTCGACCGGGGGCGGAATCGTGATAATCGATCCAAATGAAAAGTGCTCACGCTCGGCCGCACGATTTCAGTTCCCGCAACGAACAACGGCCGAATACGAGGCACTTTCGGGCAGGCTTAGAGATGGCAACTTCTATGGGCCTAAAACAACTATTGGTACACAAAGTGATTCTCACCTGGTCGCTCATCAAATCAACGGCGAAGAAAGACGGCTTAAAGAGCAAAAAATTGCACAATATTTCGATTTGGTCAAGAAGAGATTATCACACTTTAAGACAAAAGTCTTACATGTGCCTCGAGCCGAGAACATGCAAGCAGATGCCTTAGCTCGGCTCGGTTCGATCCAGGGACGGATGCCATCGCGGATGTCATCACACAACCGTCCGCCCGTCACTTGGCGCAAAGAAAATATATACAATCAAAACCGCCGAATGCACTGGATGACCCCAATCGTTTAGTATTTAGAGAAAGGAGTTCAACTCGAAAACAAAGTCAAGCTGTAACACTACGAACCCAAGCGGCTCGGTTTACACTAGTAGATGGCATCCTATACAAACGAGGATACTCCGTCCCACTCCTACGTTGTCTTTCCGAGACAGATGCATTATGCACTTCGAGAGGTTCATGAGGGAATATGCGGGAACCACGCTGGGGCCAAACGTTGGCCTATAAATTAATACGGCAAGGATACTATGGCCATCCCTAAGAAAGGATGCAACCGACCTCAAAAGATGCGAGAGGTGCCAAAGATTTGCACCGCAGTCGATATCATCCTCAATAACTTACCTCCGTATTTAGCCCATGGCCGTTTGCCAAATGGGGAATGGACTCATCGGACCACTCCCCACTTGGCAAATGGGGGCCAAGTATGCCATTGTGGCGGTGGATTATTTCACAAAATGGGCGGCGCGGAGCCTCCGCAAAAATAGATGAGGAAAAGATTGTGAGCTTTGTATGGAAATCCATTATCTCGTAGATTCGGATACCACATTCGATTGTTAGGCATAATGGGAAACAATTCGATAACCGAAGGTTTCAAATTTTGTGAAGGTTTCCGCATCAAATACTATTTCTCAACTCCATACCATCCCCGTCGAACGGACAAGTTGAGGCCGTTAATAAAATACTCAAGTATACCTTGAAGGCGAGATTGGATGAGTCTAAAGGTAATTGGCCGGAGGAACTACCCGGTGTACTATGGTCATACGCAACCACGATCGAGCGGCCGTTGGAGAAACACCTTTTTCTTTAGCTTATGGAGCCGAGGCGGTGATTCGTTGAGATTGGAGCCCTACCTTCAGTAATTGCAAATTTTTCTCAAGATCGCAATGAGGCCGCGCTCCGAGCCGAGCTAGACTCGCTCAAGAAAAAAGGTGCAAGATCTTGAGATGAAAAACGCAGTGTATAAACAAATGAGTGAAAGGTACTACATTCGAAAGTAAAGGAAAGAAGATTTCGGTCGGCGATCTTGTGTTGAAAAAGATAACGGGCGTTCAACCCAGCCCATTGAAGCCAACCGGGAGGGCCCATTTCGGGTCGACCCACGCCTTATCCGGTGGGGCGTACCAACAAGGATATTTGAGTGGGAGAAAATTTATGCATCCATGGAATGTAGCATACCCGAAACGGTATTATCAATAAAGATCTCGGTTTATGATCCGATGATAGATTCCAAGGAATTATCCTTTCATATGGTATTTCGTGAGCTCTCTAAAGGGAAACGAAGTTTTTACTCACTCGGCTATGTGCGTCGAGGACAGTAAGAAAAATCGCTCGCTTAAGTCAAGTCCGAAACGCCACCTCAGGTAAGTCATTTGCACGCTTAAAAAGACTCGGTTATGCACCGAGCACAAAATAAAGACTCGATTATTACGCACCGAGCACTATACCAAGACTTGGTTACGCACCGAGCACAAAATAAAGACTTGGTTACACACCGAGCACTATACCAAGACTTGGTTACGCACCGAGCACAAAATAAAGACTTGGTTACGCACCGAGCACAAAATAAAGACTCGGTTACGCACCGAGCACAATACCAAGACTTGGTTACGCACCGAGCACAGATCAAAGACTTAGTTACGCACCGAGCACAAATCAAAGACTTGGTTACACACCAAGCGCAAATCAAAGACTCGATGTACACACCAGCAAAATGAAAACTTGGTTTATACACCAAGTACCAAAAACAAAATAAAGAGCAGTTCATATACCTAAAGACGAGAATCAATTAAAGCAAGTAAAGCCCTTATTCAAGACTCGGGAACCGAGCCCCGTACTTGGGAATACAAAAGGAAAAAGAAGACAGGCAACAATCTTACAAAAAGGAAAAAGAGCCAAGCATATGCAAAAAGCTTGAAACACATACACAGTGAGGAAAATAACAGTTCATTTCTACCTCAAAAGTATTTACATAAGGAGGCCGAGCCCATTACATCTTGAGGCACGAAGCCAAATTACGTACCTATGAGTACATACGAAAGCATGTAAACGAAAAGAGACAAACGTCAAGATCGAGCGGGGGCGGAATTTCGACAAGCACCGCTAGAGGCGACTTCTTCCACGTCCGGAGGAGGAGAGCCCGAGCATTAGGAACCTCGGCAAAGTTCGCCAAAAGAGCATCTAGATCAGCCTCCAGGAGGACTAGATCTTCCTCAAGCTAAGCAACAATACGCCCACCCTTAACTAAATCAAGAATTTCTCTCGAGGCTGGTCGCGTGGCCGCAGGTTAACATGAATACATACTCTTCTGAGTCTTTGTAAGCTTCAACGGCTGTGTGCGAGACGCCTCAATTTGCCGATGAGTAGTCTCTTCGGCCTCTATGCGCACATCGCCTAGACGCTCTCCATTTCCTCGGCCCGGCAAGAAGCAACACGTTCCAACTCGACAACTTTAGCCCTAAGCTCATCTTCAACCTATGGGCCTCGATCTCGCTCGCTCGGCCCTCGCGCAGCTTTCTTTTTCAGAATGGCCCGAGCCAGTAGCCTCATCCGCTTGGCTCTTTAACGATTCTTGTACCCCCTTGAAGGGTAGCATAGGCCTCCCGCAGTCCCCGTGCCGCCTTTCCCGGTCGGCATATTTTTTCTCTAACTCGCGAGTTCCCCAACCGTATGCCATAAGAGCCCAATCATCCGCCCGCACATTGCCATGGTGTATCGAATTTGTTCTTCGGCCGCCTCCGAGCAGCACTGCTCGATGCCTTTTGTCCAGGCACGAGCCGACACTCATCGCGGCCCGACTCCGCTCTCCGGTAAAACTCTCGATTGCTCCTCCATCGGCGTGGCACATCGAACGAATTCCACAAACCATCGAGGGCGTAGTCCAATCATTCCTCGCAATATTCATCCCTCACTTGACTTGGAGGGATGGAGTGACCTTCCCCGCCAAGGTCATCCGAGAAAGTTCGTAGATTTCCTTTTCTGGGGGTGTTGGATGTTCCGACGCCGCTTGACCAACCCCTTCGCCTCCCGACGGGCTCCTCTATCACAATTCCTCCTCTTCTCCTTTGAAGAGAGGCTCCACCGCTTCTCCCGCACTCCATCACGGGACGTTTATCGGCCCGGCATCGCCTCTCCGAGCCACCTTCGCATCTACGGTGGTGACCACGCTCGAGTTCACCGAGCGGCCGTGTTCTCACATCTGCGAAGACGCGCACGCAAATCCAAGCCTCGCCCCTACAAAAACAACCGCCGTTAATAGGTCAAAGGAAAATGGAACAATATTTCAAAAGGAAGCATAAAAATACAATGTTTACCTCGAGCGGCAAGAAAGCCGCACTCGCCGGGCTTGGGAGTTCGCGCTTGCCCGACGGGGCGGATGATCGCCTACAGACTAACCGTCGCAGAGAGACGGCGCAGCTCGCTTCTCGTCTCACCGGCCGCTTCCCGAGAATGGGGTCGTATTTCTTCATTACGGGAGGGTTCTGCTGAGGCTCTCTCTCAACCTCCACCTCCCGCTCGCCCACCTCGCCCCGAGCCGCCCCTCGGCCTCGGGTCGGCAGCGAGCAGCCTCAAACCGCCTACGGCCAAGTTGGCCTCTCCAGAGCCAACCTCTCAATCCGCCTATCCATTATGCCCGAGCCCGGATGTTTTCCGGCCTTTCGAATAAAGGTGGCCGACAGAGGCCCTTTGACGCCGATTCCCTATAAAGGCGAAAAAGAAAAACAATTACAAAAGGAATCGTAAACAACAAAAGCGAGAGAAAGGAAAAAGATAAGACTTCATCAGAATCGAAAAACAAAATTTGATGGGGATGAAGAACGGTCTCCTTTCTCCATCTCCCACGCGAGCTTGCCACTCGCCGCCACCCGTGAGCCATTTATCCTTCCACTCCTTCGCAGAAGAAAGGAGACCTTCCACCAAATCACCTGGATACCCCGGCCGGGTTCAGACATAATACCACCCGGACGGCTGGCCCCGAGATGAAGGAGTCGCTCGCCATACAAAGAGCTCGTTCATCTCCTTAAATTTGGGGCGAGGATATTTTTCCAGGTGAAACATCACCAGGAGGCCGATGATCCTGCCCCAAGAAATAGGGTGCACCTGGGTCGGATGCATGCCCCACTTGCAAAACCACCGCGTAAGGAAAGCCGGCAGTGGAAATCTCAAACCGTATAGAAGGCTGGCGGCAAATACAGCCATGCAACCCGCTGGTGGGTACTGGGGAACTTCCGTGCCGTCCGGTACCCAAAAATTGATACCACTTGGAATATGGTACCTCCGCCGGAACTCATCCACCTCCCGAATCATCAACATGCTCGGGATATCGTTTATATCACTCGGCATCCACCGAGGCTCGACACGAAGACGAGGGCCTCCTCCTTGCCGGCCGTCGCCATTACGGTGGCCTATGGGCCCTAGTGGCCTCTCGCCTGAATCACCGGATGGTTCATCTACCCGCTCCACGTTATCATGCTCCGCTCCGATGGGTCCATATTTTTTCTTTCTCGGGCTGGTACAGCCTAAAATCAACACTTGGCGATTCTTCAGGAACTCTCTTGTACCAGCCCCGGGCCGATACACGTTCCTTCTCTAAAATCACACTGGCGTCGGATCGAAAATAGTATATGTCCGCTTAAAGACGTTCCACCTCGAGAAGAGTCCGGAGAAGATATCCGAATGATGCTCGACTATGAGGCGGAGATGGCCGTCTTTGGTGAGAAATAAAATGAAGGTTCTGGAAGGGGATCTTCAATTGCAACCTCTACACTATAACTATGACTCCTACTATCCTCAAAAGAAGACATTTTATAGGTAAAGGGAGAGTGTTTCGAAAAATACCTAAGTTTGAAGTCTCGAATCGTGGAAAGCCGACCAAATTTCGCTCGGTATTAGTTACTCTAGCTTAAAGGTTAATGGATGCGAAAATGTATAATGGAGGAAAAAAGAGGTATTTATAGATGAAGTTCCTCGATAAACAAAACGTTTATTCGAAAAGACGACCTTTAAAAACTCAAAAGCCGTCAAAACCGCCGAGAACGACGTCGCGTCCCCACGCCCGTTGAAAGAATCGACGCATTTTTCGATTCCTGCGCAAGATTGGTCCAACCACAAGATGCCACGTGTCCGTCATCATGGAAACCCATTAATGCGCCGTTTTGCATTAATCACTACGCGACTGATGTTAGGAATGAACAAAACCTTTGAGAAATCCGTTTCCCATTAAAAGTTCATCATTAGCATTAAAGTTTAACTCCGATTTCAGTAAATTCTTCTCTCGGAATTAAACTTGGGGGCCTTTGATGACGCCCGAGCCGAGCCGAAGAAATTAATCCACGTCATCACCCAAAGACACGTCCGAGTAGAGATCTGCGGGTGACATCGCGAACGGTCGCGGCGACACGCCACGAATTAGCTCGCCGCCACCGAGCCCAACC
Source organism: Rehmannia glutinosa (assembly GCA_016081115.2). Classification (NCBI taxonomy): domain Eukaryota; kingdom Viridiplantae; phylum Streptophyta; class Magnoliopsida; order Lamiales; family Orobanchaceae; genus Rehmannia; species Rehmannia glutinosa. The sequence continues at coordinate 81,697 of JABTTQ020000144.1, forward strand.
GCAACACTACTGCCGAGCCCGAGCCCCCGACGGGAAACGATGCGCGACAAACTCATAAAAATAATCACACGCCCATGCTTAACGCTTTATTGGTATCGTAAACTCGCCACATGTCGAGAGAATTATAAAAGAAGTCGACAAGTGGCAAGTTTTGACGACATGCACAGATTAGAGAGGGACATGTGTCTTTCTTTAATTATTTTACTAATTAATGACTAGTTAGTGCAAAGATGACTATTGTAAACCCACTTACTCGAAGGGGTATAAAAAGTCCGATAGAGAGAAAAGAAGAGAGAGCAAGATTGTAAAAAACCGACCCCAATAATTCGGTTCGGCATTATGCATAAAAGGCAGAATTAGCCATAAATAAACACACGTTACGCACGCTTATATTTCCACGTGTTAAGTCTTTTACATATTTTTGGCTTGTTGACCAAAACGCACGTCAACATGATGAAATACTTTACCACCTTTAGTTTGCACAAACTTGATCGCACACATCGTGTGTATCAATTCTAAATGTGAAGTGCTCCTTTCCACCGTATGAAACGGTAACTTAGCCATTTTGGCTTCAACACAAACTTCACATTTTCTTTGTGAGTTTACTTCAGCAAATTTATTAATTCCAAATTTACCAATATTTTTATAGCATTGATTTACATGTCCTAATCTAACATGCCATAAATCGAGCACTCAAGAATGTAAATGAAGAAGATTCATTCTTATTCATTTCAACATCGCTTAAACGGCGCACGGTATTACATTCATTTTGATCAATCCCTTGTCTAGATAACCCCTACCAAGAAACTATCCAAACTTGCTCAATACAAACTTTTCGATTCAAAAACTAGTCTAAACCCATGGTTAACCAAAGAATGAACCCGAAACCGATTTTTGCGGATGTCCGGGACATGCAAAGACATCCTTCACCTTCAACTCCTTTCCCAAAGTAAGCTTCAAAGACCACCATTCCAACGCCAACAACATCGAAGAGGCGTGATTCCCCATGTGGAGCTTCCTTCCTCGGTCGACGGGACGTAGTAAGAATATGCATCCCTTTCAGAGCAGACATGGAAAGTGGCACCAGATCCACAAACCATTCTTTCGGGTTATCAACCAAATCGCTTCAAACACCACCGCCGACATATCAACGCGGTTAGTTCCTTTGCTTCTACCACATTGGCATCGATCGTTGTTTTGTTTTCTTTTCTTCTACGACGATACAGCCCTTTGTCATATTCCCGGTTTGCCACAATTGAAGCAATCCCCTGAACTTTCCACTTGCCGATTTCTTGCGCTTTATTCTTGTGTCTTTTCTTCGAATTTCTTGACGAGCCATGCTCCAAAGCAAATTCGCTGACTCCATTGGTCAAGCCTGGACTTAGAGTCAATCCCGAGTTTGACAATCGATCCTCTAGTCCCATCTCCTTTCTCTTATGCTTGAGATAATTTTTAAAGTCCCTCCAACTAGAGGCAATTTCTCAATCAACGCCACCTGGAATGCCTCCGGCAAGGCCATCCCCTAGACAGAGATTTCATGTAGGATCAACGAACGTTTGCACTTGTTCCATCACGGTTTTAAAATCAACCATCACAAAATCCAAGAACTTACCGACAACAAATTTCTTTGTGCGGCATCCTCGGATTTTGTACTTCTTCTCCAAAGATTCCCACAACTCTTTGGAGGATTTCACCGCACAATACACATCAGAAAGTGCATCACTAAGCCCGTTAAGGACATAGTTCCGCACAGAAATCACCCTGGCCCCATTCATCAAACGCAGCGCGTTTTTCAAAGATAGTCTCGTTTTCACCACCACCGAGCATCCTCGCCGAGATATTTCTCCAAGCTCGAGTGGTGAGGTAAAACAAAGCATTTTTTTTGCCGCCATCTCTTCAAGTCGAAACCCATGAAATTCTCGGGTTTCTCGGCTGAGCGGGAGGGATGATCGGGGTCCCCGCTTGTGCTCGCCATCATGAAGATCAATATTTGTCTTGCGTTTGTTGAATTTTCTTTGTTTACAAAGTGATTACAACGGAGCCTTCAACAATGGCTTTACAAACAGAAAATGGAAAATAACAAGGAAATGGAAATCGACTATTACAACTTGAAACAACAGAAAGCCGAGTCGAGTAGAACTCTATCCGCAAGACAAATACGTCCGGCTAGTGCTCACGGTTTGACGTAATGTCCCCAAAGATAAAACGGCTTTACGCCCTTCGTGTATGCAAAGAACACCCCAGACACAAAGGCACTGTCGAACTCGAAGGAGCGAGAAGCGAATTTTGGCCGGACGAATGCAGAGTGAAATGTTGTTGAAAATGTGATACGAAATGTTATGACACTTTCGACGACACCTTTGAAAAATGCTGAATGTATGCGATTTTCGTATGTCAAATCGCGCAATGGAACCAAACTATTTATAGACAAAGAAAAACTCCACTTGCGGGGAATTAATCATGGTAAGGTAATGGGCATTAACCTCCTTTGTAACTCCCAGGTGTTACAAACACATTGATGACCACAACCGGGGTTACAACCCCACTATCCGAGGAGTTACATACTCCATTAGTCAATATATGAATCCGGACACTTGCAATGTCCAGGTTTATCCGACGCCCAACACCCAACAATCATGAATTTGGGCCAAGCCCATTTTCGAGTGACAAAAGTGTTGTGGATCGGGACCCGGCCCAATAGGGCCGCGCCGCCCAAGCCCAAGCCGGGGCGGGCACGCAAGGCGCGCGCGTGTGGCCCACTTGTGATCATCCACTTATGTTATAGATATCCAACTAATAACATCTTCTAGTTTATAAATTAAGATAAACTTAGCTTTCTAAGCTATGTGGAATGAAGAAAAATCCTTTCAACTCCCTTTTCATAATACCCATTTTTGTGGCCAACTTCGTGTATTAATTTCTCACCACCGAAATTCGGTTTTAAGAAATAAAAATACTACGAACATCTACTCGGAAAGTAGATCAATAATATACAATTTAATTCCTCCAAAATTAAATTTTACCACCTAAAATTTGGTCAAAGTCGGGACGACGCCGACTTTCTCAAACCCAAATTTCCAACAATATCCACAAGTTGGGGAAGAAGACTCCACGGCTTCTGTACTACAATAACAAGTGGACATTTTTTCATGCTGTTTATATTTCCAAGTTTCATTATTTATATTTTCCACCTAATCCTTATTGCAATTGTTCAAAAATTTGTGTTTGTGTTTGTGTTAGGTGTGTTCTTAGCAGCCTTTCTTGACCCCCTTTTCATTTACTTATATAACTTCGGTTCTTATCTTTCTTGATGAAACAATATATTCTTGTTTTGATACAATTTGGAAATACAAAAAAAAAAAAAAAAAACTGAAAAATGTCGAAACAGAAAGATGACGTGGAGGCTGGAACCACTCTGTTGTATCCATTGATGCAGGAAGGGCCTGAGCTGAGATGGGCCTTTATTAGGAAAGTGTACTCAATTCTTGCAATTCAACTTCTTGCAACGATTGGTTTTGCAACCGTTGTTGTAGCTGTTCATCCCATAGCTAATTTCTTTAACAACACTCGAATTGGGTTGGCCACTTATGTTGTTATCACAGTGATTCCTCTTATTGGTAAGGGAATTAATGAAAGAGATAATTACAGAAACTACCCTAGGGGCGTAGCTGGACCCGCCTGAATACCTCTAGCCCAAAAACTTTCCCCGTAGCTCACTGTTTTTTCCCTTAAAAAATAGGGATAATTACAAAAACACCCCCGATGTTTGGGTCAATTACAAGAAAAAACCAGACGTGTTTCAAAATTACAAAACCTCTTTGTGGTTTCGTTTTGTCTTAAATTTAAGGGGAATCGTAATATTTTTGCAAATGTCGGGGTTTTTTTTTGAAATATTTGCGAAAAATCACCAAGATGGAATCAAACCTCAAGGGTTTTTGTAATTTTCAAAGAATTCTGGTTTTTTTGTAATTAGCCCAAACCTTAGGGTGTTTTTGTAATTATCCCTAAAAATATATATGATTTTTTTTTTCATTTTTTTCCATAGAAAAACGGAACACAAAAATTTGGGGTAACTACAAAAAAAAAAAAATCCAATTATCTTTCAAAATTATAGATACCCATTGAATTTTGTATTTACCTAATAAATACCTCTTCTCGAGGCCTCTTGAATGTGCAATTGTGTAAGTAAAAACTAATATCAGGGATATTTGTAATTTTAAAATTTAACTGGGTTTTTTGGTAATTCACTAAACATGAGGGGTTGTTTTGTACTTAACCCTTAAAGAAAACAGAAAATCCTGAATTTGGTAAAGCACTCTATATTTGTAGGGTTTTTTTTTTTTAATGGTGGCATTATTTCTTTGTTTTGCAGTTTTATGCCTACTCTACATTTACCAACACAAGCATCCCTTGAATTTCATTCTGCTGGGGATATTCACCTTGTTTTTCGGTTTAGTTTTTGGCGCGCTTTGTGCGTTCACTAGCGGTAAGTGATTTCTTTATCGGATTCGCTTTATTTGAAAGCACTGTCGTAATAATGACACAAAATCATTTATGTCGGCAAATTGAAAATTTTTTAGTATATATATTTCTAACTACCAATCATATTAAATTAGTATTTTACTATTTCTTTATCAAATCAACTTTAATCATTATATTCTCGTCTCATATTTCATCGAATGAAAGGATATCAAATCGCACCCTTAACTTTTCGGAGTAAATTTTGCGACAGGTAAAGCGGTTATAGAGACACTCATCGCGACAACAGTGGTGGTTATTTGTCTCACAGCATACACATTCTGGGCAGCAAGGAAAGGCCAAGATTTTGGTTTCTTAGCTCCCTTCTTGTTAAGCATTATAGTTATACTCTTGATATTTACCATATTTCAGGTTTGTGACTATACATATTTCTATAATTTTCAAGCTTTTATTACAAAGTTCATGTCTATAAATGGCACCTTTGATCTACACTAACAGATTCTGAACTCTTCTTGCATTGCAGATTTTCTTTCCTATGGGGAAAATCTCGGAGATGATATACGGTGGATTTTGTGCGATAATATTTTGTGCGTATATCATATACGATACGGATACTCTGATCAAGCGGAATTCGTATGATGAATACATATGGGCTTCAGTTTCACTGTATTTAGATGTCCTCAATCTATTTGTGCGCTTGCTGGAGATTTTCCAAGCTGTTAATCGTTGAACTCATTACTGTCACAATGTTCTTTTTCTGTAGCCATTTCAATTTTCTGTAGTAACCTGACCAGTTATCAAGTTACTGGTGAGTTGAAGATGATTATGTTTGTGAAATGAAGTCTACAGTATAATTACAAAAACTACCCTGAGGTTTAGTCTAATTACAGAAAAACTTCAGTTATCATTCAAAATTATAAATATCCCCTTGAGGTTTGTATTTATCTAACAAATACTCCCTCTTCAAGCCTCTTCAGGGTGCAATTTTAGAAGCTAAAAATAAATGTTGGGGTATTTGTAATTTTAAAAGACAACTGAGGTTTTTGTAATTAGGCTGAACCTCATGGGTAGTTTTTTCTCATAGTCGGTTTAAGTTCTAACATGGAACATCTCACAAACTTACGTTCAAATCCAACAACACTTAAAAGAGTTGAAATGACAAGCAAAAGGCATAATTCTGATACAACAGATAACAGACAATTGGTGCCATTTGAAGTTGGATTACACAATGTTTCTAGCTATTTGTAGTGCTTTTTCTTCTTTTCAGCAACAATGGAGAGAAGCCTTGAGACACCCTGTGTCCACATTTCATACTCTCTCGCATTCTTGCACTCAAACTCCACGACTCCACGCCCTTCTGTCTTTAGCGCAAAATATCGTCTCTGCTCTCCATCCTCGAATAAATGTCTCCTGGCCACGCTGGGATGTTTTTACAAACATCTAAAACCACATCTGTGAATTGAAAACATTGGCATCAATTCCAATATCTTAAAGGGATAATTACAGAAAAACCCTGAGGTTCTGGCTAATTACAAAAATACCCAATTACAACAAAAAAACCTCACATTTGCTTGTCTTAAAGGGGTCATCGTAATATTTCTATAACCATCCAGGGTTTTGAAAGGGGAGAATGTAAGACAGAACAACCTCAAGGTTCTTTTTTCAATTTTCAAAAATCTCTGGGCTTTTTTGTAATTAGCTCGAACCTCAGGGTTCTTTTGTAATTATCCCTATCTTAAATGATCATATTATTGTTGTACATTAAATGTTAAGAGCAAGAGATTTACTTTTATTTTTCTTGGTGATGGTATTCCCTACATGTTTGCTCTTCATCTTCAGCATCACCTGCAGAAAATCAACAATATTCTTGAGATCCGAAAAGCAGAATCTAAATTATTGTGGCAATAAAAATTGATAGAACTTACGTTTCCACTCCGATGAATATAAACAGAGACAATCTTCCAGTGAAGATCACCTGCATCGTTTAAGTTTTGCATCAAAACATATATATTTCAGTGTTAATTACAAAAACTACCCCTAAAATTTAGTCTAATTACAAAAATCTACTTCCGTTCAAAATTATTAATAACCCCTTGATATTTGTTTCTAATTTATAAATTGCACCTCGAATCAAGAGGGGTTTTGTTAGGTAAATACAAATCTCAATAGTGAATTTGTTACGATTTAAGGGTATATTAGTAATTTTGAAAGATAATTCAATTTTGGGATAATTACAAAAAAACTTATTAATTACAAAAATCCAGAGATGTTTCCAAATTACAAAAACATCTCAGGTTTGATTTTGTTTTAAATTTAAGGGGATGATTGTAATATTTCTATAAATAATCGGGGTTATTTTGATATATTTTTTTGCCTATGAAAGGGGTGACTATAATATTTCAAAATGCCCTTGTAACTAAAATATTTAATATATCTACGATCAAGTAGAAAATAGTATCGGAGCATATATTTTATTACTTATGAGTTGAATTTATTTATCATTTATATTATATATGCTTAATGAGAGAAGAATTTTAGAATTATAAATCCAGGTCAAAATCGATATATGAGTTCTACATGTATTATTTTCTATTTATGGAAAAACAAAAATACATACAAAATTGGAAAAATTGGGATTTTTGACTAATATGATTGAAATTACCGCAGCTAAAACATATAAGAATAATATTGTCAAATCCTAAAAATGATAGAATTAAAATTGTTATTTTTGCTGAGGGGCAAAATTGTTATATAACTAAAACTGCAACTTCAAAAGTTAGGGGACTAATTTTGCAACACCCCGATAATTATAGGACTAATTTTGCAATTTACCATATTCATGGTAAAACAATTGCCAATCGAATTACTGAGGAAAATACCTGTACGAGTTCTTTTGAGAAGTTCACTACCTCGGGCAAGCATTTCCTGATTACAAGCAGCCAAAAAATTCTCCTCAGGAACTAATTCTTCGACATAGCTGCCAGAACTATTGCTGCTGCTGTTATTTCCATTCCCTAAACTTAGCCCCTTTTCGATCGGAATAGCTGCTGCAACATTCCACACTTCTTTCAACGCTCTCGCTTTCAACGTCGCCACGCCTCGCAAAGCTTAATTAATGAAATCAGGAAACAAAATATTAAATCTCAGTTTATATGATCGGATCGATCGAATTCAATATTTTTTTTGCTAGATCTGAGATATATTTCACCTGTGGCGGCGGCAGCGGTGAGAGTCGATATGTCGCCGTGAGATCTGACGCTGACGGCGGAGCTAATGGCGGATATGAGGTGGTCTCGATCGGCTCCCATAGTCTCCGCCGCCTCGACGCACTGCGCCGCTACCAGCGTGGCGGCTGAAGCCACAGCCATGTCGGTTTTCGCCATTTGTTCGTCTTTCCCTTTGAAGACGCCGCCGCTGTCGCCGCGGCTATTGCGGCGATGGCTGCGGCCACTCCGGCGACGGAAACCGCCGCGTGTAGCTGCGCGTTTTGGGTTCTGGTTTCTTCTTTCTTCTTCTCCCTACGCTCCTTTAACCACCTTCCCACCGTCTTGCCGCCCGGCGTGCTAGGGCCGCCGGCGGCGGCGGCATTGAAGCCGGCGCGAGGGGTGCCGGTGAATAAGGGTTGTAGAGTATTGTTTGCACGTAAATACTGAAATATGAATTTATCCGGTCAACGAAAATTAAATTGAAGGTATAATTCCTCAAAAATGAAAATTTGAAGGTATAATTACAAATTTGAGATTCAATTTAATTAAAAAAATAACCCTAGCTATTTTCTACAATTATAAATACTCACTTATATGTATTTTTATTGTTAGGCAAATACAAGCCTCAATGGCGTGTTTGTAAGACCGTTAGGGAATTTTTGTAATTAGATAATTATTATTTCTCAATCAAACTAAATTTCAGGATCGTTTTTCGTATAGATAATTACAAAAACACTCTTGAGGTTTGAACTAATTACAAAAAAAAAATCTAGAGATTTTAAAAACTATAAAAAAAAAAAAAAAAAAAAACTTAAAGTTCGATTTTGCTTTAAGTTTGAAGAGGTAACTGCAATATTCCTATTAAAGTCGGAGGTTTTAGAAATATTTTCTTCCTTACGAGAATGTGAAAATGTAAGATTTAATCAAAACCTCAATGGAAGTTTTATTTTTCAAAAATGTCTAGATTTCTTTTTGTAATTAGTCCGAACCTCAAGAGGTATTTGGTAATGATCCCTTTTTTATATTATCTCTTAAATTGAATAAGCATGAATTAATACTTATACAATTTCAAGAACTAGGTGAAAAAATGTTAAGTGGGTAAAAAGTTGAAAAGTGAAAATTCACTAAAGAGGAAAAAGTTGGAAAAGATTGATTTGAATGAGGTCAGTTGCTGCTTATACTATATATGGTCCTTAGTGTAGTAAATGTTAAGAGTGGTAATATCAAACTAAGATGAAAATGGTGAAACATGAGTGAAAAGAGTAAATGGACAAGTCTGTTAAAATGGCATGGGTAGTAAGACAAAATTCAGGCAAATCTATGACAGTAGGAGGAAAATCAATTTGGGGCACTTATGCACTCAACCAGCTGTTTCTTGAGAAATTAAAAGAAATATGTGTTTAGACATCATATGGTCAAATAATAGTAGAACTGTCAAATGGGTCTAATCGGCCCGATGATGGTACTCGGCTCGAGAGAAAAATCGAGTAAAACATGCCCGAAATTTCATCGATCCACCATTTTTGGGGCCCAACCCGACTCATGCTTCAAAGTATGTGTAAAATAGGTCGATAGGGTAGGCCCAACTTTTGGTCCTAATGTACTCGGGCAAAATAGGTTCAATTTCTTTCGAGTTTATGAAATTGCAACTCAAAATGCCTTTTCATCAAGTTGGTTGGTCTGCCCCTCGGTCCGGATTGGTTTTGACTACTCTAAATATGGGTGTAAACAAATTGAGTAGAGCCGAATAATTGTTATCGAGCTTAAACTAGTTTTGAGCTTGGTTAGATTAATAATCGAACAAAACTTGAACGGGCTTAAAATCGAGTTGAACAAGAATCGAGCTCGAAAGATACTTTGATATTTTTTACACATATTTTGATGTTCTTTTTACTAATCTAATTAAGTCAGAAAGCAGAAATTTATTTTATCGAACGAAAACTTGTGTTCAAGTTACTTAATCGATCGACCTCTAGTTGAGTATCGAATAATTTGCCTCGATTTTCACCCAAAACTCTAAATAAGAGTGTAAAATTGGAAGAAAGTACATGATTTCAAATATTGTTTTCCTCTTAAATTATTATTGCAAGTATAGAAATCTCAAAAGGGCCACCACAAATCTGAGGCAAATGATCCCCATCTTTGTTTTGTTTTCCTTTAGTTAAATGCCATAAATGGTCCTTTTATCTTTATGCTCTTTATTGTTTTTCAATTTTCAATTTTATATTATTTTTGGTGGAATAAAGTAAAACGCTACTGTTTAAAGATATCCTGTTTTGCATGTGAAACTAGAGCTGAAAAACCTAGTGTATATTTGCGAGCGCTTTATAAAGTCAAAAAGGAGCGTTTTGGGACGGCTAAAGCATTTTTGTAAAGAAGACAAAAGTTAATATCGAGAGTGACAAAAGCGTTCTTTGCTCTTCACTTTTTCTGCAAAATAATTTGTGAAAGCTGAAATAATTGTCTCAATACTGTTTTAATCACTGTCTAACAAAGACCCCATCATTGACTAATCATCAGTTTCAACTTCTACAGCTTAGAGATACCTTTTATTTATAAACCCAAGAAAAAGAAAAACATAGATAAAAAAATAAGGATTAATTACAAAACTACCCCTAATATTTTGCCTAATTAATAAAAAAATAACTAAATAAATGAAAATATTGATATTGACCATAAACTATAGATATAATTCATATAGCTGACTCCACCACTGGTTTATAATTCATATAAACTATTGATCAAAAAAACAGAAATTTAGTTATAATTGTATTATTTTTCTTGGTTTCCTATCTGATCCACTTAAGTATGTGAATATTTTTTTCTCAAAATTTTAATTTACCAAAACCCGAAATCCTACATCTCACATCGGGTCTTCTCGGGGCTCCGCCAAAGGCACCTCACATAGTGGTGGGATAATGTTAGGAATTCTATTGTTTAGATTTTGATGAACGCCACGTAAAACTTAGAATAGAAAGTTGGCTCCCCAATTCTTGCTTTGAAATGTATTGTAACAATTAGAGTCGCTGCCGAGTTAAGTCGCCACGCTCCAACTTGCAAGACAACAATCAAGCTTGAAGGAAAACTCACGTGAGACAATTTGAGTACAACAAAGAAAAAGACAGAACTCGATGAAGAAAGCGGTGAGATGCGGTGAGTGGAACATCATCAAGTCAACTCAAGCAGGCAAGTCTCAGTCGAAGTGACAAGAGTCATCGATGATTGGAAGTCGACTCTAAGTCACCTGGGAAAGCGAGGAAATGCGGTCAAGTCGAGATAATCTGAAAACCGTTGCGTAAATCAAGAGATTTACTTAAACAAGTAATATCTCCATACTACCTTTCTTGGAGTGCTTCGATCCCGGAAGCGTGCAAAAGAAATGAACCAATGGGAAGCACTACACCGTGTCGAACTCCGAAAAGGTGATAAAACATTTCATACGAGGAAATGGCAATTCCAAGAATCGCATACCAACGATCGCAAAGTGATTTTCAAAAATGAGCCTATCTCTTCAACGGGCAAATTTTTGAAAGTTCACTATAAAAGGCCGAGGAGTTTGTTTGAGGAAAGATGATGAATGACACACGTGAGATATACAAGCTTATCAATAATCGAAACATTCTCAAATCCTCGCTCTACATCTCAAGTACATCAATCCAACACTTACCTCGTGAAGAAAAGAGAACTTCAATCGATTGAAGAGGAAAATATGAAACAAGGGGTCTACATTCCAAGAAGGATTGTAGAAAGGTTGGTGAACAAGTCTTAAGCTTTTGGAGGGCTTCGTGATCAAATCCAAAGTCTTGAGCAAAGTGAGTCAGAGTAGCGCAAAGCGCCTGCCTGTGAAGAAGCCGAGTCGCACGAGAAGCCACCGGTGAGTGATCAAGGCGTCTCCGATCGAGTCCCAAAGGATCAAAGCCTTTGTTGTGATCAAGACCAGATCCTGGATCGCTACCACTTTGTAAATCGATCATTACTTAGTGGATTCCTCCAGGAGTTGGAGAAGAGAGGAGTAGAAGAATTACCCCATCTTCGAACCTCTATAAAAACTTTCTTTGTGTCATTTACATTTCAAAGATTTAAATTTCTCGTGACTTTTAATTGCTTATATTTGCCGATAAATTTGCTATCCATTTGATAATTTATAAGTACTAAATCAAGTCAAAAACTTGCTTAATCAAACTTAAGGGTGTTAAGTCTTATTTGAAAACAAAACCACAAATTTGAAGTCAAATTATAGCCAACACGGTGAGTTACTCTACTAATTTCAAATTGAGTCATTTGAGAGATTAACTCTACTTGAGTGACTAATTCGACGGCCCATCAAGGACACGGTAGTAGAACTCAGAGATTTAAAAGGCCTAAATCGAAAATTTGGTAAGGTTTATTCAACCCCCCTTCTAAACCTTACACTTACACCCCTTGGGACCTACAAGTGGTATCGAGCGGTTGGTTCATTGAACCCTCCGCACCGGTTCTCGAACTAGATCTCCAATCTTTTCAAAAGTCCGCTTTAGTACTTAATCTTTCAAAACTCTTTTCTATCATTAAAAGTTATTATCATGGAAGCAAATCTAACACGCATTCCTATGTTCACTATTGAAGAATTTGATGATTGGAAAATTCGTGATGCGTGCTCATCTATCAAAGATTACATGATGAGATGTGGATAGTGATAGAAGATGGGCCTCTCGCAAATATTAAAGGTGAACACAATTGCATTTTAAGAGTTGCAAGGAGGGGGGTGAAGGGGAAGAAGATCGAAGACGGACGGTCATGGTTGAAAAACCAAGAACGAGTGGACAAATGATGACAGAAAAAGATACAACCCGACAATGTAGCCAAGGACATTCTCTACAAAACTCGACAAAGCCATGTTCAATAAAGTGAAATCTTGCAAAACTGCTAAGGAAATTTGGGATAAACCGACATTGATTTGTGAAGGCTCGGAGCAAATCAAAGAAAACAAACTATCGATGTGGTGTACAAAAATTTGAGAACTTTAAAATGATCTCGGGGAGAAAACCTGGATCAACCGGATGCTCGGTTTACGTAAATCACAAATGAGTCAGTCCACACTTGGAAAGGAATATACACAAAAGGAAATGTGTATGAAGATCCTAAAAAGTCTTCCAAATTTGAATGGGAAATGAAGGTCATGGCATCGAGACACTCCATGGACCTATCAAAGACATCCAATCATGAGTTATTCTCGGACCTCAAAGCCTACGAGTTTGAGGAGAAGAAAAGACCAGGAAGAGACAGTTGTACCCAAAAAACTTGCTCTAGTTGTCAAAGACGGAAGGAGAGTGAGGTCAAAGAGGCAATTGACCCGTAAGAAATAGCCCTGATGGTTAAAAGATTTAACAAGTTCTTTAACAAGAACTACAAGAGAGGAAAGGGTGAATCCTCCGGAAGACACTCACCTCCCTCCAAATCAAGGGATGATAGGCCAACCAAGAGGACAGGATCATCAACAAGTCGAAATATCAAAGGGTCGACAACTCAAGAATAGAAAGAGTCTATTCAAAAGGTCAATATCTATGTTGGAATTGTAGACAACCAGGTCACTATGCCATTGATCGCTCATATCCTCGTAGTCAACAAGTATGTAAACGAAGAAGAAAGAAAGGTCTTGAGAGAAAGAAGACAAGAGAAGAAAAAGGCAATGATGGCTGCAGAGATCGGCCGAGACAAAGCCCAAGTCAAGAGAGACGGTGACTGGAGAGAGCAAATGGCCGACTACTCAAGTGACTCTGAAGAAGAAGCTTTGATCCGCTTAATGGCCAAAGAACAAGATCAAGAAGATGAGGTACAATCTAACTCAACAAGCTCGTACACTAGTGATAGTGGATCGTGACACACACACTTCATGACCACTCGATCTTTATGATTCATTAGGCAAAATGATGAAAGATTTTGAGCACATTAAAACCTCACACACACTATTGAATGAGGAAAACAGCCTACTCAAAAATCAAAACTCAAAGCCGACTAAGAGCCGAGTACTCTAAGTCAAATAGTGATGAGAATAAAAGTTTAAAAGGTTGAAAATGCTAAATTAATAGCAGTAAATTGCCGCTATAGAAAAGAGGGAGAATGACCTCAAAAATGTTATTGCCTCATTCACTAAGGCATCTAAATCATTGGATGATCTTATTATGAGTCAAAGAGAATGTGGAGACAAGACAGCTTAGGATTTAATTCCTTTGTGCCATGTCAAACCTCAAGAGTAATTTTGGAAAAAGGATCTTCAAGTCATGAAGAGTCCGAAAAATCCAAAACTCTAAATGATGCACACACTTTCAATCCAAAGCACAATACTAAGCAAAGCGGCCTTGGTTACAAAGGAAAAGGAAAACGGCCAGTTGAGAGTCTTTGAAAGGACAAATGAGAAGAGATTCATTGAGTCCTCAAATGAGACTCCAAACGAAAAATACTGTAAAGAAAGAAGCGAGCTACCAAAAATCCTTAAAACTCATAAAAGAAATACATATGATGGGAATGGTAGAAAATATCCAAGCCAAGCCGATCGAACAATGTGAACTATCGGCTAGACTTATGGAATACAAGCCCAAATGGCAAAGGCCAGAACTCAACAAAGGCCATTCCAAAAGCATAAGAGCTTTCATCAAAGACACACACATATGCACTAGGCACTACACTCAAAGACACCACAATTACCCAAGAAAGGCAATTGCTAAAACACATATGCAGCATACAGACAAAAGAGACACTGTATTGTATGAACCTAGACTCCCCAAGCAATTTGCCGAATTAATTATGATTATGGCACTCGATAGATGGCAACCTCTTAGAGTCAAATCATTTGGCTATAGGTTGGTTGGATCATCTTACAATTCTAACCCCTCGGGACCCGCACAAGAATGGGTACCTAAAACTTAATTTCCTTGATTGCGGAGTTCGAAGCAGTGAGTGCCAAGGAACCTGGTACATGGATAGTGGTCATTCCGGACATATGACAGAAATAAGAGAAATCTGTCAAAATTCAAGGAAGTCAAAGGAGCAAAAGTCATATTTGGAGGAAATGAAGCTCCTGGTGAAATAAGAAGACCTGGATCCATCAAAAGGAATGGTTTAGAAATCACGGATGTTGCATATGTTGAAGGACTAAACTTCAATTTACTAAGCATCACCAACTGCGACAAGGGCTACAATGTTGGATTCAACATGGGAATATGCCAAATCAAAAATGTTGAATCTAATGAAGTTTGTTGTTGCAAGGATGTAGACGAGAAAAATATGTATGTAGTGGATTGGTCAACCGCAACACCAAAGACTGCCTACTAGCAAAGAGCACAATTTGAATCAAGTTGGTTGTGGCACAAAAAGTCGAGTCACCGAACTTCAAAACAATTAATAAGCTAGCAAGAAGTCATCTTGTAGAAGGACTTCCGGACTCAGATACAAGAAGGAAAGTATATGTAATGCATGTCGGGAAGGGAAAACAAATCAAGTCGCTCATTCAAAGAAAAGACATGCCCATCCTCAACAAGAATATTGATCCGCTTATATGGATCTATTTGGCCCAAATGGAACCGAAGAAGCATAAGTGGAAAGAAATACACCTTGGTGGTAGTAGATGACTACTCAAGATATACATGGACAATATTCATGTGCAAGAAGAAAAAAACTCTACAAAAGTTACCACGGTGATGAAGAGAATACAAAATGAGAAGAGTCAAACCATTATCAAAATAAGATCGGATAGAGGAATCGAGTTTGTCAATGGAATAATAACTCAAGATCTTGATTGAGAATGGTATTGGTCATGAACTATCACCGCAAGGACTCCAAATGAGAATGGAGTTGCGAAAGAAGAGGCTTAATGTAACCCTCAAAGAAGAAAAAGGACCATGTTAGTCAAGCAGGTTACAAAAAGATTTTGGGTCAAGCAATCAACACACCGCTACACCCAAAACAGGATGTATGATAAATAGGCGGTGACAAAGACTCCTATGAGATCCGGATGGAAGAAAACCAAATGTTGCATATTTCAGGATATTTGGATGTAAATGCTTCATCCACAATAATGGCAAAGACAACCTAAAGGCTTTTGATGCTAAAGTCGATGAGGTATCTTCTTAGATACTCGGTGAAAGCAAAGCCTAGAATACTCAACAAAAGAACTATGGTTCTGGAAGAATCCATTCATGTAGTATTCGATGAGCCAAACATAAATGGAAAAGACATTGAAGAGTCGGATGATAAGTGAAACATCCAACCTCACGAGAAGAATCCTATCTTTGAAGGTCAGTTCGAAGCGGGGATTATCAATTGAGAAGATGAGATAGTCAATCTCAAAAACAATTTGGAAAATCTGCATTTGAGTGATCACGAGAGAGTCGACCCACAAAGAAAGAACGGTACCGCAAGTCGATCAATCCGGCTAACTTACTTCAACCGACGTAAGATGGCCGAGAGACCATCCACGAGAACTTGTCATTGGGGACATGAGAGAAGGTGTCAAAACAAGATCCGTAACCCAACAAGAAGCAATGTTCACATGCTTCATCTCGCAAATAGAGCCCAAAGATGTGTCACAAGCATTGGACGACACACATTGGATTCAAGCTATGCAAGAAAGAGTCAATCAGTTTGAGAGAAATAAAGTATGGGAATTAGTACAAAGACCCATACATCAAAATGTTATTGGAACCAAATGGGTATTCGAAATAAGATGAACGAGGAAGGTTACGTGGTAAGAAACAAAGCAAGACTGGTAGCCAAAGGATATTGCCAAGAAGAAGGGATAGATTTTGATGAAACATTTGCCCCGTAGCAAGATTGGAAGCTATAAGGATGTTTTCTTGCCTATGCACTCACAAGAATTTCATTGTATATCGATGGATGTAAAAGTGCATTCCTAAACGGTTTATTAGAAGAAGAAGTATATGTTGAACAACCTCCAGGATTTGAGCGCGGAAGACTCTTGGAGACAAGGTATACAAACTTAAGAAAGCCTTGTATGGATTGAAACAGCACCAAGAGCATGGTATGATACCCCGTCACAATTCCTAATCGAAAATGGATTCACTAAAGGAAAAGTAGATAGAACACTTTTCATAATTCAAGACAAAAAAGAGTATATCGCTTGTTCAAATATATGTGGATGACATCATTTTTGGATCCACTAACAAAGAGTCATGGTGAAAAATTCTCAAACCTCATGCAAAGTAAATTTGAAATGAGCATGATGGGGAGAGTCGACATTCTTCCTTGGACTTCAAGTGAAACAGTGAAGGATGGAACCTTCATAAGTCAAACAAAATACACCAGAGATTTAATGAAGAAATTTGGTATGGAGGAGAAGTCTTCTATAAAAATACCAATGAACACATCACCAAAATGGACATGGATGCGGATGGCAAGCTCAGAGATCAAACAAGATACTGAGCACTTATGGATCAACGCTTTCTATCTCACGGCCTAGAGCGGACATCACCTTTGTTGTAGGTGTATGTGCAAGATTTCAATCTGCTCCAAAAGAGAGCCATATGACGGCTAAAGCCTAAGAGAATATTGAGATACTTAAAAGGAAACCAAGAAGTAGGGCTATGGTATCCAAAGGAAGGTGGATTCAAGCTAATTGGCTATTCGGACTACGACTATCCGGATGCGAGTGGCCGATGAAAAAACTTCAGGCACATGTCAAATGCTTGGAAACAGTTAATTTCCTGGTTTAGCAAGAAGCAAAACTCAATAGCCACTTCTGGTGGCGAGAATACATAGCTGCGGCGTGTTTGTAGCCCAAGTCCTATGGATGAGACAAAGAATGAGAGATTATGAAATTGAAGAAAAAGAAATTCCAATCATGTGTGATAACACAAGTGCAATTGCAATCACTCAAAACCCCGTGTTGCACTCAAGAACAAAACATATTGATGTCGGATATCATTTCATAAGAGATCATGTTGAAAGAAGGACATTATCTTGGAATATATCTCAACCGACAAACAACTAGCCGACATCTTCACAAAACCATTATGTGAGTCAAGATTTGAAGAACTCAAACATGAGTTGGGGCTAATTGAGCTAAGTCGAGACACGGAAGAATCAAAGAAAAGAAATGGAACAGAAAGAAGGTGAAAAAGAGTCGAAAAGTAAATTAGCTCAAGAATCACCAGATCGGAAAAGTCATTTATACCAAGTCGGTGATAATGCTGAGTCACTAAGAGAAATGTGAGAAGCGAGAGTTAAACCAACTAAGAGATGTTTGAATAACTTATGAGCAAAGTGACAAAAACGCAATCGTTTTTGACTTAAGCGAGAATGCTTTAAGAGACACGTCAAAGATAATGATGATGTGTACAGACATAAAGCCGCACACCAAGCCTATGATTGGATATAAATGTTGCCGCATTAAATACGAGACATGAATCGCTTTCAATATGCGTGCGAAATCCAAGCCGTTGATTTCGATCACGATTCAAAACCGTCGCACGCCCTTTCATAAACCATATTTAAACCTTTTTCGTCCGTTTCTCTCTCACACTTCTAAAAACTGCTCAATCTCTTTCTCTCAAAAAGCAAGGCAAATACTCTCGAAACCCTATCAACATTCAAATCAATTTCGAATTTATCTTGAAATTATTCTCGAGAAATGGCACCAACGTATGACTTTACCAAGTTGGGAAAACAAATCCACACCGGTTCGACCGTGGATTTCGGTTTTAATGGTGTGAAGGGTCCGACGACACCCTGGTGAAGAAAATCGCGGAGAAGTTAGAAACGCCGATGAAACCGCTTTCTAATTTGGAATATCCTATGACCTATGTGGAGGAGGTCGCATAATTACGTGAATGCCGAGATTCACGATGAAGGAATCAAGTCATCACATTCACGCGGGAAGCGGTGACTATCACCGCCAAGGATTTGGTGAATATTGCTCACTACCGTGAAGGAGCAATCGAAATTAAGGAAGCTGATGTAAACTTGGGCCGACGCATGGAAAGAAATAGCCAAGTCCGACGTTTGACAAAATAATATACACAAACAAACAAGAGATCTGAAGGAGGATTATCACAAATTGTTGGACATAGTTGCCAAATGCATCGACATCAAATTTGGCGGCTTTGACCAATCACAAAGGCAAAATTGATTGTGATGGCCGCAATAATCGAAGAAAAGAAGATAAATCGGGCCTGAGTTTATCTACAGCAGATTTCTGCGAACGTAGGGAACAAGTCCTTCAAAGAAGATGGGTCATTTGGAGGATCACCGGGATATGGCCTGGTGATTGGCCGACTATCGAGGTGAAAGAGTCCTCTTAGACATGGGAAAGCATTCCATGTTAACAAGAGGATGTTCGAGCTAATCTCTCTGCGGGCGCTGAAGCGAGCGCACGCCAAGAGAGTCGACACTGTGAGGGGGAATCGGTGACCGAAGACACAAACCGCCTCATCTCCAACCAAGAAGAAAGCCGCCCTGCGGCAGCCTACCAAGAATCTCACGCCTTGCCCGGCAAAGAAAACCAAACATGCTGCCCCGCCGCAGCTAGAAGTCACCCGCCCTCGCAGCAGAGTCACCGCCCGCAGCGTGGGTCGAGAAGGACTCACAAATTCCTTTCTCGATCGTCAAAAAGAAGAGATCCGACAAACCTAGACGGCCGCCTCCTCGTAAACAAACACAAGCACGCCCCACCGCCCAAGACTCAGAGGACACCGTCTCGAACGTAAATCCCTCCGGTACAAACTAAGAGACGTAGAAGACTTGTAAAGCAATCCGAACAAGAGAAACCATTGAGTCGCTACTCGGCCCTAGCACAAATACCGGAGACTCATTGAAGAAGTAGAGTCTCCGGATGTAGTTGATGAACCAGCCAAGTCTGCTGAAGGTGATCGGCAGAGGCAACTCAAGACACAAACAGAGCTCATACAATTGAAACTCAAGAAAGAACTGCCCTGCGGATAGTGATGTAATAATCCTATCTCCACCTTACCCGGACATCCAAAATCGTGCGTGAGTGGAGAAAATGGAAGTTGAGCAAGTCAAGGAACAGTTCCAACGGCCCTGAATTCATAGAAGAAGAGAATCGCTAAATTTCCTCGACTATCTTGTGCTCCCACTCTAGATGAAGACAATCGCATGGATATTCGCGGATCTACAAGGACAAGGAGAGAGAAAAGCAAGTGAAGAAGCCGAAGACGCGAGAAGGCAAGCATCGCCCTATCTCCGCACTACGTAACACTTCCATCCTCTCCTTGATGTCTTCTCCGAAAGTGATGAGGAACCCGAGAATCTTTCTTGCCCGCTACGGAAGAATTGCAAACGCAAAGCATTGCACGAATCAAGAATCCTTCACGAGCAAAGATCGATGGAGGGACCGGGAGAGTCCTCCGAACACACGAAATCGATCCAATGGGAGTGGTTCAAACAAATAGCCACCGATGTTCCGCTTACCACTTCCCCAAACCCAACCCTCGGAAGAAGCGATAAGGAGATGGCGATGAAACGGGCTAGTGGGGACCCCGGTCGAGCAACCCCTATTGAAGGTGTGCCACCACCGCCCCAACTATTTGAACCATCAATTGCAACAATGAGAGTTTGGAGACGAGTAACCCCACTCCAAGTCACTCAGTGGTGCGCCACCGAGGGGGAAACTCCTCCACCGCAGCAAGGTCGGAGGATTTGCAGATGACTCCACAAAGAATGTAGGAGGCGAAGCAAAGAACACTCAAACACAAGAAGAACAGCAAGTTGCCATCAAGCTCGCAGATTGAGACTGTCTCACCGAGGTGCCAACCGCCTCGAAGGCTAATGACGCAGCTGATGCGATGCGAAAAGGCAGGAAGAATGTACCGGGAGTTAAACACTGGCGATGAAAGCGCAATCCATGGGGTTGAGACTCCAATGGATGCCATCGTAGAAGACCCTAAGACAATGGTGACACTCGTCGAAAGGGAAGACAACGCCTCGCAGCAGAGAGACTGCTGGAGGAAATGAAGGCCCACGGGAGGTTGAGACTTCCGGGGTAACACTGTTGAAGTGGAGAACATCCCTCCCGCAATCATTGACCCATCCGAAAAAGGAGATCGCGACTTCATGATTCCCGTGACAACCACGATGTCACCTTTTTGGGATCGGAAGGCGAAGAAGTTGTTCTGAGTCAACCCCATGACAAATCCAAAAGACTCAAGACTACGGATGTTCCAGGCACGAGCAAGTCTCGATCCCAAGACTACTCGTCGGACCTTTAATTTTGATGATGAGCCACCAATGGAAATCTCATCATCGTCCGATGACGCTCGATAAGGCCGAGGACCAGTCTACTCAAAAGGAGAAATCACTGAGACTGAAGCGTTAAGACACCTGAGGCTCTGCAAGCCGAGCCTCATCGCACCACAAAACCCAACAACCAGGCGCCCGCTGCTCCGGCTCCTCAAGCTACGGTGGATCGATTCCCAAAAGAACTTCACGCCCACCGCTTATCATCGAACAAATCCCGGATGGCGGTGATGAATCCTTTGTGGAATCTTTCCTTTCTCACTGGAGATACGAGAACTCCACGAAGAGTCGAAAAATGAGCAAGCACGCTATCACAGACCAGCTCTGTTTTTCACTCAGGCACCATTGTTCCAGCCGACTTCGATTTCGACAACAGATGGCCATCACCGCAAGAAGAATCAAGCGACGAAGTACGAGAAGTGTTCAAGGCACTCTTTTTTGAAGTTGAAAAGATGGAGAGGCATCAGGCCTCCCTGGATATGCGCCCTGGACAACAGAGATGCCAACCTTACGGTGACTTGAGAGGCATCACAGTCGGGATAAGGGAATGGTGGCAACAACAGCAGAATCAATGCGTGTGGAACAGTGAGATACTTCAGACAATTATTCAACAAGCTTGGTGTGGAGAGTGAAAATGTTGATGCGAAAACGAAGGCTGCGGGAACACATTGACCATATGCACGAAGCTCACACTGCCGAGATCAAGCTGCTGCGTGAGCGTAATGCAAATGATATACAGCGTTTGGAAGAACACATGACAAGAAAATTCAGCCTTCTCATGGCCGAGATGAAGCGATTTCAGCAGAATCCAACGCTACTCGGTCGAATTCGCAAAGATACAACGCAGCAGACTTGAAGCAAAATTCAACCATTAGAAGACTCGACTTCATGCTTGCCAAAGATGTTCCTGGGGTTCCTCTATCCTTTGATGATGCCAAAAAGGGGGAAGAGGAATACCTTAAAGCAAAGAAAATCAAGTGAAAAGAAAGGAGTAATGATAAGGGAACAATTTGAGAAGGAAAATCGGTGAGGAAATTTTGAAATCAAGAAAGGAAAATCTTTGGGGGAAGGATCAAAGAATATGACCTTGATGATTGCACAAAACCCCCAACAGGTCCTGTCACGGTGACATTATAAGAAAGCAAACTCCCCGTGACTCTCGCCACTCCAACACTCAGTATCTATGGCCGAGGAAGAGAAAAGAAATTGAAGCAGGGATGAAGGAGGTGGAAGGAAGAATGGATGCAGTGGTGATGAACATTTTGAAAGAACACGGAGGCATTCCAATGGACAGAGACACGTATGCCATTTCGGATGTCCAGACAGAGCAAGATCGTTGACGAATTCAAAACGCTCGAATCAAGGTTATTTTGCAAATATGTCCTCGCTCAAGCTTGGGACCAGGACGGGAAAAGGGTCTCACATTATGTGAAGAAGGTTGACAGTTGCATGAGACAATAACCGATCACTCACTGGGTCACTCCACCGGGCACTCAAAGAAAGGCCCCAAAGACAAGATACGCCCGAGGTAGAGGAAGAAGCGGCGATGTGGAGGAAGAAGCTTTGCACCCAGGCCTCCGCCAAGAATATTGAATACGTAGATCCGGGAAAGAATGGGAGGGATCTCTTGGCCGGGCTTGACCATGTGGCGAACTTGCAAGTGGCTAAAACCAACGCCGAGTATGCAAAAAGGATAGAAGAAGAAAACAAGAGACAAACTCAGCTATGGCGGGAGAGACAGGAAAGAATAAGGAAAGATGAAGGCGCCAGGAAGGCATATGAGAAGAAAAAAAGAAGGCGGCTGATGACGAGAAGAAGAGAAGAAGAGAAAGAAGATGCCGATCAAGATGAAAGAAGGAGACAAATACGAAGGAGATGAAGTGTTGTTTTCAACCCGTGTATTTTATATGTAAATACATACAATGTAAGTCTTCGTAATAATGCTATAAATTTTTTTTTACAATTACATACTCGATACACCTTGTAAACATTGTGTTAAGTACAAGAATGATATGATCAATAAAAAGATTGATTATGTGCATACATTCTATGTCAATACACTATCTGTATGTATCTTTGTTATTTGCATCTTTGTATGATTTAAGTTTTGGCATCATCAAAAAGTGGGGAAATTGTTAGGAATTCTATTGTTTAGATTTTGATGAATGCCATGTAAAACTTAGAATAGAAAGTTGGCTCCCAATTCTTGCTTTGAAATGTATTGTAACAATTAGATTGCCGAGTTAAGTCGCCTACGCTCCAACTTGCAAAGAAGACAACAAGGCTTGAAGGAAAACTCACGTGAGACATTTGAGTACAACAAGAAAAGAAATGACAGAACTCGATTGAAGAAGCGGTGAGATGCGCACTGAGTGGAACATCAGTCAAGTCAACTCAAGAGAAGCAAGTCAAGTCAAGTGACAAGAGTCATCCAATGATTGGAAGTCGACTCTAAGTCACCTGGGAAAGCGAGGAAATGCAATCAAGTCGAGATAATCGTAAAAGAACCGTTGCGACGTAAATCAAGAGATTTACTTAAACAAGTAATATCTCCATACTACCTTTCTTGGAGTGCTCATCCCAGGAAGCGTGCAAAAGAAATGAACCAATGGGAAGCACTACACCGTGTCGAACTACGAAAAGGTGATAAAACATTTCATACGCGAAATGGCAATTCCAAGAAGCGCATACCAACGATCGCAAAGTGATTTTCAAAAATGAGCCTATCTCTTCAACGGGCAAATTTTTGAAAGTTCACTATAAAAGGTGAGGAGTTTGTTTGAGGAAAGATGATGAATGACACACGTGAGATATACAAGCTTATCAATAATCAAACATTCTCAAATCCTCAAGCCTACATCTCAAGTACATCAATCCAACACTTACCCGTGAAGGAAAGAGAACTTCAATCAGTTGAAGAGGAAAATATCGAAACAAGGGGTCTACATTCCAAGAAGGATTGTAGAAAGGTTGGTGAACAAGTCTTAAGCTTTTGGAGGGCTTCGTGATCAAATCCAAAGTACTTGAGCAAGTGAGTCAGAGTAAGCGCAAACGCCTGTGAAGAAGTTCCTCGAGTCGTTTGGAAGCTGAGTGATCAAGCGCGTCTCAGATCGA
The DNA here is from genome assembly GCA_016081115.2 of Rehmannia glutinosa. NCBI lineage: Eukaryota > Viridiplantae > Streptophyta > Magnoliopsida > Lamiales > Orobanchaceae > Rehmannia > Rehmannia glutinosa. The sequence continues at coordinate 105,744 of JABTTQ020000144.1, forward strand.
GTCCCAAAGGATCAAGTCATTGTTGTGATCAAGACTCAGATCCTGGATTACCACTTTGTAAACCGATCATTACTTAGTGGATTCCTCCGGGAGTTGGAGAAGAGAGGAGTAGAAGAATTACCCCATCTTCGAACCTCTATAAAAACTTTTCGTGTCATTTACATTTCAAAGATTTAAATTTCTCGCACTTTTAATTGCTTATATTTGCCGATAAATTTGCTATCCATTTGATAATTTATAAGTACTAAATCAAGTCAGTAAAAACTTGCTTAATCAAACTTAAGGGTGTTAAGTCTTCTTACTGAAAACAAAACCACAATGGAAGTCAAATTATAGCCAACGGTGAGTTACTCTACTAATAAATGACTCATTTGAGTCGTTGAGAGATTAACTCTACTTGAGTGACTAATTCGATCGTCCCATCAAGGACACGGTTGTGTAGAACTCAGAGATTTAAAAGGCCTAAATCGAAAATTTGGTAAGGTTTATTCAACCCCTTCTAAACCTTACACTTACACCCTTGGGGACCTACAGATAAGATTTAGTTTGTTGTTCGAAATTTAAAAAGCAACATTTGTTTCTCTATTAGAAATTGCACTCTTAATAAGTATATCCGTAACATTTTAAGTGGGTATTTTTAATTTTAAAAGATAAGTGGATTCTTTTGCAATTACACAAAAATTCAAGGTAGCTTTTGTAATAAAAAAAAGAAGAAGCATTTCTCCTAGCAAAACAGGGGTGTTAACAACATCTAACTTCAAAATGAAAACCAAAATAAATCACATTTATGCTATAATAAAATGTAATTTTTCTTTAAAGGCAAAAAAAAAAAAAAAAAAAAAACATACCTTAACAACATCTTCATACTCATCACAAGGAGAAATTGGAGGGCTCTCAGTTTCTTCAGTTAGGCAACCATTCAAAGGCCCACTACTATGAGAAAGCCTTCCAGATGTCAATGGTGATATTTCCTACATTTTCCACACAAACATTTAATATACACAAAAATGAGAAATACAAAAGTAAAACAAAATAAAGGGATAATTACAAAAACACCCCTGAGTTTTGAGTTAATTACAAAAGAACCGGGATATTTTTGAAAATTACAAAAACCCCATTCTATCTTACATTTTTCCATCATAAGAGAAAACATTTCACAAAACTCCTCGACATTTGTAGAAATATTGTAGTTACACCCTTAAATTTAGAGGCGGCAATGTCCGACCCGACACGATAACCCGATTACCTAACCCGACCCAAAGTTATTGAGAGAAACCCGAACCCGAACACGACTAACCCAAACACGACACGACGATGTTACCAATTTGTCTAAAAACGTAGTAATTTTAAATTTTCATTAGCTTTCGACGTATTTTAAGATAACCGAAATCAACCCAAAAACATACACGAACCCGACATAATAACCCGAATTGCCACCCTTACTTAAATTTAAGACAAAATGAAACTTGAAGGGTTTTTTTGTAATTTTGAAACATGTCTGGGTTTTTTTGTAATTAACCCAAACATCAGGGGTGTTTTTGTAATTATCCCTAAAATAAATCCATTTATTTCTCAAAAACTTACGGACTGAGACATAATACGCTCGAGAATCAGCTGAGAAGTCGCGGAAGAAGCAAAAGAAAACGTGTTTCCAGAAAGCTTAGCAGAGTCGTCTTCTTCTCCGGCGGTATTTTCAGGTATTGTCGCTGCTGCATTTGTGACGACGTTAACAGCTGGGCTGGATTTTGGAGGATTTGTATTTGTTGGGGTTAATGCTTTGACACTTGAAGGGCCGATGCGCTCCATGATCTTGAAAGAAACTCCATGGGCCCTCTTGGGCTTTCCGGCAGCTGGATTTCTCCGTTCGGGCCCTTCTCGGCCCACAATATGTCCATTCTGCTATTGCTGTTGTTGTACATGCTAGACAGTTCTTTTTTGTTGGTGTTGCTTTTTGGAAAATGTTTTGCATGAGAATTTGTGTGGGGGTTTTATAGAGCAAGGGGGAAGTGGATTTGGTTGGTCGCGTTGGTATTAAATTTTGAGTCATATTATATTCAAAATACATCAAAAATTAAGTAAAATATAATTTAACACAAATGGTAATATCTTCTCACATTCGTGTTAGTCGAGGTTCGGGTTCGTGTTTGGATTCAAAAATTCTCTTAATAACTTTGTGTCGTGTAATTTAGGGGTGACAATTAAGTCGTGTTTGGGTTCGCGGGCCGTGTTGAGATAGGATAATTACACAAATTTGCCAACCCGAACATAATCCGCTTAATTATTCTCGGTTAGATGGGTCAACCGAACACGACACATGTTTAATACAATAGTAACCTGAAAGCACTAATTCGAAATGATAATGTATATTTTTCAACCTTGAATAAATCTTCTATTTATTATGATAATATGGGAGTTTTGGGTTTTATTTATACATAGAATATTAAAAATAAAGCTGATTTTTCTTTTTCAAATGGATTTAATGGGTTTAGTAGGTCATTTTAAGTCAATCCGAAATTGACCTATTTATTATTAGGTTAATTAGATCCGACACGATTATAACTCGAATAATAAATGGATCAATCATAACCCGCTTATATCATGTCACACTTGAGTAGTATTTCAGACGTATCGTGTCGGAGATTCCAACCCTATGAGATTGTGACTAGTATTCATTTGAATGAGTTTAAATGTTTAATTAGGGCTAGTGAGTGATCGGGCCCACAGCCCGGCCCACTTGGTCAATAGGCTTACTGGATATTGGTGGTGCAGTCAATGGGGCCTCAGTCTGTTCAAACTTTAAAGTACTGCTAGTTTTTTCTTTTAGGAAAGGTGCAGATTAAGGTGCAGTAGCGTTGCCTACGGTTCTTCCGGTTCCAGCTTCATTTGTGTTGTACGTTGAGTGGAGGAACACGGTTTAAAGCTCAGGGTACAAGATGATATATGCAACTGCATGGACTGTAATAGTGAAAACTGTGTCATAGTAAAAAGGGATAGTTAGAAAAGAGAAGTACATTCCTCTTTTTTTTTCTTAGTGGCTCTTTTTTTTCTTTTTTGATTTTGGTTTTTCAAGAAAAAGTGTATGACAACTATTATTAATGAAAACATGTTTCTTTTATTCTGTTTCTCCTTCCCATTGGGATCCCAAACAGCAAAATTTTGATCAGTTTGTATCTTTTCTTTCTTGTCATCATCTTTTTATCCTTAATAATGCGACAGACTGAAAATCGTGGAATTAAAACGAAATATTTAAAATTAAACTATAAAAATTATATTTTCCTTAATTGATTCTCAAAATATTTATAAATAATTATAGGGATGTAAATAAATCGAGCCTCGAACAAACAAAGGTTGTTCGTGTTCGCTTGTTTATCTTTTATTTTTTCAAATGGTTGTTCATGATCATTTGTGTAATTATAGAGTATGTTCACGAACGGATCACAAACATGCTCCATAATTGTTCATTAACAACTATATTTAACTATATGAACATGTTTATAAAAAATTAAATACATTTGTTCATTAAAACACTCAACTCAATATAAATGAATATTATGGTAAATGTAAATCTAAATATATTGTAATATTAAATTAAAATAAGCTTATTTTTCATAATAAGTAGCGAATATTAAGAATTACATATATAATTAATAATTAAAAAATTAATAATAAACAAACATCAAACGAAAACTAAATTAACATGTTCGCGAACAGTTCATGGACATAAAGGAACACATTTTCTTGTTCGTTTATATTTGTTAAGCTTAATAAACGAACAAAAACGAACGCTAACCGAGCTCATTCACTAGCCGTTTGTCGAAAAGCTCGCTCGTTTACGTGTCTCAAATAAACTATAATCATTATTATACATGTGTGTATATATATAAACCAAAGTTTTCTTGATTGATATTTGATTAACTTCTTTGGATGATAATAATCAACATTTATGACAATAAGGGAGTGTTTGCAATTACTAGAAAAAGTAATTCTTATTTTTTGGCTTGAAAAAATACTTTTCGTTGTTTGAAAGTACCAACTTTTGTTTTAATCTTAATATAAAAGTAAGTAGATGGGTGTTTTACATTTTGCTTTCGCTTCAGTTTGAAATTTACAAATAAATAAGTATTTTTACAACTTTTCATCAAACACTCTCAACTTCTCGTTCTCAACTTTTGATTCTATTTTCAAACTCTACCAACTTCCTCGATTTTCAACCACTTCTACTTCACATCAGAATCACTTCTTCGAAAAATAGAAGTTTTTGCAAGCACTCCCTAAATACAACGTTACATGATATTTAGGTCAACATGAGTCATTTCGATGTTGTACCATGTGCCAATTCATCAAGTGTATCATCCACCTATTGTGAAATTATATAATGTCACTTTATTGAATGATCACCTAATCTAAAAGTTTAAGTTGTTAGAAGGATAAATCATTTAATATTTAAGTATGTGGAACGTTTTTATAGGTGGAGGTGGAATTAAATTCAGGATCTCTTGTTTGGTCCGACTTTGATATTATACTAAATGACCGCCATCCAAAAACTTAAAACCGTCAGAGAGACAAACCATCTAATATTCAAAGTACTCAAACACACTTTTATATTAAAACACCAAATGGAATATTGATCAGAAACCATACTCCATCCAACAAATTAAACCCTTTAAACCACAAAGTTAACATTCTTCATGTTACACCTTTGGATCAACCCACTACTTCCAACTATATTTCGAGACACCAAGTAAAATGTGTTAGAGAAGAAGACAAAAGGAAAACACTGTGCTAGTTGTAAGGTTGTCCCCTTTAATGTCTTAGGTAATGGCAACATCACAACCCGACCAATGCCCAAAGATCTTTCGAAGCTAAACACTGTAAAAAATCTGCCCAAACACACACACACACACACATATATATATATATATATATAATGTGTTCATATTGTGTAAACATGGCGTGCCTGAAAGGCGTCATCATATGCCCTTTTCTGATATCAACTTCTCTTCTCCAAACCTGAAAACTCTGTTTCAATAAATTTTATCATATCTGAAAAAACATATATCTCTGTTTAAAGCATTTTGGCAGGGGACCATTATTATAAACAGACCTTTATTCCCTTTGTCTCACGGCCTCAAATCGTCACCTTGTCCCCAATAAATTTACAGTTTTTTGCATTCTAGTAAGGGATAGGGATAATTACAAAAAGCCCCATAAGGATTGGTCTAATTACAGGAAAAAAAAACTAAGAGGTTTTGAAAATTTAAAAGGCACCTTGATTATTGATTGTAGCTTAAATTTAAGGGGTAATCGCAATATTTTGATAAACGTAAGGGAAGCTTTTGAAATATTTTTCGCATATGAAGGGGAGAAATGTAAGACGGATCAAACCTAAAGGGGTTCTTGCAATTTTCAAAAATCTCTGGATTTTTTTTTTTTTAATTAGCCCAAATCTCGAGGTTTTCTGTCTTTAAGGGATAAATTACAAAAACTACCCATGATGTTTGGGGTGATTACAGAAAAATCTAGGAAGTTCCAAAATACAAAAAAACTGAGATTTGATTTTGTCGTAAATGTAATGGGGTATTTGTAATATTTTCACAAATGTAAGCTTATGAAGGAGGCAAAGTGAATACAAAATCAAAGCTTAAGGGGACTTCTGTAATTTTAAAAAACCAAAGGATTTATTTGTTATAAGCTCAAACCTCAGGGGTAGTTTTTGTAATTATCCCTTCTAATAATTTGGATCTGTTTTTTTTTTTTTAGTTACGAAATTTCGTACAAGATAAGTCGTTTTTTTTTTTTCTGGCTCATAATTAATAATTTTACTTTTTACAATGTGAACGTGCACCATAATACAAAGTAAAAAAGTTAAAAATCTGATCTACAGTGATGGAAACTTACGTACTATATCAATATACCTCGTGTTTCACAACTATCCGCATGCATAATTTTATCAGAAAACTTTTGCATAGATCATCGTCTCAGGCAGCAGTAACTGTCTGAATCATGATTAAAGATTAATCTTCAACTTGAACAACTAAAAAGGATTTCCCTCTTGAATTCATTTTGAAATATGATCTTTTAATGTGTATGGAGTTAAAATCAAGCTGTGTTTAAAGTAATAGATGCACAGTTTAACCAATTCAACTTAATTTGACAATATGGAAAAATCAATAGATTTGCTTGGTTTTACATGTTTTAAAATTTGATGTACAGAGTTTGAAAAAAAAATAAACAAAATTTGGAGAGTATGTTACCACTCTCGGGTATAGCGTTCAGAAAAATGATTGAATACGCTGTCACATTTTCAGCAACATACTAAAAAAAAAAAAAAACTCTTTAAAATTCAACTACTCGAAACCGGGCCTCTTCAATGAAAATTGAAAAGTAATACCCGCGCCACTAGGCAAAACCCTGTAGTTTCAGCAACATACTCATAAAATTGAAGAAAACAAGCCATTTTGACTTTTTTTTTTTTATAACTGAATAACATACATTAAACAATGCTGGAAATTAAAAACCAGACATAGCCAGAGAGACTTATTTTGAACCAATGCATATGAATGCTTGGTAGAGTACTGAATATTTTACCATGACCTGTGTTGTAATTACCACATTCAAATGAAAAGAAGAAGAATACTGTAATTAGGCTATCTTTACAGGAATTTTTCAACCAAAAAGGTAAAGATATGTGCTAGCTTGCCTTGTTCTTACCTTCACAAGAACCTCATTCATCAAACCAGGCACAGCGGGGGAATAAAATAAAAGAAAAGAGCAATTCCTGTTGGAAAAATCCAACATTTGACTAACATATGTTAAATTAAATGTACATAGTTGTCTTATGATAATCCAATTAAAGTGTTCCACTATGGTTTTAATTTTGGATTAAAAGGGTATCTGTCATGGAATTAAATGTGTAGGGACCAAATTGAAAATCAAGAAAACCTTATCTGGAAAACTGTTATCGTCCCCAAACGCCGGTTCACAACACAGAAGACAGAAATCAGTATTCCTTCTACGGAAGGCTATGCGGAAAACCCAAAGGAACCAAGTGTTTGGAAGATCCATACCACATCAAATCAGAAAACAACTATGGATTCAGCTACGCTTCCGTAGGTACCTTCCGTATTTCAGATTATGTCTTCCTATTCTTAGAATATCATGGTAGAGATGTTATGGAGCATGCTTGTTTGTTAATCATCTTGTAATAAAGCATGCTATTTCATGATTAAGGTTTTCTACAATACCCCCTCAATACAATCATAGATCAATAAACGAAATTAACGAAAAGATTCTACATAAAGAAATCAAAGGTTTAGCATTTTCAGTTTCAGGCATTTTCTTGTCTAATTATAGTCCTAGCATCTTGCTCTGTCCATCATACATTTTAGTATTTTGCCAGGCAGCTTTCTTTTATTTTGTTTTGTTTCGTTCTCTCTGTTTTTTTAGTTCACTTGCTATTTTGGTATCAATGACTAACAGGATTGGATCAAAGTCTAGGGGTGCATCAGCATTAAGCTGGAAATTTTAATTATAATGTAGCTACTAGCAATGTGAACTTCTTGTAGACAAAAATTAAATAAAGTGGTCAAAACACTTAAGAGGTAGTAAAAAAATGAACTGATCATCATCCTTTCTCTCATAAAACAAAATTTCTTAGCCAATATTGACTGACAAGAATAGACTAAACTACATTTGAACGGTAAAGAACAATACCTTATCCTATCTGTTTGACTGCAAACCGCTACCACCATAGTATTGCTTTGTAGTTTCTCTCGAAAACTCAGCAAAAGTCATCCCATGCCGCAACCGCGAAGATAGAGGAGGAACAATCTCATGAATCTTTTGAGTCGATCCATTCGATTCCTCATTACACGACTCGAATCCCGATCAACTAACGTTAAACATTCAATAGGGTAGTTTGAAAGTGAAAACGTCTTACTCCAAGCCGGCTGTAAAAAATACAACGAACGTCTCCCTGCTCAAATTATCCATCTTAGCCGGTTGACAAACACTATGGAGGGTCGCTCAAGCCTCCCCTTTGACAATACATCAGCTGATTCTCCAACCTGAACAATAAAACTCCCTTTAGATGCTTTCACCATAAGCACACGGTTCGTCTCTGGATGAAATACTTGCAAATACGTGTGGCCACTCGGAGACTCACATTCTGCGCATCATTTCCATTCGACAGCATAAACATAGGCGCTGTCAAAATCGTAAATATCCCATAATCATAATGCCATTGCTGCCACAGATTTAGGTTACCAGCATTATCTAATTTAACATCCTCCCTCAAGTTAACTTTACCACCTCTGGCACGGCGTTTTCCGTTTGCTGCTTCTTTAATGGCGATGTTATCAGAAACAGAATGATAGTGTATCAACCGGCCTTTTGCCGTGCCAGATTGCAGTAAACTCTGTTCCAGCTCAAAGCCACCAATTAATCTATCACAAACCCGAGCAAGACAAAGCCCTAATTCCATCATACAAAACCCTAATTCTTGAAATGCAAACCCTAGATCCTTGAATTCCCCACCATCAACCTCTCTAGCTGTTTCCTCACCCTTAATTTTGGAATTAAATTCTTGGTCGTACTTCATTTGCATTGCGTAAGACGACACTATTCTATCGAGATTCTTTAACGGCACATCGCTTCCCAAATTATGATCCTAATAACTTGTTCAGAACAAAAAAAAGAACAGTAAATATAAAAATGCACTCTGAATCAATTATATTTTATTGTGTGATTTGATTTTTACCTTGAGAATCCTTTTCCGATCATCGTTATTCAGAAGAGCGAGTTTCCGGGCCAATGGGAGGAGAGTTTGGCGGAGAGTTCGAGCTTTGGGAACTCCGTTGATGGATAGCAGGCCCGGCCCGTCGCGCCCGAGGTTTTGCATTATTGCTTTAGAAATTAATTCAAGCCGTTCGATTTCTTCCACTGTCGCCGGATTCTGGTCGGACATTAATGTCACAAGATCGGAATATTGAACTTCGTACAGTTCGAGGATTTCTTCCATCTATGAATAGCAAATTTTCAGGCGGTGTCTTGAGGTTCTGTTCTGGAGGGGTAAGGTTTAAAGACGGTCTTTGTATTTTGCACTTACAACTTACATATAACACTTGGTTAACATAACAAACCAAATTTAACATCCTATATCTTGTTACGAACCAAGTTTGAACATCCTATATCTTCCTTTGAAATGAACATCCTATATCTTCCTTATCTTACATATATATTCTAGTTTCCTTCGGGAGTTTTTCGTTCTATAAAATATAAAGTTCATCTCAAACTCGACTTGATTAATAAAAAAAAGAATAAAATATGTATAAAAATATATCAAGTTACTCGAGTTTAATTCATGTTCGGCTCGACCAAAGCTCGTTCGAGCTTGACTCGATTAATAATCAAACCAAGTTCGAACACAATTTTTTGAAGTTGGGTTAAAATCCTATTTCAAAAAAAGAAAGAAAAGAAAAATTGGGTTAAAATCCAAACAAACTTAAATAATACTATGTTCAGCTTGACTCGTTTACACCCCTAAACGAAATTAAACCTAACGAGTTTTTTCCTCTAGTTTTTTTTTTTTTGTAATTAACCCGAACCGCAGGAGTTTTTGTAATTATCCCAAAAGTTAATACTAATATTTCTAGATTGTAATCATATTTCCTAATGTTAGATTTTGTTAAGTCTTTAATCATTCAGCCCAAAAGGAAAAATATATATGTATATATATATATATATATATATATAGGGGATTCTACCAGCAGCAAAATCTGCTCTGCAACAACTCTTAGCATATGAAGAAAACACAAATTAAAATTTTGTTACTTAGTAGAATGGTTTTCTATTTCAACTTTGCCATGAACAAGTTATTCATGCACATTACCCATCTATATAGGAACATATAAGGTCTCAAATTGTACCAGCACCAAAGTTTCATCTACTACAGAAATGTACACATTTTGCATAAACAAAACACCCCTCCACGAAGGCTGCAGGTAAGTACATTTCGAACTACCGAAGAGTCGACATTCCTAGCAAACCGTTAGCTGTTAATCGTCGTCAAGATGTTCGTGTTATACGCCCGTTCTCATCACGCCACGTTCTCCTTAAAACTCTTGGTCAGCCATATGGCGGTTTCCTAGGCGAAACCTTTTCAGGCCCGAACGGTTTCAGCAGCACTTGAAGCTCATCGAACCGTGCTTGCTGCAAAAGCTGGGCACTAAACTCCAGCAACCCCTCCAAAGCTTCCGCAGACGCTGCTGGTACGATTTGGTATCGAACTTACGCTGCCGAGAATCCAAGACGAACGGCTCGAACCGCCGCCGCTTCGTCGGGTTGTGCTCGAGCACTCACTCCCGTTGTACTGAGCACCGTGCCTACCAAAGGTCCGGTCCAGTATCTGGATCGTGCACTTGTCTTTCGTGATCGAACGGTCGGCGCTGTACGGTGGGGTCGAAGAGCACTGAGCTGAGGTTGATGACGTTCTGCGGTTTGGAAGGACAGGATCGTCTGAAGAAGCGAATGGGAACTCGACCATCTTGTCGATTCGTGGGGCGTTGACGGAAACATCGGGGGACTCGACGCTACCGAGTAGGCCGACGCTCGGTTTGTAAGGAGATGATCCTGTGGTCACGGTTCGTGTAGACAGTGGAAGAGATGCTCTGCGCGTCGATTGGGAAGGTTTTCTTGCTGGAGTGTGTGATACCGGAAGCTGCGTATATAACAATCAATTCATTAAATTTGGGGGTAATTACTCAAACTACACTTGGGGTTTGGGCCTAATTACAAAAAGTACCCTTGAAGTTTGACCTAATTACAAAAAAAAAACGAGCTTAGTTTCAAAATTACAAAATTTACCACTCAGGTTTGATTCAGTGTTGAAATTAAGGGGTAGAATGTAATATTTTAATATTACGGGTGATTTTGAAATATATTTTGCTTATGAAGGAGTAAATGTTTGACAAAATAAAAGCTCATGAGTGGTTTTTGTAATTTTGAAAGTTAGTTGGGTTTTCTTATAATTAGGTCAAACCTCAAGGATACTTTTTGTAATTAACCCTTAAAAGTACAAATATCGCCTTATGGTATTACAAACACCCCTTGAAATTTGTATATTTCATTAAATACCCCTTATTGAGGTTGTAACTTAAAAAATATCAAGGGAGTATTTTAAATTTTGAAAGATAGCTGGGTTATTTTGTAATTAAGACTAAACCTCAAGGGTATTTTTGTAACTAAACCTTAAATTTGGGTAACACCATAACAGCATATATTATCAACTATGTAGTAATACGGAAAACAAAATTTTTTCGTCAAAATTTGAAAGAAAACGAACCAATTCGAGAGTTGAACCAGGATTTGATATTTTTGATGGAGTCGACTGACTGTCTTCTAAGATTCGCAGAAGCCTTTGCCGAAGTCATTCTAGGAGTTTTCACAGCACTTGAAAACTTTGTTGTCACCAACTTTTGCACACCTATATCTTCAACTACACTACCAACAGATAATCCGGCGAATTTATCGTTCAAATGGCTCAAAGATTTTTGTGCTCTTCGAGAAGAACATGGAGTGTCCAGTTCATTTCCGGATATACTAGGATTCAAAGCCCTATTGTTGCCAAACGATAGCCTTTTCTCGGTTCTAACAGCCTCAGATTCGAGGAATCTCGTTTTCTTGACAAAATTGGCTTCAGATGATAGAGCGGGAAAGTATGCCGTCTGGGGTTGTTAGACTTAAGATGAATATTCAGTATATAGGGACGAAGATGTGGATGCCTGAGCAAATCTGCAGCCTGGACATGAAAAAAATAAGATATATCATTTCCATAAGGGATAATTACAAAAAGACCCTGAGGTTTGGAATAATTACAAAAAACCCAGAGGTTTTTAAAAATTGCAAAAAGCCTCTTGAGGTTTGATTCCGTCTTACGTTTTCTCCTTCATAAGCAAAAACCACTTAAAAAATTCCCCTTAATATTTCTAGAAATATTACATTTACCCCCTTAAATTCAAGACATAATCAAACTTGGGGATTTTTGTAATTTTAGAACATCTCTGGGTTTTTTTGTAATTAGTCCAAACCTCAGGGGGTCTTTTGTAATTATCCCTTTCCATAACTCAAATATCTTGTTTGTTTTCGTGGGGGAATGAAAAGGAAAATTGAACATACACTTGGTCTAATCTCTGGATTTTTTCGGAGCATACTCTTGATGAGTCCACGGCTGGAAGAAAAGGATAAGATAAAAGACACGAGTTATAGTGAAAGCAAAGCGAGTTGTCCACAATGAATTACGTTCGTAAAATAACTGCCGGCTTGAATATGAATGACTTAAGATAACAGACTTACAATGGACCAGAATACATAGTTGGAAGTGGAGAAACTATGGATTTATTTATTTTGTTGATCAAACCTTGTATATCCTGTTCATCAAACAAATTACAATCAGTAGAGAAGGAAAAAAATAAACTAAACAACAACAAGAACAACAGATCTGAGTATATAAGTGTATAATTACGAAAAACACCCTGAGGTTTAGACTAATTACAAAAAAACACAGTTATATTTCAAAGTTACAAATACCAATTTGATATTTGTTTTTCTCTTACAAATTACCCCTCAAGATAGGGATATTTGTTAGGTAAATACGAACCTCAAAGGGTGTTTGTAACACTGTAAGGGGTATTTGTAATTTTTGAAGATAAGTTAGTTTTTTTCTGCAATTAGACTAAACCACAGGGTGTTTTTGTAATTATCCGAATAACTAAACTTGATATTCCCTACTTCATTTTCATAGAAAATTTCTAGTGATCAAAAAAATTACATCTTTTAGAATGGTCGATATCCAGAATGCTAGAAGACAAGCCTTTCTTATGAACGCGTACAATTAGTAAAGACAATCGTGCGGACAATCTTGTTAGTTGCCTTGAACAATTTATCAAGTGGACCCTAAAAAATAACGTGCGTATTTTGCATTGACTACCGTTCAGATCCTCAAAAGGTTAATGATTTAATATATAAGCGTCAATTTCAAATGATCAAAATCCAATCATTATGTGTTTAGCAACTAACAAAAGTTTACTTACAAAGGCTTTAAATGCAGGTTTGTAAGCAGCCATTTCATAAAGACAGCAACCTGAATAAGACAGGTTAAAGTTTGTAATTAATCATAAAACGAATGAAACAGATGTAGCAAGCTCAAAGACTCCAAATCTTAAGAAATTTACCCAAGGACCAGATGTCCGACTTGGAACCATAAGGTATATCAGCAAGAAGCTCAGGGCACATGTAACTCGGTGTGCCCACTACCTGCAATTATATAATATATAAACAATTTAACTTAATTACGATTTACGAAATGAGGGAAATCTGACAAAGTCTACATTGTTAGCAATTATACTCACAGAGGAAGCTAGATCGTCAGAAGTCAATACTTTAGCAAGACCAAAGTCCCCTGAAAAATGTTAATGGGACATATTTAGAAATACAGCATGAATTGAGTTACTTGTGATTCAATAATTAAAGAAGGGATAATTACAAAAGAACCCTTGAGGTTTGGTCTAATTACAAAAAAAAAAACTCAATTATCTTTGAAAATTACAAATACCCCCTGAAGATATTACAAACACCCCCTTAAGGTTTGTGTTTTCTTAACAAATGCCCCCTATTCAGGGTGCAATTTGTAGATTGAAACCAAATTCAAGGAGGCATTGTAACTTTGAAAGATAGTCAGATTTTTTTTGTAATTAGACTAAACTTCAAGGATTGTTTGTAATTAATCCTTAAAAAAATTCATGATGGCGTCCAAGATAGCAGGCATAACAAAGAATTAGTTACCTAAACGTATGTCCTGATCTTTCGTCAGAAATATATTCGAACACTGAAAAGAAATGAATAGAGCCTTCAATATGCGTAATTTGCTGCTTTAAGTCTTAATAGGTTAAAATGCTGACGTAATTTACCTTAACATCACGATGAAGTATGTGGTTAGTATGCAAGTAATCAAGCGCCATCAACAGTTGAACTAACCACTTGCAAAGTTTCTGTACAAAACTCAGTACTCAGATATAATAATTACCAGATTCATTATAAATTCGGTGAAAACGCATGGAAAAATGAGAATAAAAGCAGGTTATAGGATGAACCTCCTCGGAGAAATGAACTCCATTGGCCTTTTTAATGGCTTCTGCCCTGCATATGTACAAAGAAAGGCAACATAAGAATTTAGAAACAAAATTATACAATATATTTAGCCAACTGATGATTTACTGCCAGTCTTGTTCTAAATAAGTTATGCCTAATATTTGCAAGCACGGTTTTTTGGGAAACAGGCAACTTACATATCTCCTCCTTCACAGTAACCAATCACAATGCACACATAACAACCCTGCAGAAATTACATGTTAATCGGATAATAAAAATACAAACTAAGCAACAATAAAACTCAAGATACTAATAAAACAAAAAGCAAAAAGAAAAGTAACGGAAAGATCTTGGTACTAGTACAAGCTGTAATTGCAGTTTACCCTTCAAATCCAATCTTAAGCCGGAAAAGATATTAAAAACCTTTTAGCAAACAGGAAATGACGAGAGTCACATACATTTAATTAATCGATCAGAATCAAATCGAATGCATATGTTTCATTTTTCATAAAAAAACCCACAAAGCAACCAACTTAAATGAACAACATTATCTTTGATAGAACTGAGCTATTTACCAAGTCAAATCCAGCTCAACCCAATATCATTTTCAATATGCTCCAAATTCTAGTCCACATATGACATACTAACCAAATAACATCAAGGGTCTATGTAAAGTTAATACAAGTTTCCACAAGTATACATTCTCAATAATTGCCCTTCTAAGTGGGCAGAATGAAAAAAGTCGTTTTTTGAAAATATTCATACCAATGGTGTATTGTGCACATACCCTTTCCACCCAGGAGTCTTTGTACTCCACAATATATGGATTATGGACTTTAGAAATTAGCTCCATCTGTGAAGAGGAAAATAATAACATCAAATTCAGAAATATTATATATATATATATATATCATAGTGCAAATTATTACCAAAACATAAGAGAAACTCCGAATGAATGACCATTTGCTAAGTTTTAGAAGTGTGTTACCATATTTTATACAACCATATAAGCATATATTCAACAAAATCACGGCTTGTTCACAAAAATTAGTAGTACATATTTCCCGTAAAAGAGAACATCACCATTAACTAGGACAGTGCATCATCTTTAAACATTAACAAAACCAAAACTGTAGCTTCAATCAATCAAATATATGATCAAGGAGTATCTCAACATATCCTGAAGGTATTGATTAATTAGTATTATATATTTGAAGAAATTTTTAAATTAAGTAGTCACCTCCTGATGGGCAGATCTGCGGGTTCTATCAGTCTGTCGAGCAAGGCGAATTTTCTTCAGAACATATCTTCAAATTGGAGCAAAAAACAAAACTAATCAGGGATATGAGCACATAAGTTACAATTTGATAATATTGTACTATGATCTATGATTTATAGCTGTCATTAGCATAATCGTCTTATGTAAAAACCGACAATGTTTCCTTACTTCTTCTTCTCTTGTTTATGCCTAACAAGCAGTGCAGAACCAAAAGAACCTTTGCCAATCTGCTCCAGTACATCATAGTTCTCCATTTTACACAACTTCAGCTACAACCTCAGTTTAATATCTCTCCCAATTTTATTGAATCCCAAAATGCACACCTGGGGGTATAAAAAAACAATTTATCAGCAAATAAATTTGTAATGAGAAGCCAAAGAAGGAGAAGTTTTTCACACTAGCTGCAATAAAATACATATAAATTAAGATATTCAACATGAGTATTACAGATCTAAGCATTAGAATGACAAATAGGATTATGCATTTGGAAAATGGCAGCAGGTCCCTGCAGAGAAGATAATAATCTTGGAGGCAAAACATAAAACACATGTGTACAAGATTAAAGCAAACACTCTCTTCCTAAACTTCTTTTTAAAGTGGATAAAAGAAACACAGTAAACAAAGAGAGAAACTTATTCTTGGGTGTATTTAAAAAAAAAAAAGGGGTAAAGCAAAAATATTCTCACAAAATCTGAATATCAAGAACTTTCAAGAGAAAAAAAAAAAACCAATTGCAAATAATTTGAACAAACAGTTCTATGACAATTGCTAAAATACTAAACCTTCCCTTTAATTCAAGAAAATCAAATATCATTTGCATCCACAAAAGGTAAATAGGCTACAGGTGATTTTCTTGATATTTTAGGTGAAACATACCATATATAGACCAAAAATCACCCACACACAGACCACATTACCTAATTTCTTTACTTCTAAAAAACTTAAACCACAACAAGTTAAAGGCACAAAACCCAACTTATCTGTACTGCATTGCCAAGATCAGCTTAAAATCAATAAACCCAAGGGTTTTGCACAAACAAATCAACCAAGAGTGTGGAAAAATTAAAAAAATAAAATAAAGATGGGTACCCAAAAGTCAAGCAAATTTTCAACTAAAGATTTATACCTCAAATTGAAGGTGCCCAGACAAAATGCAGATCTCTTCACTCCAGTATGAAAGAGTAAAGTTAGGAACCCGTGACCATAGACATATTAGGATACGATAAAATAATCAGGAATTTGAATAGTTTATGATTTGTGTCTAATCTGCTCAAGAAAAAAAGTGATGGAGAAAAATCGTACAGGAGCGGCAAAAGAAGACAAAACCCAAAAAAAAAATTAAAAAAGATGGGATTTTTAAAACTTCAAAATGTGATTCCCAAACAACACAAGCATGAAAAGAAAGAAAAGAAAAGGAAATGCTACCCACTTCTTTTTTATGCAGAGAGAGAGAGAATTTGTCAGTGACTCAGTGTGTGCACTGTGTGTTTTTTGGTGTGGGGTTATATCTTTTAGGTATTAAAATAAAACTGAATAGTCAAAGAGCGAAAAATGGTAAAAATGAAGGTGGGTTGGTTCTTGAGATTCTTGGAAAAAGACAGGAGACCTAGGCTATATTCAGATAGCTTAGCAGTGGTGGTGGGGCACTCAGATTTCAGCAAATGATTCTTTGCTTTTTGTGTATATACATTATTATCAACAAAGCTTGAATTTCTAAAAAAAAAAAAAAAACAAAACAAAGCTTGAAGGTAGGTGAAGAGGATTGTCGCTTGTATTATATAATATAAAAAAAAAAAAATGATGAATCTATCTCTAAGGCTCTTAATGCCTCGCTCCAGAGAGCTTTTAGACGAGGTGAATTGGGGTCTTAATGAAGTCGGGAGATTGAGTTCTTTTAAATCACTTCTACACAACTTAACCTGATTTGGCATGATTAATAATATGGTATATATGCGGTGTTCTCAAAAACGCTAGAGATGCTAGGTAGGCGAGGCGACATTGCGTCTCTTACGTCTAGACATATTCGAATGAGGTTAGGTGGAATATAAAGAGTTGTTTGTTCATACGTTCTAAAAAAACCAGACCTATAAATCCTAAAAAAATAAATCCTAGAAAACAGATAAAAACCTAAAAAAGCAAATCCTAAAAAAAAGCCAAAAACTTGTGTAAGGGTTCGTCTTTTTTATGGTGTATTTTAGTTCCTTATGGTTTAATTTTTTTGGAATTTATTTATTTATTTTTGAGCTTCGTCTCACGATAGGATCGTCTCATAAGACACTTATTCTTTGTGCAAATGAGACATGCTATCTTTTTTTGGCACAACCGGAGGTAAATAGAGGAGGGAATACATGCACTCAAATTGCATCAATCTCAAGTTAATCACCCTAACAACACAAACATCTACCATCAAGACTAGTTTGATCCCAATGAGAGATGTTATCTTGATCTCAAGACTCAGGTGTAAAATCTGATTTGCGTGGTTTGTAGGATATTAGTCAAATTTGTATCTAAAGAGTAGTGGTGGCACGTTTCGTTAAAAAAAAAAAGAAAAAAATTGAATCAAGTGTAAAGATGTACCATGCTACACACCTGTGTCTCACTAAATTTGTCGGCACAAAATGTTGCTCAACTAAATAGGGATTTTAGTTAAACTTGAGACAAACAAGAAGGAAAAAAGTTCTCAATTTAATCAAACTCATCCTATTACATCTCAATAATACGCCGTCCTAAAATCCAAGTTTTAATGAACCCAGTCAAAAGCTAACCATATCGAAATAAAGATATACATGAGATGGAATTAAATGGGCCAACCACACCAACAACCTACCATCAAAATTACGTATAATTCATGAGTCCCCTTATCCAACAAAATGTTATACTCGCAGTGACGGACGCGTAAATTGTTCTTGGGCGAAATCCGGGCGGTCTTGAGGCGGCGCGAGATGGTCCGCCAAGACAAGACAGAGCCCCCCGGCGAGGACCAAGTTTGTTTTATATATGTATATATACAATCAATGGCGGAGATAGGGACCAACCCGGGCCCCCTCCTTTTTTAAAAAAAAAATTACAAGGTAAAATTTTTCAAATTTTTTTAGTTAATATTTATTTGTATTTTTTATCAATTTGATTTCTCAGATCACCACCACAGTAATAATCCTAGATACGCCATTATATAATGGCGTATTTAGGAAATTATTAAGGTAGGAATCTGATACACGAAATGGAATGAGCCGATAAAAAAACTAGAAAATACACATAAATATTAACTAATTTTTTTAAAAATACCTTTTTTTGAAAAAAAAGAGGGTGCCGAGCAGGGTTGGTTGGCCTCCTCTTATCTCCGCGATTGTATATATATTATTTATTGCTCTAGGTCCTTGAAACCTTGGACCGGCTCTCGCAAAATCAAATCTAATATAAATAAAAATAAAACATACAAGCTTTTATAACAAAATTACATGAAAATTTGGGGGGGGGGGCAAAATATGTTGGCTTACATTTTTATATACTATATTAATTTATTAAATAATATATTATAGGGGTTCAATCGCAAAACGGGGGGATTTGCCGCCACCCCCCCCTTGGGTCCGTCCCTGATACTCCGTACAATCCGTGACTCTCATTATCTCATCCCAACTAATACGAGTTTGTAGTAACCCCTTTGAATGACATTACATAAATTACAAACCACATCCTCCACAATAAAAAAATTAGATATAATTTAAAAAGAAATAATTATAATAAAAAACCTCCTCTTGTTTTTTTCGGTTATCAACGAAAATAGTTTCAGTAGATATTTTGTCAACCCTATGTTTCAAAACTTGACCTTAATATTTTAGAGATTGATGCCTCCCATCCAGAATAAATCGGGATTCCCGCCTAATTTTATTCGGATATCAAGGGAATGATTTCCAACAGAGATTTTGTCATTCCTATGTTTGAGGCTTGACCACAATATTTAGAGATTGATGCCTACTTTTTACGTTGTGCCTGGTATGAGTGATAGTTTAAGTGCATCGTGCATGAGTGCATCCATTGTTTTTGATCCAAATATTAACTTTTCCAACACGCTTTTTCCATTTGGGTCTTAAGATATCATTTTTATGATCATTTAGATCAATTATTAGGCTGGTTTTAGCATTCTTCCACGTCAAAAAGTTTTATGGGGCTGTGTAGTTTAATACTTAAGACGTTTACTTGAGCAAGCACATAGGCGAAGATAGTGTAGAAAGGAGTGCGGTCTATGGACCGCACTCATTAAAGTTGAACCATAGCCATTATTATATTATAAATATAAAAATATTATTTTCTTTGCATTCAAAATCAAAATAGCCCGCACTCAGGAGACAAAAGGGTCTTTGGGAAAATCTTTTGACAACTTTTATGATTTTGTCATTTTGTGAAGGAACAAAAGACATAAATTAAAAGAAATTAATTAAATATGATCCAAAGATATATATATATATATATATCTTGGACTTATGGTGGATAGTGGACTAGGGAATTGTATTAATGGGCAAATAATATAAGCGATTATTTAATGAAGTAGAAATGCATGTGTGTTTTTTTTCTCTTTATATATATACATGTATGAATAGATGTTAAACATCATAATAGAACCATTTTAAAGTCTGGAATTCTTATTTTTGATAACAACAAATAAATAGATAATAATTTTAATGGCTTGGAAAATCAAGTTTTAATAATATATTTGTTGTAAGGTATGGCTTGCTTATTTTTATTATAATATATTTTTTTATTTATTAAAATTTCGACCCGAAAAGAGCAATACAGAAATGATGAAATTTCCGACCGCATTGGTGAAATCCTAGCTACGCCATCGAGCAAGCACATAGGCGAGAGCTAGTGTAAGCAGAAGTGCGGTCATGGACCGCACTCATTAAAGTTGAACCATAGCCATTATTATATTATAAATATAAATATATTATTTTCTTTGCATTCAAAATCAAAATAGCCCGCACTCGGGAGACAAAAGGGTCTTTGGGAAAATCTTTTGACAACTTTTGTGATTTTGTCATTTTGTGAAGGAACAAAAGACATAAATTAAAAGAAACTAATTAAATATGATCCAATGATATATATATATATATAGGAATAGGATCAAATGAGACCACATAATTAAAATGAGACAATATGGACTAATCTTGGCCACCCATCTCAAATTTTAAGTGGTGGGATCTTTCCACTTTTATATTAATTTTCGTTTTATTTTTATCTTTGAAAAGGGCACAAAGGTAATTGCACAATTTCATTTTAATTTTGTAATCGAAAAATCCCTTTCATCTCCCCCAAAATCGCTTTCGACGGTTCATACATTCCTTTGTTTTCGTGAATTCCTTTTCTCTCTAATGGGTTGCCGTGGAGTGAAGCGAGTTTCCATCGAGAAAAGTTTTATGGGGCTGTGTAGTTTAATACTTAAGACGTTTACTTGAGCAAGCACATAGGCGAAGATAGTGTAAGTAGAGTGCGGTCTATGGACCGCACTCATTAAAGTTGAACCATAGCCATTATTATATTATAAATATAAAAATATTATTTTCTTTGCATTCAAAATCAAAATAGCCCGCACTCGGGGAGACAAAAGGGTCTTTGGGAAAATCTTTTGACAACTTTTATGATTTTGTCATTTTGTGAAGGAACAAAAGACATAAATTAAAAGAAATTAATTAAATATGATCCAAAGATATATATATATATATATATATATATATATATTTGGACTTATGGTGGATAGTGGACTAGGGAATTGTATTAATGGGCAAATAATATAAGCGATTATTTAATGAAGTAGAAATGCATGTGTCTTTTTTTTTTCTCTTTATATATATACATGTATGAATAGATGTTAAACATCATAATAGAACCATTTTAAAGTCCGAAATTCTTATTTTTGATAACAACAAATAAATAGATAATAATTTTAATGGCTTGGAAAATCAAGTTTTAATAATATATTTGTTGTAAGGTATGGCTTGCTTATTTTTATTATAATATATTTTTTTATTTATTAAAATTTCGACCGAAAAGAGCAATACAGAAATGATGAAATTTCCGACCGCATTGGTCGGAAATCCTAGCTACGCCACTGAGCAAGCACATAGGCGGAGCTAGTGTAGGTTTGAAAGTGCGGTCTATGGACCGCACTCATTAAAGTTGAACCATAGCCATTATTATATTATAAATATAAATATATTATTTTCTTTGCATTCAAAATCAAAATAGCCCGCACTCTCGGGGAGACAAAAGGGTCTTTGGGAAAATCTTTTGACAACTTTTGTGATTTTGTCATTTTGTGAAGGAACAAAAGACATAAATTAAAAGAAACTAATTAAATATGATCCAATGATATATATATATATATATATATATATATATAGGAATAGGATCAAATGAGACCACATAATTAAAATGAGACAATATGGACTAATCTTGGCCACCCATCTCAAATTTTAAGTGGTGGGATCTTTCCACTTTTATATTAATTTTCGTTTTATTTTTATCTTTGAAAAGGGCACAAAGGTAATTGCACAATTTCATTTTAATTTTGTAATGAAAAATCCCTTTCATGTCCCCCAAAATCGCGACTCGGCGGTTCATACATTCCTTTGTTTTCAGTAATTCCTTTTCTCTCTAATGGGTTGCGAGTGGAGTGAAGCGAGTTTCCATCGAGAAAAAATATGCGCCCGACGTGCGTTGCGATCCACACACACACTCTCTCTCTTCTATGGAGAAGGTGATGAGAGATTGAGACCGAGCGTTTTGTGAGTTTTTTTTTTTTTTTTTGCTTTTTGTTGTTTTTTTCAGGCTTTGTTTGTTTCCACCATGGAAATTGAGCCAAAACCATGGAGGTTTCTTTTGAGATTTTTATTTCATTTTCATCTATAATAACATGATAATAATCTTAATCGAAAAGGAAAAAAAAATAAAATAACATGATAATTACCACCCTTTCCTTCTCTTAGACCGCAACAAGCTCGCCGGAAATATCCCGAATCATTCTCGAGTCTCGCCAACAGGATTGGTGAAGAAGACAATCGACGTGGAGAAAACGATGGCCTACTAGGAAGCGGTGAGGATTATTGTACACTTAGATGTTTTTCGATGTATACTTAGATGTGTTTTTTTGTATAAATAGTTAATTTTTGATGTATATATTTATGTTCTTTGTATACTTATGTTTTTTGTTGTATATTTATATATGATTTGTTGTATACTTATATGTGTTTTGTTGTATACTTATATTTTTGTTTGACAATTGTAATACGCAAAGTAAAATTATGTTAAACATACAACAAAATAGTGTTAAGTATACATCAAATATATGCTAAATATACAACCCAATAATGAGCGTGATTTTCTCTCTCTATAATTGATTTACTTAATCCACGGTCCCCACATATTTTTGTTTGATCATTTTAATATGCAAAGTAAAATAATGTTAAACATACAAAGAAAATAGTGTTAAGTGTACATCAAATATATGCTAAATATACAAAGACAATAATGAGCGTGATTTTTCTCTCCCTATAATTGATTTACTTAATCCACGGTCCCCACATGTTAATGTGCATGATTCTCTCTCTCTATATAAGCGATTCCTCGATTCACGGCCCCCACATATTTTTGTTTGACCATTTTAATATGCGGTAAAATTATGCTAAACATACAAGAAACTAGTGTTAAGTATACATCAAATATATGATAAGTGTACAACATCTTTGCATGGCGGAGCACATGCGCGATTTTCTCTCGGTAGCGATTTTCTCGGGATTTTCACTCTCCCCACGTGATTTTCTCTCTCCTAATAATCGATTCCATATTTGGATGGTCCCCCACTTGGTTAAGTTGACAATTATACCCTTATTTTGCATTAATTAAATATTTAATGTAATTTTATCCCCTATTTATCTTAGCCATTGATGTAGATAATGGAGGGTTGAGATGAGTCCATTTTGTCTCACTATAATATGTGGTCTCATTTTAACCTCCCTATATATATATATATATATAGGGGGAGGGTTATATAGGACCCATCTATTATATGAGTACATAAGACCAAATTCGCCACAGATCTAACTATTTCGATGGTTATTATTAAATCGATTAATGTTAATAAAATTTATGATAAAGTCAAAATGGGGGCAAATTAGTCCACATAAAATAAGGGGGTTGGCTAAATCTAGTAAATTCCATGAAAATAGGATGAGTTACCATCAAATTTGCAATCACAATCCACCGAATTTATTGCGTAAATCGTATTACGATCATCATTCCAAATTTTTATACTATCCATTTTTGAATCCAATTAAAGTTTGATTCACATTTTTTAAAAAAACATTCGATTCATCATTCCAATTTTTTGTTTACCGGACAAGTTGCTTATGCGTGTTTAGCATGTTGCTTATTTGTGCTTATGTACATGCTTGTAATTATGAAAGACTTGCGAATATACAAAATTTATCATGTTATGCGAGAAATTCATTTCTTCATCCTTATTTTTTTAAAAAAATTACTTCATATGATCGGAATGTTGCTTATAGGTGCTTAAATACTTGCTCGCACGTATGCAAATGTTGCTTAATTTTTTGTGTGTTTTAAACTCTCGATTAATTATAGTTTGTTTGATAAAAAATATCATTTATGCAAAAAAATAAAAACTTATATTTTATATGGACTCCCCATTCATTCAATCATTAGTTTTTTCAAGAGGAATTTTGCTTGGGTTAGACGAAAATGTTTATGTATGTACTATTGCTAGCTTGTATGTATTCAAAAATTTTGATTACGTCCTCATTTGTTCTAACTCGATTACTTTGCTTAGATATGACTATACATTTGCTTACATGTCCATAATTATATGCTTATGCATGTTCTAAATAATGCTTAATTATTATTATTTTTGTTTGAATCAGTTGGGATTGCACATGCGCGCGAACAGATTGAAATAACGTTGGATTCATCTCCGAACTCGGATACCGAAATATGACGAAAATATGACTCCAAAAGAAGGGATGAATACAAAAACATGAACATAGTTGCTAACTTGCAAAAGTATAAAATCTCATGAAAATAATTGCTTACAAACCAATTGACTTCGCTTACAAAGCAATTGAATCCGCTTACAAATCATTTGAATTCGCTAACAATATAAATTACCATGAAAATAATTGCTTACAAAGCTATTGAATTATGCTTACAAATGAATTATGCTTACGAGATCTAAAAATGATGAAAAATAAATACGACACTAATCGAAAAACCTAGGATATTCGGACTTCAAAGACCCTTTACTACCATCTACCACTTTTTTCCTTTATCCTTCCCCACCTCCTTATTACTCTCCTTCGCACGATCGTCAATAGTGCGGCCTTCCTTTTCTTTCTTCTCTTTTGCCATTTTCAACGAAAAAAATCTAACACAAAAATAAGAGACACTAGTCATTTAATAAAAACATATATTAACGAGACAAAATATTTATAAGCATAAAATCAAATAAAACGTAAGCATACTATAACACATGCATAAGCGTAATTGTCAACACCAATAAGCGGTTGAAAAATATCAATAGGCAATCCCGGACTTAGAAAAAACATGGCAATACTAATTACCTCATGTTTGAAATCATAATACAAAACATGCATAAGCGAGAATATACAACATAAATAAGCAAAATTATCAAGCAACATTATGCATTTTAAACTCTTATTAAAGCAATCCCCGGACTTTGGTTTTTCAAATAATAAAGTCAAGTAAAAAACAAAACACAACAGATCCTAAGCATTTTACACATACTTGAACATATGTACGCATAATACAAAACATATATAAGCGTTTTTGCCTCATTAAAGTAATCATCCAATACTTAGAAAAAACAGATATAAGCATAATTATTGACAACAATAAGCATTTTTTTGCCTCATTAAAGCAATCTCCCAATACTTAGAAAAAACATGGAAATACTAATTACCCCCCGTTTTGAAAGCATAATATAAAACACATGTAAGCATAATATAGAACAATCATAAGCATAATTATCAACAACAATATGCAGTTTAAAACCTCAATAAAACAACTTCCCGGACTAAAAATTTACATCGACTAAAAAATGGTAATTTTACCACTTATGAATGAGCAGAATTTATCCAACCCTATCAATGTCCCTGTAAAAACGCAAAACAATATACCCTAACAAAACCAACAAGAAAATAGAAAACTTATAGTTTATATATTTTGCAAAAACATCAACAATAAAAAAACCAAGAAATTATCAAAAAAAATTGAAGAACGAAAAAAAAAAAAAATTGCTCTACCTACAATTTGGTGTCGGCACAGTGGAAAATTTGTTGTTGCTTCGAAGAACAATCGTGGTGCCGCTTGCCGCATCGAATAACCACCATTGATTTTGGGGTTTTCTCAAATATGGGTTTTTTTACAAAAAATTGGGGTTTTCCAAACCACTTCTTGTGCGAAACTTCAAGATGGCGAGTGATGGAGATAAAGATGGGTTTTAAATTTGATTTTCGACCAATGGATGATATGGAGATGGGTTTTAAATTTGTTTTTCACATTCGCCGGATTTTCACAACGATTGGGATAGAGATGGAGATGAGTTTTTATTTGGGGAGAAAGGTTTGTGACGGAGAGAATGAGATTGATTTTCGATCGAGGATAAGGATGAGAAGGAGGTCGATTTTTTCATGATTTTGCGGGGAGGAGGGTTGGAGACGGTTTCTACGAGGGAGGAGGGTTGGAGACGATGATTTGAGAATTGTGACTCTTGATTAAGAAAAGATTTGCAAGATATTATTGAGATAAAACCGTCCCCTAAATTGTAGCCCACTACCAAAAATAACTTACCTCCCAAAAACCGATATTAATTAAAATTACCAAAAAGTCCTTTTTTCAATAAGTTATCTATTAAAAAATGATTAAATCTGTTTAATCCCAACCGTTTAAAAATTAAATCAACGCTCAGATTTAGTCTCACGTACTCATATAATCTATGTGGACTCATTGGATCCAAATCCTATATATATATATATATATATATATACTAGACTTATGGTGGATAGTGGACTAGGGAATTGTATTAATGGGCAAATAATATAAGCGATTATTTAATGAAGTAGAAATGCATGTGTCTTTTTTTTCTCTTTATATATATATATATATACATGTATGAATAGATGTTAAACATCATAATAGAACCATTTTAAAGTCTGAAATTCTTATTTTTGATAACAACAAATAAATAGATAATAATTTTAATGGCTTGGAAAATCAAGTTTTAATAATATATTTGTTGTAAGGTATGGCTTTATTTTTATTATAATATATTTTTTTATTTATTAAAATTTCGACCCGAAAAGAGCAATACAGAAATGATGAAATTTCCGACCGCATTGGTCGGAAATCCTAGCTACGCCACTGAGCAAACAGATAGTGTAGGTAAAATTATTGTATGTTAAATATTTACCTACAGAATCTAAAATTGTTGGTAAATACCTACAGAATATCTGTCGGTAAATTAACAAAACGGTAAATTAACAAACGTCGGTAATTTTTAGGTATAATTTGAGGGAAAATAATATTTTTGTTCAGTAGGTATTACTTTTAAATGTAAAATTTAGTGACAAAATCATTTTTGTCGGTAATTCTGTCGATAATGGAATGTTCTTGTAGTGTGGCAATAATTTTCTCTTCGAAGTTTAAAATTATTGTAATGCTCCATCTCCTCCAACTTTGAAGTGGTAAATAGTAAATACCATACATTGCTTTTGCTATATTTATGCGGATGAGATCTTCTATTCAGAATGGTGTTTTATTTTCCATTCATAGATGATTAATGCGTGTATTGGAGATATTTATGACCTTTTAAGGGGCGGAAAAAAAAAAAGCACTTTTATTCTTTTTCTGAAATTTCACGCTCCAACATATTGACCAGAGAAGCAGCCCATTATAATTTATTTTCGGCCCATAAGTTCAAGTGACCAGCCCATGTATTTATGAACTATCCAAAGTATAACTCATTCATAGGTTGTAAACTGCTTCCAAAGTCCAGGCGTTAGAACTTGGGCTATTAATATAGACTAGTGATGAAAAAACAGTAAAGCCTGTTATAAGGCCCATATGAAGTGGAGCCAAGTTTGGATCTCTTGGGCTATTCTCCTCCTCCACCTATCATGTTCTTATTTTTGCATCTTGTATTTATATAAAATAAAAATATTACGTATATACGAAAATATTATATATATGGTGAATGTATTATATGACTAAAAATATTAAAAAATAGTCAATAAACTATTAAACTATCCATATTGATATTATGTGGATTAACCAATAGGAAACAGGAAAATATTACATTATTTATTGCATATATGTTTTTGATTTAAATAGGACATGTCTTATACCATTAGATTTAATTTGGTTAGGCCATTATCATAATTATCACATTTTATTCAGAAATTATTGTTCTCACATTTTTTGTTGAATTCCATTTTGTGTATCAGGAATGTGAAATAAATGTTTGTATAATACTAGGGTCCAAATCTCTATCAAATTCACAATACATTCTTTCCCCTCAAAAACCCTCTCTACTCTCTCCTCTTTCTCTCCTTTTCACTATGGCCGGAGACCAAAAGTCTCATGGTCTCTGTGTTCGCCTTTATTTTTAACTTCACCGCAAGTGTACGGTGTAGTTTATAGAATAGGGTAAGCAAGGTCGTATCCACGAAGACTAATAAATTAATGCGCTAAGTATTGAACTAAGATAGCCTTATTTTTATTTAGACGATCGAAATTGAATGATTGTTGTAGAAGAAAAGATAAGAATAACCACAAAAACACAAGATGAAAATAATAGTGAAATTACCAAGGAAATGAAATGGATTCCGGGTTATGGTTTCAATTAATATTCCTCTTGTTTTACGATTTAATCAAAGCCAAAGTTATTATCAATACACCTATAAGACGATCACAACGGTATTTTATCCTCCCTCTTGAGATGTATATAAAGTGTAGATTGAAATATCTATGCTAGTATCTCTACTCAACATAAGATACACAACTCCCAAAATGCACAAAAGATCAAATATCCTCACAAATATTCACAAACCTCTCGATTATGCAAATATTCATGTCAAGTACTCAAGATATAATATTGAAACTCATCTCTCGAATTATGAATCAATATGTCAAACATGCTAAATCATTGGCCAAATGATAAAACAAGAATAAGAACAAAGTACTCAAATAGGCTTCAAGACAATAATTTCAATTAAGATTAAAACAATCAACAAGAGTTCAATTAATCTACTTCCAAAACCCGGAAATCACAAGAAGTTTAGCTACCCATTATAAATAAACAACTCATAGACAAATTGTTCATCTTCATAAGAAGCTAAAATGAAAGATTAAAGCACAAAGAATGAGAAAACTTAGGGAAATGGATAATCTCTCGATTAATCTTCAATCCCCAAGCTCCGATTCGACCCGATTCTTCCCTTGATTTTTCCTTGATGAAATTGATGTGTTTCTTGTGTTCTTGGGTGTATTCAGCCTTTCCCCCATACCCTAGATCAAGGCTCCCATCTTCTATTTATATCCCCTCAAAAGTTCAAGAAAAAGGTGGAGAAACATAGTAATTTCGCCCCGGGAAAGGCTCATGGCGCCCAATTTCCACAAATAATCCGCCGGGCGCTGCAGTGCACGGCATTGGGTGTCATAGCGGCGTCCACTTGAATTTTGGAGTGTTTTGCCTGTCTTGGGCGCTCCCGCCCGAGTTTTTCACCCACCAAATGTTGGAATTTGCTTTTGAGCCCTTCTTAAAAGTTGTAGCCCTATCTCTTAGCTTTCCATAGCCACTTGAATCATATCAATATCAATTTTGTAGAGAGAGTTATGGCCAAAATACGAAACGCTGCCGATGATGGAAATTTCAGACGCGTTTGACGCGTTTCTTCAAATCAATCTCTCGTTGTTTGCTCGTTTGTACTTATTTTGATACACGATTCATTACTATGACTATAAACTCAATATAATTGGCTCTCAACATGGCTTGTCTACTCAAATGACTTAAAATAATCAAAAACAACACAAAACTCAAGTCTAGGAAGCCCAAATCATTGGTATAAAACCAAGTGAACAAATACCCCCAAACTTAAACTGTTGGCCGTCCCGGTCAACACTTTTAAAAACAAGACAAAACATGACTGGGAGTAATGAAAAGTAGAACGCACAACAACTCAATAAAATTTTGTATTTTTCATCGTAGGTATCAAGCATTGAATTAACAAGCCTCAAACATCTAACATAGAGCACATATTAAAGAAACCATGGTAAATGCTAAGAATTACACCTCACAAAGATCAAGTGTATACTCTCATCTCGAATGAATATAGGACGTGTTTACGCTCAAATCAATTCAATGTCGCAAAATTACCATAGGCTTGCAATTCGTCTCATATCTCCGCCACTAGAATGTATGCAATTTGTGAATCAAAAAGGACTTTTTCTTTGGTTGTAATGAAGGTTCTTTGGTTAGGGTAGGAAAATATGGATAGAGTGACTCAAATTCGAGCTTATAGACCGGTGAGCATATAAATCATCTACATTAAAGCTCAATATGCTACTCAAATCATCTCTCATTTTCATCAACTCCTCTTATCTCCATCTCCTTTCTTTCTTTCTTTTGAGAATCACCTCAAATTACAATCCTTAGCCCCCAAGTTCATTTAAATGAAACTCATTTACAAAGTCGATTTTTTTTTTCGACATTTATACGAGTTTTCAACACTTCATTTCTCCTCCTTTTCTTCCCATCAACCAACTCTAACACCATCTTCTAAAATTTTGATTTTACCCATTCACCCTTATTCAATCCCTTTACTCAATGCTATACGCTCAAGTTTTGGGTAAAAGATTTATCAAGTTAAGGCTTGAATTGTGGCTATAAAAAATTAGGCAATAGGCTCAAGTTGGCTAACTAGGGATTTCAATATTATCATTAGGTAAGCAAAAGGCTTGAAGGGCTAACAAAAATGGCCTTTGATCATTTTCACATTTCGCATACAACATGTGACCTTGTGAGAGATACGAGCAAGTTCTAGAATTCTAACAACATGAATGATACACTCAAATTAACAACAAGACTGCATATGATGAAAGCAGTAAAGGCTCAAAAGCTCACAGGCTTGCAAATACGTAATTCAAAGCATCAAACCATGTTCTCAATATCCACATGCTCAATGTCATCTATTCATGGCTCAATCAACTCATACTCAACACCCAATCAAAACAATACAATTTTTTTCAAAAATATAAGCATCAAGTCTCGTCGCACATGGTCAACTCACTCCTTAAAATCTATGAAAATAATAAACGTGCTAAAAGCGAACGTGTTTCTAATGCAAATGCAACCTAAAATGCTTTACATGCAACTATATGGAAACACACAAAATGCATATTTTTTTCAATCCACACACACATTTCATATCAAAATAACTATCTCTCCCCCAAACTTAAATGAAATTATATCGAAATACGTAGAGAGGATATAATTTCAATATAAACTTGTGTGGATTGGACTGATTTATTGTGGGGGCGGCGGTTCGTGGCCTCCTTGGCGTCTCTCTCCGCACGGGCTGCCCGTGTGTGGGGCCGTAGCAATATCTCAAATTCTCAATCATGCACGGATCATGCGTTCACGCATGCCCCGCCGTGTGTGGCTAATGAAGTAAAATCAGGTAATTTTTTTTATAAAGAAAACGAGAAAAAAAAATCACACCACAAACTGTTGGGTTGCCTCCCAACAAGCGCTATATTTAACGTCTTTAGCTCGACGCCTGTTAATTTCAATTCGTACCACCTTTGAATGCATATATTAGCTGCTTTGGGTCGTGGTCGAGAACTGTTTTTGCATTGTTTGCATCTAGTAATGCATAATTAGGATTTCCAAGAAAGTAGTGAAGTCCTGGTGTTGGAACACTTTGATTTGATTTACGCGCATATTGTTCGTGTGCATACGCATAGTTCGTGCTCGTCTCATTCTGGAATAGTTTTCTTATGATATCTTGCACGCACTGCACGGGCGTACACACATGGTTCGTGTGTTCCTTGTCCTGTTTTTGCTCCTTTTCGGTACCACACACGAGCTGAAAGTGCATAGACACACAATCTGTGTTTGGTTCGAACTTTCTTACTTTTCCAAGACCTTGACTCCTCGTATTCGGTACCACTCCTTTGATGAATGACACTAGATTGTTCTTTTGATTTGGCTTCGGTGGTGCTCAAAAGCGGCTCTTTTGTTGTTGCCCACCAACAATTGTAACTAATTGGCCCATTTGAGTCTCGAGATTTTTCAATTGTGAATCCATAGTATTGGCCGGTGTGTCAATTGCAACTTCATCTTGTCCATCTTTGCTTCGTTCTTGGTAAAGCTATTTCTCATTTCCTCATGAATAAATTTATTTGACTCATGAATGAAGTCGTTTGATTCATGAATGAAATGAGGGCGTCTTCCAAAGATGGTTTTGCCCCTGCATCGGTAAACCCATTTATTACATTGAAGCTTGATGGTGGTGGAATCATATTCTCCGTATTAGCATATGAAAAATCTTCGTAATTCCTCCAATATGAACAATAGTGTGTAGGAGTAGGATTATTCCAATAAGCGTAGAAATTCGATTATTGAAATAATTGACTTCTTCCATCCGAACAGGTGCACCTATACCAATTCAAAGAAACAAATCAAGCATTGTAGAAGTAGAATTTACAAAAGAAAAATGAAATAAAATAAAAAAATGTCTAAATTAAGAATAATTCTATCTATCGCAATATTAGTACCAAAAATTGTATTAGTCCCTAAAGAACGGCGCCAAAAACTTGTTAGAGAATTTTCTAACCGCAAAGTATACGGTGTCAAGTTTTAATATAGTGATATGAGTAGGGTTGTCGTATCCACGGGGAATGCGTGTATAAGTACCAAGTATAAATTACCTATGCTATATTTGTGAGATCAATAATAGATGGATGTCTCAATTTATAAATAAAAACAACTAGATATAACTAATCAAAATATAAACATCTAAATCTATGGGAGAATGAATTCTAGAGGTGTGATGAATCTAGTTTTCCTTATATTATCAATATGGTATACCAATAACAAATTACCAATTTATAAGTCTAGATTCCTAAAATAATCATTTTTCTCTCGAGTGCCAAATGATTTTGGATCACAATTGGGAAATCAATATCTCTATAAAAATCACCAATTGAAATCTCAATAAAAACTATGAATCTTGGTTGATGACTTCAAAGGATTCACAAATCTCTCAATTCTATGAAATCCTAGATTATGCTATTTCAAGGCCATGTATTCAATTACCTCTCTCAAGCGTCAAATCAAATACACCAAACACTCTAAATTATTGATCAAGTAATTTAGAAGCAATAAATCAAATAGCACAAATAGATTGGGAAATCTAGATTGACAAACCACAATATCAAAACATAAGTTCAAACATAGATTACATCATCCTCTAGAATTATAAAGTTTAGCTCATGATGAAAATACAAATACCCATAATCAAATGAGAATGCATCTCATATGATATACAAGAAACAACAAAGAAAGATTAAAGCACAAAGAATGAGAAAACTTAGGGAAATGGATAATCTCTCGATTAATCTTCAATCCTCAAGCTCCGATTTGACCCGATTCTTCCCTTGATTTTTCCTTGATGAAATTGATGTGTTTCTTGTATTATGGGTGTATTCGGCCTTTCCCCATACCCTAGATCAAGGCTCCCATCTTCTATTTATATCCCCTCAAAAGTTCAAGAAAAAGGTGGAGAAACATAGTAATTACCGCCCGGGGTGCTGCGGCGCCCAGCAATTTCCACAAATAATCCCTGCAGCGCCCACTTGAATTTTGGAGTGTTTTGCCTGTCTTGGCGCAGCAGCCTCGCCCGAGTTTTTCACCCACCAAATGTTGGAATTTGCTTTTGAGCCCTTCTTAAAAGTTGTAGCCCTATCTCTTAGCTTTCCATAGCCACTTGAATCATATCAATATCAATTTTGTAGAGAGTTATGGCCAAAATACGAAACTCTGCCAGTGATGGAAATTTCGCACGCGTTTGGACGTTTCTTCAAATCAATCTCGTTGTTTGCTCGTTTGTACTTCTTTTGATACACGATTCATTACTATGACTATAAACTCAATATAATTGGCTCTCAACATGGCTTGGCTACTCAAATGACTCAAAATAATCAAAAACAACACAAAACTCAAGTCAGGAAGCCCAAATCATTGGTATAAAACCAAGTGAACACTCGACTCTCCGGTGACTAGCCCCTTCCTTTCCGGTGAATGCTTCTCTTCTCTCGAGTATAGTTCTTTTGGGCTTGGCTTGTAGGGTTAGGGGTTGGTGAAAGTGGTGGCGGTAGGAAGGCAATGGGCGAGTTGGGGAGGTCGGTGAAGACCCGAGTCCGCCCCGTGCCTAGAATGGGGGGAGGGTGACTAGTCGCGGGTGGGGGCGACCCATTCTCTCCCATTTATAAGTTAAATACAAAATAATGAAAAAAATATATTTAAAATATATTTATAAATTATTATTTACAAAAGTTATTATTATCAATTTATAAATGTTAGATATAATATAAGAATATAAAAAAATTAAATTATAATATATATTATATATGCAAAATATATATTAAAATATGTTAAAAACAAAAATTCTATGCGGGGCGGGTCACGGGTCGAGCGGGTTGGGTACCCACGGGTCACGGGCCGAGCGGGTTGGGTACCCGGGTCACGGGTCGGGCGGTACCACGGGGTTGGGTCATTTTGCCATCCCTAGGTGGGGCGGGTTTTGGAGGTGGTTTTGGTGGGGATGGATTGTGGTGTAGATCCGGGGATGAAGGCGATTTCATGCATGTTGGTTTTTATCTTTTTGTAGGTGTTTTTTTTTTTTTTTTTTTTGAGGAATTTTTGTAGGTGTTTTTACTTGTCCCCAACAGGTGGGTTTTTGTCCCAATAAGTGGGCTTTTTTTCTTCTTCTTTTCAGTTAATTAATTTGTTCCACTTGTGCGATTTGGCGAAGGAAGACTTCGGATGTGCCATTACCACGATGATATGCGTAACCGAGATCAAGTCCTTTGGTATGTGTTTTGTCTAGCGCCTTTCGTTGCGAAGTTATGAATCTATGGATTTTGTATATCTGTTTAGGTTTAAAGTTTTGTTTTTGATTTGTATAGGTCTATAATCGGTAGGCTTGCAACTGTTTTACATTTGATGTTTTAATCAGTGGTAAGTTTCTTATGTTTAATGAATATTGAATTTTTTTTTACTACAAAAAAATTCTATGTCAAATTCGATATGAACGAGTCAAAGTCAAAGTACTCGACAATAATTCAACCATCCTTTTGAAATTAAATGGATATGACAAAGCAAAAATGGATATGACAAAGCAAAAAGTTGCAAGAAAATGTGTAAATTCAACTCTCCTGTCACTTTGTTAAGTATTAATCAATTCAGAAGTTTATAGTACTCATTTTGAAAAATTAAAAGTTACATTATTCCAAGTAAAATGCGCTTGCGACTTGATTTCGTGTATGGGTATGATCGGGCGTATTGTCACGCCCGTGGTATTACAGGGTATCTTTCGCTATGACTCTTGGTGGATTGTCTTGAAAATGACCGTATGTGGTTTTTCGGTCGGTGGTTTGTGGGTACGTGCATATGACCTTCTGGATATTCAGCAGCCTACCCGATTTAGTTCGGGGAGCTTGTCGCTAGTCGTGGACTTGACGATGAAGAATGGAATTGGCTATCCCCGCCAAACCGGTCGGATCTTTGGCGCGCATTCCGATGAACCCAAGGCGGCGAAACCGGTGGTTGTCCCGAGGATA
Organism: Rehmannia glutinosa; assembly: GCA_016081115.2. Taxonomy (NCBI): domain Eukaryota; kingdom Viridiplantae; phylum Streptophyta; class Magnoliopsida; order Lamiales; family Orobanchaceae; genus Rehmannia; species Rehmannia glutinosa. The sequence goes on from JABTTQ020000144.1 coordinate 141,097, forward strand.
GGTGCCCCGGGTGGTCCGGAGCGCGCGCGGGCATCGTGTGAGGGCCGAAAGCTAGGCTAGGCCCGTGATAAAGTATGCTCCTAAAGCCCCCCCAATTTTTTTGAAAAACAATAATTTTTATGTATATTTTATTTTAAAATATTAATTTTTAGTATTAAATATTTAGTTTTCCTTTTCATTTAGTATTCCATTTCACAATTTGCGTTAAATCTGCAAAATCCATACCAAAGTTTATGTAAAGAATTGTTTTATAGACTATATATGTAATGGAAATGAGGTAGTGATTGACTAGAGGTTTGTGTTCAATTCTCATCGCATCTCCGTTCCAAGGATATGTAATCAAAAGAAAAAAATACAATAATGATATAAAATACGATATGAATACTAAATCGAAATAAAGATGCCAAGTCTGAAAAATAATTAAATCCCAGGAAAAAAGTATGGGAACTACTTAGCCTAGTCAAGTCCCCATGGTTGAGCAAAAGATAAAGAGACTGATTGGTGGACAAATTGAGACCGATGCTGAACAATTATTTCAGGAAAAGTTTATTATCCATTTTTATTTTAATTTTATTCGAGACAAATTTTGGAGTAATAATAAGGAGAAAGGAAAAGAGAGAATGCAAAAAGGGAAATATATATTTAAAAAAATGACTTGTTGGATGCACTATACTACATTAGATTTGACAAGACGATTAACCTGATATATAACCAGGAATGGCCCAATCAATATACCCAAAAAAGCTATAAACATTTCTTGGCATTGTCCACATGGATTGTTAGTTGACATGGAATCTGATAGACCAAGTTGATGAATGGTTCTACCATATATATATATATATATATATATATATATATATATATATATATTGTGTGTGTGGGGAATAGGATCAAATGAGACTAAATAATTAAAATGAGGCAGTGTGACTAATCCCGCTTATATATATAGGAATAAGATCAAATGAGACCAAATAATTAAAATGAGACAGTGTGGACTAATCCGGCCACACATCTCAAATTTTAGATGGATGTGATCTTTCCAATTTAATATTTATTTTCCTTTTATTTTTAAGCTGAAAAAGGCATATTAGTCATTTTAGTTTCCACCCCTAATTATGTGGTCCCCCAAATCTACTATTATTCTCAGTCCCAATTCTTCTAGTCATCACCGACGCCCTCCTCCCCTCCGCCTTCTTGTCCGCCGCCCTCTCACGGTCGTTTTTAATCTCCAAACCATCTCCAATCTAAGGCTTCGAGACTCGTACCCGCCAGGGGTGGTCGCGAGATCGAAGGCGATTCTCCGATCTAAGTTTCGCTGGAGATTTTCCGGAAGAGTTTTGATTCAATTTCCATGTTTTTGCCATCTCTGTTATTATGGATTTTTAAGGTTACGTGGGGCTTTTTGTTGAACAATTGGTGGAGAATTGAGGTTGACTTACATTTCTGGTCAGTTGATGGAGTGGTGTATTTGTTGTTGTAGATGGAGGATTGGTGAAAAGACGATCTTGACGTGGATGGAGTCTTTCGTACACTTATATTTTTCGATGTATATTTAGATGTGTTTTGATGTATAAGTAGTTAATTTTTGATGTATGTATTTATGTTGTTGTATACTTATATATGTTTTGTTGTACACGTATATGTGTTTTTGTTGTATACTTATTTTTCTGTTTGACAATTGTAATATGCAAGTACAAATATGTTAAATATACATCATAATAGTGTTAAACTATACATTAAATATATGTTAAATATACAAAGAAAATAATGTGCGTGATTTTTCTCTCTCTACAATTGATTTACTTAATCCACGGTTCCCACATGTTAATGAACGTGATTCTCTCTCGATATATAAAGCGATTCCTTGATTCACGGTCCCCACATGTTTTTGTTTGACCATTTTAATATGCAAAGGTAAAATTATGTTAAACATACAAAGTAAAATAGTGTTAAGTATACAACAAATATATGATAAGTGTACAACATCTTTGCATGGCGAGCACATGCGCGATTTTCTCTCTCCGGTAGCGATTTTCTCGCGATTTTTCTCTCCGGTAGCGATTTTTCTCTCCCTACGTGATTTTCTCTCTCCTAGAATCGCTTCTTCCATATTTGGATGGTCCCCACATGTTTATTTTGACAATTATACCCTTTTATTTTGCATTAATTAAATGTTTAATGTAATTTTAACCCCTATTTATCTTAGCCATTGATATAGATAAGGGAGGGTTGAGATGAGTTCACATTGCCTCTATCTCCATCTCCCTTTGTAAAAAAAAAAAAAATCGAAAAATTGCTTCATCTCATCCTACCTAAACCGGTTCCTCTATCTCTCCGTTTCAAAATATCGATCACTTGAAGTATACAGGGTTTGAACATCTCGATTTTGCGCGACTATTCGTGGACAAGGTTCAACACAAGCTTCTAGGGTTCAATTTGGGTGTAAGTTTTTCTAATCGATTTTGGTGTTTGTTCTTTGTTAGGGTTCTATTTTGTGTTTTTATGGTCTATTTTATTATTTTCATTACATTCAATTTTAGGGTATAAATATGGAGATTTGCCTAGGACAATTTGGTGAGCTTTTTTTGGTTTTTGTGTTGCATTTCCTTGCTCGGTTTGCCCTTTTGGATGATGTGAACTTAGATATAGAAGTCTGTGTATTTAGCTATAGAAGTTCGTGTGTTTAGTTATAAATTCGTGTGTGTAGGTATATTTGATTTGGAATCATGTGAACTTAGATATAGAATTCTGTGTGTTTAGGTATATAATAATGTGTTTATGGTTTATGTGTTGCATTTCCTTGCTCGAGTTTGGATTTTGGATGATGTGAACTTAGTTCTGAGAATTGTGTGTTTAGCTATAGAATTCTGTGTGTTTAGTTATAAATTCGTGTGAGTAGGTATATTTGATTTGGAATCATGTGAACTAGCTACGAGAGTGCACTCGTGTGTTTAGCTATAGAATTTCGTGTATTTAGTTATATAATATTGTGTATATGGTTTATGCTAAACGATGTTAGTTGTATGTTTTGGTAAATAATTTTATTTTACTCAGCATCTATATGCCTTGGATAGCATACTATCATGGAATTATGTGTTTTAGTTGTAGAATTATGTGTTTTTAGTTTCGTAATAATGTTTATTTAGTAATAGCATCGTGTTTTTCAAACCAATGCATCAGCATATATACATTAAAGTACTTTTCTGTGCATTTGAAATTTGAATTGGAAAAACTGAAGGACTAATTAATAAATTATTTGATACAATACAATCACCCATACACACACCCCGGCCAACCCCACCCCAACCCCACATTTTTTGGTTTTTATAGTGATCAGAGTTAAAGATATGGGAAGATAATTTTTTAGTGCAGAATAAGTGTGTTTATATAGGTATGTAATTGTGTGTATTTAAGTTTGAAATTATGTGTAGTTAGTTAGTATGATATGGTTAATTATAATATATAGTCTACGAAGTTTGAATTTGTTTTCCATGGTATATTTTGCAGGTTCGGATGTTTTCAAACTACTTGAGACTAAAAAATTTTGCCCGCAAATGGCTAGTGTTGTCCAGGAAATTCACCCCGTGTATGGTATGCATGCGCTTGGAGAGATACCACAAACAAAGTTGATTGTGGTATATATGTCATGAGGCATATGGAGAGCTACATGGGTGGTGGCACCAAGGGATGGGATTGTGGTTTGGAGAAGAATAATGCGTCTCAACCTGCCTAACTTACGCATACGAAGTACTCAATCGCAATAATCCTCCACCATAGCAATGAGCTAAAGGATAGATGTTTGGAAGAAGCCAAAAAGTTTTGGACGAGGAAGATCGTATTGTAGTTTTGTTTTAAATAGACAATGTAGTATGCAGAATCTGTGCTCATCATTTTTGTATAGTTAGGTTACTATCGTTGGTGTTTTTTGTCTTTGGGAACCATTTGCATATGACTTAGATGGTCTTGAATTGTGGATATGAATGGTTCGGGGCGTGGGGTGTTTTCTCTTTAATCAATATAAATTTGCATTTTCACGTACATATGGTCGGAATGTTGTTATACAACGTTAATATTGTATTGTAGTTATTACATTGTATGTCTTACGCACAAAATTATGTACAGATTAAGTATCCACTAACCCAAAACTATATACACATTATTATATAACTAAACACACATTATTCTATTGCTAAATACACATGATTCCAAAACAAGTGTACATGCTTTGCACAAAAAAATCATAAAAAAAGTGCTATTACTAAACAAACATTATTGCGAAACTAAAAACCCATAATTCTACATCTAAAAACACATAATCCCAAACCAAAATATACTTGCACTAAATAACAAAAAACAATATGCTATTACTAAACAAACATTATTACAAAACTAAAAACACATAATTATACATCTAAAAACACATAATTCCAAACCAAATATACATGCTTGCACAAAATAACAAAAAACAATATGCTATTACTAAAAAAACATTATTACATAACTAAAATCACATAATTCTACATCTTTAAACACATAATTCCAAAACATACGTTTATTGATCTTGATGTTGTCATTGAAGGACGATGTGTGTGTAATACACAGATAATGTGTAAATAGGTTGCAGATATTGTATGTTTATGCTCAGAATTATGTAATCTGGATCCAATATTTAGTTGATCCAGGTGAGATTTCGAGCCTCTGACCAACGTGAATCGTGTAACTGGATCTTGATCCGCAAAAACACAATATTTAGATATTAAAACAACAAATTAAGAATACTATTTACACTGATTTTAAATGTATTGTGTAAATCCATATTTGAGAACATGAATGTATGGTGCAAAATTGAACTCACCAATATTTGTTGTATAAGTACACATATTTATTGCCATTTTTTTCATAATTAATACTTTAAACATATATTAGATGCATTGTTAATAGGCAAAAACGTATTTAGGGAATACATTATATGTGAGACACTATATATTAGAAGCTATATGTACTACATATATTTCATTCTAAATACACAGATTTGAGACACTATGCGCACATTTAATTAATACCAACTGAACACACATATGTACAGAAGCTATTTTGGATATATTATAGGTGATACACATTTTTACTAATAAATACACGCATTCGAGACACTATATACACATTTCATTAATACTAACTAAACACACATATGTACTGAAGCTATATGTGTTACATTATATGTGATACATATTTTCATAATAAATACACAAATTGAAACACTATACACGGATATCATTAATACGAATTAAACACACATGCTCTAAGCATATAATATACACGATTCTGATTTGCAAAGCTATATGCACAGAATTACAAAGCTATATGCACGTAATTACAAAGTTATATGCACAAAATTACAAAGCTATATACAGAATTACAAAGCTATATGCACATAATTACAAAGCTATATGCACAGAATTTCCAAAGCTATTTGTACATAATTAATTGGAGAATTAATTTATTGTTCAACATTACATGCATTCGAACCACACATTTTTTTGATGAATTGGTGTCAAATATTACCTTGTTGGGGTTTGTTTTGTGGAGGGTATCACGTATGCGTGACATTACAATACCGATCCGTTGATGTGGATTTTTGGTGTTTTTGATCACGAGAATATTTGTTGGTTCGATTTTGCGTGGGATTTTTGTGTTTTTTACGTTGCTTTTGATCGTGGGAGAAGATGATGTTGAAGTCGATATTTGGCCGAGAGAGACGCGTTCTTTGTGATCGTGGGTTTTTTTTTGGTTTTGGACGATCTTTCACGTTGGGGACTGGAAGATGGTGATTATGGTAAGATTCTATTCCTTGATTTTAGGAAAACAATTATTTGGCTGATTTTAACATTCCAATTGTACCTCTATTTGGTCCCCACTATTTTTTAATTACTTTAAAATGCCATTAAATCCTAGCCTTTTATTTTATTTGGTTGAAGGGTGTGGATTGAGTCTCATGTTCCTACCTATAGCTATGGTCTCATAGGATCTAATCCATATAAATATATATTTTCTTGGAGTTTATTTTCGATATAAAATTGGACAATACTAATGTTTCGGAGCTCGACCGGTCGCTTCTATAGGGCAACCCGTACTGTGTTGAGTTTTAGAATAGAAAACGGATGAAGGGAAATGGGAAGGGCGAAGGTCGTCCCACTGAGGGGCGGCCGGTAGGGCGGCCGGTCGACCCTGGGGCGTCGGTACTGAACGTACCCACGAGAAAGGACTCATTTTGTTTCTCAAAATTGTTCCTCCAACCGGTCACACATAGGCGGCCGGTCGAACCCCTTCGATCGGCCCCCTGTGTAAAAATCGCAAACAAATTCAATTTCTACTTATCTCTGCGACGGTCGAACCCCTCTTTTGACAACAAACTATCCGTTGAGTTTATAGACAACTTTTCCTTAATTTGTGGGGTTGATTTCTAATGACTCTTTTCTTCAATTGTCTTGGTATTTTTTTCTGATTTTGTGTCCCCAAGAGGAGCCTATCATGTACAAGACATCTTCTATAAATAGAGGAAGAATTGAAATAACACAATAAGAGAGAAAACTACAACACAACAAGATACACTCAAGAATACACTTGTTCTTACATTTGTCTTATTTCTTGTTGTAATTTGCCTAGCTATTCACTTTCACATTCTTGAGGTCTAGGCTTTTCTTGATTACACTTGCACTCTATTGTATTATCAATTATCGAGTTGTAATCTTGAATTTGGGTAATCATTCAACACAAGATATCCTTGTGAGTGTTCTTGTGGTAAGAACACACTTGGGTGATCTAGGTGTTAGGTGTAAGAAGATTGTGGTAATCTTCTTGTTGAGGTGTTGAAGAATTTGGTATTCTTCAAGGTTGAAGATTGTGGTAATCTTCACAAGGTGCCGATGGAGATTGTGGTAATCTTGAAGTGAGATTGTGGTAATCTCAAAGGTGGTGTTGAAGAAGAGTGTGGTGCTTTTCAAGGTGTTGTTGTAAGTTGGTGTTGTATTAATTTTTGGTAAATTAATAAAATATTTTTTCTTTTTGAAATCCATCCCGGATATCTTTGGGGTGGTAGAGGATTAGCCCTAGGTGGGTTGAACCTCTATAAATCGACGCGTGTGTTATTTACATTCCGCACCTTTATCATTGTCTTTGAGCATTTGGTTTGAAAAAGAGGGCAAAATCGAAAAGATGGAGATAATCTATTCACCCCCGCTAGATTATCGTAGTCTTGGATTTACAAGGATGTGGGATCGATCTTAATCATTCCCTATATACATCAAATACTATAATTAATATAGGAAAATAATACTTAACCAATTAATTAAATCCCCAATAAGGGTAAAATTGTCAAACAAAACATGTGGAGACCATCCAATATGGAATCGATTATGGAGAGAGAGAATCATGCTCATTAACATGTGTGGATGTGTGTGTGTGTTCTGCGATGTTTATATTGTATATTTAACATATATTTATTGCATATTTAACACAATTATAATGTATGTTTAACAAATATATCTGCATATTAAAATTGTCAAACAAAAACATGTGGGGGCCGTGAATTGAGGAATTAGTTATAGAGAGAGAGAGAGAGAGAGAGAGAGAGAGAGAGAGAGAGAGAGAGAGAGAATCACACTCATTATTATACTATATATTTAACATATATTTACTATATATTTAATAATATTATACTGTATGTTTAACATATATGTACTGCATATTAAAATTATCAAACAAAAACATGCGGGGATCGTGAATTAAGGAATCAATTATATGGCAAATGATTAAGCTACCCTTATTCGAATTAAAAGAAAAGAAAAACGTTTAAAACTCAATTAAATCTCAGCCTTTGAAAAAATTAAATAAATGGACATGATTAGTCCACACTGTCTTACCCTAGAAATGTGGTCTCATTTGATCCAAACACTATATATATATTGAATTATTGATGTGGATCAGCGATTACCTCTAGATGCGGACAAACGGGTGAGTTTTTTTTGTAACAGTTCGGGAAAGCATACCGAAAAAGAAAGAACACGTCAGGCGGTGGCTTAGGAGTGGCCCCCCTAAGGCATCGATACTTAAGTCAGTCGAGGTATTGAGGTCTAAGAAAAGAAGAGACCATGAAAGTGTATTGCAAGAAGTATCAAAGAGAGTTCCATTGTGTATTTGTTAGTGTTGCATCATATTTATAGATAATTCGCACATGTGGGCTTTTTGGTGATGTCAGTGTGTCATCATCGTGGAGAGCTTTATTCAGACTTTCTTTGTGAGTGAGATCAATGGTTGTCACAACCTTGTCCTTTTTTTGCTAGATAGTGAGATCAATGGTCTCTCGAGGGTCAAAATCGAATCGGGTCTTGGTCGGAACCCGCACAAAAAGACGCAACTCTTGTCTTGTTAGGTCATTTTGACTATTTTCTAAGGATAAAGTGGGGATTTTGGGTTTTTTCACATCATATATATATGAAATTTGTTTTGATCGAAATTCAAGAGAAAAACCACACCTATAAGCTACTAAGTTAGTACCAAAAGCATGACAAACCTTCAATTTGTTTGACAATAAGAAAATACTACAGATTTTGAGTTTATTTTTACTGACTTTAATTTGATATGAGGTGGGAATCGAATAATGTTAGAGTGGTTAAAATGCTCGATCAAACTCAGACTAGAAATCGAGGTTCAATTCTTATCACCTTCTCCAATCAAGATATGCAAAAAAAAAAAAAAAAATTCGAGGTCGAATAGCTTATCAATTTGTAGTATTTTAATTGTACTCAATTTCAATTTTTAACCTCGTCATGTTGTAATAAGTTGAGCCTAGCTATTCCATCCCAAACTTAACAAAGTTTGCCCTATAAATAATACCGAAAATAACTACAAATGAATACAATTTCAACAGGTTGTTAGAGGGGGAAATAATTGAAAACAAGAAAAGTTCTACCGAATCTTGAAATTTGCATCTTCATTTTCAAATTATTCTTCACAGAAAGATAAACACTATTCAAAAGTCACACAAGTCAAAGAAATCCCATAAGGATTGGACCCTTGGAAATCACTAATCACGCTTTAACAATTTTATCTAAAGGTAACCGACCAATTTCTTAATTTTAACTTTTTTCTATTTGTTTTTCCACAATTATACTTTTTTTTTGATCGGTTTTTCCACAATTATACTTATTTTAGTGGGGCTTTGTCAAGGGCAGTTCAACTCTTATATAGTTATGTATTTCACTTAGTATTTTAGTGGATGTAAAGAAATGTCATGTATATACTTGTGTCATACACAGTGACGGATTTAGGATTGGGCCACGCCACGCCAACTTTTTTTTTTTCTTCAAAAAGAATTTAGTGAGAATTTTTGAAAAAAATTAGTTATAATTTGTATTATTTTTTTCTTGAATTTTCCATCCTGGCCCACTCCATTTTCACAGACGTATCGCCCCGCTAAAGTTTTCCGCTCCGCCATTGGACTCATACATATGAAAAATAGTGTACAAAGTGGATATAAAAACTTAATTAACATATTCTTATTATATAAACACGTGTTAATCCTCCAACAAAATGAGATAAGAAATATACAAAGTCGAACATGAAATCTGATGCCGGACCACCTATTTGTTATCCACAATTTCTAGTGAAGTGGTTGTGCCCACAACTCATCTCGTATGAATCTAAAAGAATGCACCCACTTTGATGGTGGGTCAAAATTAGATCCTAAGGCCAAGTGGCCAAGATTTCATTGAAATTGCTGGGAAGTGGGAGATGAGGAACAACAAAAAGTTTTGGTTATAGAAAGACGTGGAAGATTGAATTTGAGGCACATAATTTTGGTACCCATAAAAAGAATTAATGGGTAGATATCAGAATGTAATAATCATGTGCAAAAATGAATTTTAGGAGTTTGTCTCCGAAAGTCACTTCTTTGTCCAAAAAGAGCATGTCCATATGTATGGCATCCTTGACCACTCGTTGCAACTTGCAATCAATTGTTAAGGTTAACGAGCATAAAAAAAAAAAAAATTGTAATAAGGGATAATTACAAATACTACAATTGAGATTTAGCCTAATTATAAAAAAAAATCAATTATTTTTCAAAATTATAAATAGTCCCTTAAGATGTTACAAACATCCACTTAAGCTTTGTATGAAAACATATTTCTTGTTCTACTTTTGGTATTTCACTTCCCGTTTCACTACTTGAATAATGATAAAGATGTGGTGTTGATTTTTGGATGTAATATCCATCATCAAAGTAGTGAAATAGAAAGTGCAACACCAAAAATGTAACAAGCAATCTGATTCCACTTTGTATTGCCTAACAAATTAAGTGTTCCCTTTTTAGGGTGCAATTTCTAAATTAGAAATAAATGTTAGGAAGTATTTGTAATTTTAAAAAATAATTGAGTTTTTTTGGGAAAATTGCAAAATAGTCCCATAAGTTATGACCATTCGTATTTAAGTCCCATAAATTTTGAAGTTTCCGTCTTGGTCCGATATATTTGTGGTCTTTTAGTATTTTGGTCCTATAAGTTTTGGTATAGTGCAATTTTAGTACTATAAATTCCTAGTAGTTGCAATTTGGTCCTCAAGGGTCACTTTACACTTCCATAATATCCAAAATACCCTTTTTTATTCAAATGACTTATTTGGCTAATTCTTGGCTAAAAAATGGGCAGTGTAGGTCGGGTATGTGCCGCGGTACCCACCCCACCACTCCTTTTTTTAATACATTTCATATATATTTTGCATATATAATATATATGATAATATAATTTTTATCTTTTAATATTATATCTATCATTTATAAATTAAAAATAACAACTTTTGTAAAGAATATTTTATAAATATATTAGAAATAAATATATTTTTCTTTTTCCTATTTAAGATAATTTAATTGGTCATTTGGTCTCCCGGTCCGCTTTGTTCTAAGGACGGGGCGGGTCTGGGTCTTTAGATACCCGCCCTGCTCCATTAGCATCCCTAGCGGAAATGCATGGCCCAACCCAACACAAAAATTTATTTTGTGCATGAATATTACCGGTCAGGCCACAAGCCGATCGGGTAGGACCAAGACTTGAATTGTTTCGGGCCTGGAAAATCGCAGCTCAACACGCTCCAAACCCTAAGGTGGTCGGGCCAACGCACTGGTCGGGCTTGATTTCGCTAACTCTAATACGGATGTATTGGATCTAGTTGTGATTTCTCATATGGCGTGTTGTACATTTTTGACCTTTTAGCCTAATTTGTGCAGTAACCACTGGGGTTAGCCCAATGACCACGAGTATTAATCTTGGTGAAGGGTCCAGGTTCGAGTCTCTGCAATGACATGACCGAATTTAAATAAAAAAAATCTAATTTGTGCAATGTATCGAAAATTGCCACCTCCAGATATGGGACTGTAATTGCTTACTTCTAAAAGTTACGGGTTTAAAATGCTAAATTTTTGCTATAAGGTTAAAACGGTCAAGGACTATATTGCTACTTTACAAAGTTATAGGACTAAAATGCGAATGACCATAACTTATGTGACTAAATTTGCAATTTTCCCGAGTTTCCTTTTTTTTTTTTTTAATAATGAGCCTAAACCACAAGTATAGTTTTGTAATTATGCTTTGAAATAATGTCCATATCCATTGATGGGCTCATCAAATTACAGACTTATTATACATAAAAGAAATATTCTGGGCCACTTATAATTGTAGAAGAATCCATGATCATCAAAAACTTATAACCTATTAATGATGCAATAAAACAGTAGTCTTCATCCACCTGATTGTGGGGCCAGATGGATCACATGTCTTGTTAAAACTCAATTATTACCTCAAAATGGATCACAAAAAAACAGTGTAACAACTAAAACAACAATAGTATTTCAGCTTAGAATATGTTGTATTATTAAAGCTACAAACTTAGCTCCCATTGGCTAGTTCAGATACATTCTCTGTAGCCACCAACACCACTTTCTTCCTTTTTTGGCAGAAATGGGGAACTTACTTATGGTGCCCTCCAAATACTCAAAAAGGGGCCTTCATTAGGTCAGAACAATAATGCAAGAGTGAAGTTATAAATCAAGAAGTCAACTGATCATATGAATCAGTTTGTACATAGACAAGAACTTTTAGTGATTGTACTATTTCAAACAGATTAAGTGTTTGCATATGATGTTTCAACATCAATGATCACGACAACATCATATCCCTACAATAGGTATGTGATTTGGGTGAGAAATCATATGTAGTTTAGGTCGCCTAATCTCGCCATGAGCCTAGGTGCATTAGTTCAGGTCAGAAACACAACTAACGTTAAGCTATCCAGACGATCCCCAATTAAGAACTTGCGATACTCAAGTCTATACATATAGGAACTGGAATAGCGAAGTGAGACTGTATTAATTAATGAGATACATCGGGTGGTTGCAATTTATAGAGTTTACTTTTCTCGGTCGTACAATTTCTTCCACGTGGTGGGATCGTATGAACTTTGTTGTCCCCAATATTGGCGTAGACAAAAAGTGTCAAACCTTGGCCCCGACCCCCTTATTTATTTATTTTTTCATTAAATTTTATTAAGAAATAAAAGAAAATAAAAAAATTAGGTTATAGGAGTAGTTTATATAATTTTGTTTTTTAGTTTTTTGGCCCACCTCACTTTTCACTTTTGTGGGCTGCAGGTTACGCCATTGGTTGTCCCATCAAAGTAGCCTGATTAACGGTGGGAGCTCACATGTGACCCAAATCTTTACTCGGATCGGTTCGAGACCCGAATAAAAAGACACAGATCCTTGGGCCTTTTTGTTGTTTTGGTGATTAGCGAGGGCAAAATGGTCATTTCGACCTTATCCTTATTAGTATGTTAATATATTGTGAGTTTTCTCTCAAATCACAGCGGCATAGAATATTGATAAACACGTTTTTACCAGAAAATATACTGATGTAGTCATTGTCAACAGAGTTATTCTCAACATGAAAATTGCAATGGAAATGTAGTATTTCAACAGGATATATGTAATAACCATGAAAAATGGCTGATGTCTAGGCCTATGAGTTAGACCTGTAAGTCAAAATAATTATTGGTTCTTTATTTGTTGTAATTTGATGAGGTTGAGGATGACATTAGGGGTTATCCAATTCCTGTTTAGTGTAAGAAAGATGGAAAAAGTTCTCCATATTAATAATCATCTAACCTAGAAAAATTCCAGAAAAAGTAGAGTGCAGATAATTAATTAGCTTCAAACGATTTCCAGAACAAATAGCGGCTATGAGTACTATATGCAAAAATGTGATTGCTTGTAAAGCATTTTAGATAAAGAAGCAAATATGCACCTATAGAACAATATTTAGGTAAATATTAAAATAATAGGTAAATATTTACCTATAGAATCTAAAACTGTTGGTAAATAATTATAGTTTTTCTATTGGTAAATTTAAAAATCGCCGGTGATATGTTGGTATAATTTGGGAAAAAATAATGTTTTATTTTATTTTATAGGTATTCTATAAATAATCAGTAAAATTTAGTGACAAAATCATCTTTGGTAAACTCAATTTTCTTATTATAGTGATGTATCTGTATAATTCAATGAAAAAGAAATGAAAATTGAACGTCAAACATTTAATTCTAGTATTAATGTACTATGTCATTCAAGTGTAGAGCACAAAGCTGTACACATCAAATGTCAATTACCAAATAAAGAAAAGATTTTGCACTAAATGTCTATCTTTATCCCATAAATATGCGATGTTTCCAACACTTGAAGAGTCAGTATCTGCCTGAAAAATAAGAGTCAGTTTCTTTGTGGATTTATTATCTTTAACATATGTATCAGTTGTTATCCAGCTGATAATAATTTATTACTGAATTATTACTTTCCAATGATCATATGTTTTTCTAAGTAATCGAAAAGCCGATGAGATCTTCTATTTCAGGATGGTGTTTCATCTCATATTCCACCGCACGGATGATTAACACGTGTATAAAAGTTACTATATTAAAACCCCACAATTTAGCCTTGATTTATGCTCCAAAATTAATATAGTAACTTCTATACGCGTGTCAATTATCTCGGTGCGTGGAATATGAGATTAAACATCATCCTGGAATATAAGATCCCATCCGATGTAAAAGTCCGATTCACTGAAATTGGGATTACTTTCTATAATAATCATGATATAATGCACAATGATGTAAAATTATATTCATAATAAAGTATACAATTAATGTAATGTAATATAGTTTGAGACATGATTTGTAACAAAAGATTAATTAACCTTGTGCTGATCGCGGAACACACTTCAGGGCCCAATTAATACAAATTAATTGTCATTTTCATGGCGGATCATGAAATCCAATGTGTAATTCTTACACTCTTGAATACAAAAAACCTTATCGTGGGTTGTTAATGCCTCATGCTAGCTTGAGAAAAGGGAGCATATCCTTTTGAGATACGATCTCAATCAATTACCACAGAGTGGAGTGTTGGGATTACAGTAAAATCAAAGGGATACAATGGGGAGAAATTCGAAATCAAACGTCTATTACAAGAAAAGTACTGAAATAGAAAGTAGTACAACAAGTTGAGGTGATCGAACTCTTTCTTTAAGACTCTTATGTTGTTGCCCTGTCACGATGCTTATGGTTGCAGAAAACGAGTCTCCCGAGATACAACGACTTTGGTAAAAGATAGGAGCACCAAAAATCCAATTACCTGGTGAACTGAGATTGAAGAGGCCCTGAGTGACGTCACTCCTAACATAACACCTATTGTGCAGATGCAAATTTGAGAGTGAGTGGCGTAACACCTAAAATAATACCTATTGCGAGATGCGAATTGAATTTGAGAATAATTAATGACTGTGTATGTTTGTATGCATGAAATTTGTGATTGTGAATGCGTATATATTTCACTGAATGTAGGTGCTTTAATTTATAGGGAAGCACATGCAAGGGATCATTTGAAAGGAAAGCCTCTAGTATTTGGACTTAATTGTATTCATATATATTGATCAAATCCTTCCATATTTTGATTGATTTGTGCAATAGTCAATCCTTCCAATTGTGACCTCAATCGGTTTAACGAATAATTGAAGATTCCATAAAATTAGTGATTTGAGTCAAAGTTGTCTATTTAACAGAGAAAATCAAGCAACTTGTCAAACACCGGATTTTGATCAAATTACCAACATTCTATATATGTTGGACAATTTCCCATAAATAAATATTTCCAAGTGTATCATTTGTGCGTCAATTTCTCACTCACCATTAAATAGTTTTGTATAAATAAATACATCACATTTATCTATTCGTTTCCATAATTAACGAATTCTTCACACTTAGAATTTTGGCCATACCTGAAACATTTTTTGCAACATGGAGTTCCTTCATTGGCATGAAAAATGATCATTTTTGTTTACTTGTAATATGATTCTTTATATTAGGAAAGATAGTATATGGAAAGAGTTTTTTGTATCTTAATTAGAAAGTAATATCTTTATGAGGAAAATCTTGAGTCAATCTAATTGTTTATTTATTGAGAACATATAGATACGAAATGTATATCTAACTCATATAATATATGTTTGTTTTACTTGTATATATGTATATATATGTATTTTTTTTCTCCATATTTTGTAGGATTGATTGGAATGGATGGTTATAAAATAAGAAAGACGTGCTTCATATTTTGATAATTTGAAACATAGAGATACACGAGAGACGGAGAGAGATCGTTATTATTGATAGAAGAAGCAAAGTCCGAGCTTATATACTATTTTGAGTGTTGTTCGAAGTGTTGCTGCATTTGCAAAACAATACCGGATGATATTGAATCTTTGTTTTGGTTTCGTCCATTGTTTATTTTGATCTAGAGCGTGTGTGTTTGTATTCATCGTATTTTGGATTAATTGATTTATATATAGCAGATCTACTCATTATTATGAGTTTTCATAAAAGTATAAAAGTTTCGTATTGGTTGAATCTAATTAAAACGCCTTGTTCTGTAATCGATATCAAATAGTGAAGTTTTTGCTCAGACAAATTTTATCTCTAGTGTTCACTTTTCTATTCCGCTTTAATTGGAATAAGTGTTATTAACAATATTTATAACAACGCTTAGACTATATATATATATATATATATATATATGAGGATTTGGACCAACAAAACTTTCGATTTTCTTATATAAAAAAGAAATATTAATAAATAAATAATTAAACAAGTATCTAATCTATTTTAATAATAAATTTTCCATTAAAGAGAATAAATAATACGAAATTAGACAATCATTTACACGTGTCAAATTGGTGCCCAAGAATCCAAATGATCATTTGCTTGTTAAAAGTTTCAAAAAGTTACATATTGGTGATCAGTTTTGTGCGCAATATATTATAATACATCTAAAAAAGCCCCATATAATTGACATATAATTGTGAGGTTAATGATGTTACAAAATTGTCATTATCCTTCATAGATTTTGAGTGAGGCGGCTAATGATGTTTTATAATTGTCATTATTATCTCTCACAAATTTACGAGTGAGGTTTTATCTGGGAAACTTTTTAACTCGAGCAGGTGTTTTCCCGACAGAAAAGTTGGAAGCTGAAAAAGATCCTAATGCTTTGATCATAATAGATAGTGATGAAATGATTACTAAAAGTATTATAAAACTACTTAATGGAGAAATGTGATTGTAAGAGTTATTTTATTATTTTAATTTAATGTAAATTTTTAGAAAAAATTATTGGCACCATAGTACATGCATGGTAACAACAAATAGATAATTATATATACTATACAAAAAAAAAGCTTCTACATAAAATTTGTAGGTAATTTTAACTATAAATCGTAGGTAAAATCGTTGTAAGTAAATATTTACCAACAAAATCTAAAACATTTGGTAAATACCTAGATTATTTATGTCGGTAATTTAAAGACAATTGATGATTTGTGTAATTGGTCGGGTATAGTTTGGAGGAAAACACTATTTTGTATTCGATTTGTTATCTATAGGTAATTGTAAAATTAGTGACAAAATTATTTATATGAGTAAATTCTATTGATAAAAAGAATATTTTTGTAGTGATATATGCCAAATGTAAATCTTATTACTATGAAAGAAACACCGACTAAGACTTTTGTGGAGATGGTGCATACTTTCATCTTAGCCGAGGAAAATGGGTGATCTGGTGCCCCCTCTCACAAAAAATATGCAGCTCGATGATTGTTGTTTGTCCCAACATTCAGCCGATGTAGGCTACTAACTTGCTCGTTAGAAGTAGTTAACGAATGGAAAGAATGCCATTAGCTATTGTCTGCTTTATAATCCTTTGCAAGGTCAAAAAGAATTTCTTATCAACCACTACCAGAAATGCCAGTGGTATCACTTACCATTTGTAAGGCGCGCTGATCAAGTTTGAATCCGATATCTTTCAATTTTTTTTGAAATTTATTCTCTCCCCTCCAAGAAAAAGTCAAAGACCGTCTCACGGATTAAATCCGTGAGACTGATCCTCACATGGTCCCCACTCCTCTGATCTCCTGCTCTCCTGGTCCCTACTCCTCCACTCTCTCCTCTCATTGGTCCCCTTATTCTATTATCTCTTTATCTCACATACTCTCATGCATCTCTCTCTCTCTCTCTCTCTCTCTCTCTCCCTCTCTCTCCCCACATCACAATCCTCTTGCGATCCCCTCTTTCCCCCTCTCTACACGCCTAAAACATATAAAAATGATAAAAAAATATCACTTGTTTTGAAAAAAAAAGTCACTTTTTATTAAAACAAAGTATCACTTATGGGAAAAATATCACTTCTTATTAATAAAATATTTTCTTATTAAAAACAAATATTACTTTTACTTAAAAATATTATTTTTATTAAAAAGTATCATTTCTTATTTAAAAAGTATCACTTCTTATTAAAGAAAAATATCACTTTTTATTAAAATAGTATCAATTCGATTGTAAAAACATCAATACTTATTAAAACAAATACCATTTCTTATTAAAGAAAAAGTATCATGTTTTATTAAAAAAGTATCAATTATTATTTAAAAAGTGTCACTTCTTATCAAAACAAATCAGTTTTTATTAAAAAAATACCAATTCTAGTCTCAAAAGTATAAATTATATTTTAAAAGTTTCATTTCTTTATGTATTTGTTTTCATCTTAGGAGAGAGAGTAAGACATGTGTAGGATGTGCGTAGAGAAAAAAAAAGAGGACATGTATATATATATATATAGATAGGGACCATACATATAGGGAGAGAGGATGAATATAGATGACCGTATATATATGGAGAGAAGATGAATAGAGATGACCGTATATATAGAGAGAGAGGATGAAGAGTGGGGACCACATATGATAGAGAGAGAGAGAGAGAGAGAGAGAGAGAGAGAGAGAGAGAGAGAGAGAGAGAGATACGTTGAATTTGGTAATAGGCTTCGTCGTGATTTATATCCGTGAGGCAGGTTCACATAAGTTTTGTTTTTCTCCAACCAATACTCTCAACTTATTAAAAAAAAGGGAATTTCTTCGACTTTCTCCTTTTGTAATTGATTTATCTTACGCGCCTCGTCCCATCCTACAAGTGACCTGCGACTGCTCGTCCCGCCCCGTCCGGTATTGGATGAAAGGAGATGTGTCTTCAAGTACCCCGCCCGTCCCATTGATATTCCTATGTATCAAGAAATTGGAATTTGGAAGAAAGGTTGTCATAACTTATTTATCTAATCAAATTTGTGCATAAACAATAATGAAAAAGGCACATTGATTTTATTGTGAATTGGCTTGCTTGCATATTTCAATCTTAATTAGATGCTGCGGCACTCATCCGACAAAGGATTGAGTTGCCTATTTGGAATTTTCCAAGGAATTCAACACTCTCGCTGGAAAGTGAAATCCTAAAGCATTATTAGTTAACCACTTGGTACTCAAAGACACTTTGTTCCTTGTTTAGGCACGTAGTCTTAGCTGTGCATTTAACTTGTGCATTATGTCATAATATTAAATATGTTTTCTTGTTTGATAATTTTCTTTTTATTAAAACAATAAGTATTCATCGTAGTATTAGAGTCTAATTACTATAAATAGATCAAAAAGAATCTACAAGTGATCCCAAAGTTGGGTAAAAGAGGAGATGGTTCCTGTTGATTACAATGTATTGGTTCTGATGGAAAAGCCTTCACAATGACTCACTCAATTACAAACCGGAAATGAACTATTCTATTACAAATGTAAACAGAATCGAACGTAGGTTCGAGTCGAGATACTATCTCTATCCGCAAGACAATAACGCCCCGCTAGTGCTCACGGTTTGACGTATTGCTCCAAAGATAAAACGGTTTCGCTTCTTCGTATAGTAGCACCACTAACACGGAAGCACCTTCGAACGAAAAAGTGTTGAAGGATGGTTCTTTGGACTTTTTGTGCGAATGCGAAATATGGCTTTGTGTATTTATAGACAAACACACCGCAGGAGATAACAAAAAGTAGTGGGCATTAATCCAATTGTAACATCCCGGATGTTACACCCCACTACTCTATAAAAGACAAGTAGTGGGCTCTATTCGGATGACCACTTCATTGGAGTTACTAACTCAACAATCCACACGAATCCGGACACCTACAATATCCGATTAATTGGGCTCCAACAATCCAGCGATACACTCGAATCCGGGCCAAACCCATTTTCGAGTGGCAAAACTTAGTGGACTCGGACCGGGCCCAATAGGGCCGGGCCACCCCAGCCCAGCCCATGCCCCGCCCCGGCCGGGCGGAAGGCCGGCGCGCGCGCGTGTGTGGCCCACTTGTGATCATCCACTTGTGTTATAGTTTATACAACAAATAACACCTTCTAGTAAATAAACTAGGATAAACTATGATTTGTATTCCATGTGGGATAAGGCATATGCCTTTCATCTCCCTTTAAATAATCTTTACATAATGCCCATTTATGTGGCTACTTCGTGTATTAATTTCTCACCCACCCAAATTCGGTTTTGAGAAATAAAAATACTACGAACATCTACTCTAACGTAGATTAATAATATATAATTTAATTCCTCCGCATTAAATATTTAGCCACCGAAAAATTGTCAAAGTCGGGTCGACACTCGTTTATCAAAACCAAAATTTCCAACAATCCCCCACATGAGTGGAAATTAATGTATGCATGAATGCAGACACACAAACCGATCCTCAAGAGACAATATGCATTCGGAAGGTAGCTTATGGCTTTGAACCTTCCGTAGTCAATACCATCGGGTACTTTGGTGGCTTAGTGGACACAACGCTTGAACTATTCCTCCATGGTGTATACCGAGTCAACAATATTAACACAATAAGGTCTCAACACCTTCTCGTTTCTCACGTTTTGTGTCCGTTTCGGCCATGGACACCTCTTTGGATTCATAAGAGTTACTTTGAAGCGGCCCGTACTTCTCACTTATATATGTGATCTCCTATCCGAGTATCCGCCATACTCAACCTCAACGAGGTGTAGGAATCATTAAAAGTCAAATGACTTAGCCTCACCACAACTTAGGTGTATCAACACTTGGTTTTGCTTTCTAGGGACGGGTTATAACATTGTCTCCAAGTGTTACAACATAACCTTCATAGTTTAGTTTTCCCATCAACCAAGTTCTTAGGATCTCCAAATCTCGGTTGGGTTACCACTATGATAGTTATTTTTATTTTGTGGACTTTAAGCCCATCCCCTAGCAATTTACCCAATTGATCTCGATTGATCCTTTTGTCAAAGGATCCGCCAAATTGTCTTTTGACTTTACGTAGTCAATTGACATCACACCATTTGAGATCAATTATCTAACGGTATTGTGTCTCCGACGAATATGTCTAGACTTACCGTTATACATATTGCTTTGTGCCCTTCCTATAGCCCGTTTGGCTATCACGGTGAATCATCACGAAGGCGCACAGCTTCCTCCAACATGGAATATCTTCCGGAAAGTTTCAAGCCACTCCGCTTCTTCACCAGCCTTTATCCAAAGCTATAAACTCGTGATTCCATGGTGGACCGAGCTATACATGTTTGCTTCGTGGACTTCCACGATACCGCACCACCTCCAATGGTGAATATGTATCCACTAGTTGAATAAGAATCTTTCGAATCAAATCCAACTAAAGATCACTATATCTTTCAAGATTGGATATCTTTGAGTAGTATAGCCCATAATCCAAGGTATACTTCAAGTATTTTAACACCCTGGTTAACGCTAATTTCCAATGCTCATGGCTTGGATTGCTCGTGAAACTACTCAACATATTTACGAGGGTAGGCCAAGTCCGGACGTGTACAATTTGTGATGTACATCGATCGCCTATTATACGTGAGTATTCCATCCGAGCCACTCGGTTCTGCTTTTATTAGCAACCGCATTTATACTTAAATCAATGGGCGTCTTTGACGGTGAACTGTCAAAAGCATTTTCTTGAGCACTTTCTCCACATAGTGGGATTGTGACAAAATAATTCCATTAGAGTTCTCACGATTTTTATCCCAAGGATTACATCGAAAGTCCCCATATCCTTCATGTCAAAGTTCCTCTTTAACATTCTTTAGTCTCCATGATAGTATCATGACTCACGCCCATGATTAACAAATCGCTCACGTATAGACAAACTATGACAAATGCTTCTAATGTCCCTTGACATATACACATTTATCACACTCGTTGATTTTAAATCCATTTGACAACATCGTATTGTCAAACTTAATATGCCATTGTTTTGGAGTTTGTTTCAGTCCGTACAAGGGTAGACATCCTCAAAAGAATATAGCATTCCTTGATTCGATTATAGTACCTTGATCATTTAGGATTTTTCGACTTATGTATCATAAACCTATATGCACTACTTTGGTATGCATATCCCACAAAGACACAATCAACTGTCTTTGGTCCAATTTTAACTTGTTTTGGTTCGTATTGCTACCTTAGCCAAACACCCCACACTTTAAGGTATTTATAAGAATGCTTACGATTTTTCCACAATTCGTAAGGTGTCTTATCTTTCCTTTAAGTGATATTTTATTCAATATGTGGTTCGATCGTTAAAACGCCTTCCCCCACATATTCGGGGTAATCCGGAACTTATCAACATGGCATTCATCATCTCTTTTAGAGTCCGGTTTTTGCGTTCAAAGAACACCGTTAGATCGTAGTGAATATGGTGTTGTTGTTTGATGAATTATGCCCGATGGGTACATAATTCTTCAAATGGGGCAACATATTCGCCACTCTATCACTCCGAATTATTTTAATCCTACGCCAAGTTGATTTTCAACTTCATTTTTATAATTCTTAAAAGCCTCTAATGCTTCATCTTTGCTTCTTAACAAGTATAAGAGCAAAAACCTTGTGCAATCATCAATAAATGTGATGAAATATTTTTTACCACATTTAGTTTGCACAAATTTTAGATCACACACATCGGTGTGTATCAACTCTAAAGGTGAAGTGCTCCTTTCAACCGAATGAAACGGTAATTTAGCCATTTTAGCTTCAACACAAACTTCACATTTTCTTTGTGAGTTTACTTCTGTAAATTAATTAATTCTAAATTTACCAATCTTTTTATAGCATTGATTTACATGTCCTAATCTAATATGCCATAAATTAGAGCACTCAAAGAATATAAATGCAGAAGAAGATTCATTCTTATTCATATTCTCGCCAAAATGGCGTACAATCATTACATTCATTTTGAACAAATCCTTTTGTCTAGATAACCCTACCAAGGAACGTCCAAATTTGCTAAGACAAACTTTTCGAGACTAAAAAACTAGTCTAAACCCATGGTTGACCAAAGAATGAACCCGAAACCGATTTTTGCGGATGTCCGGGACATGCAAAGACATCCTTGCCTTCAACTCCTTTCCCAAGTAAGCTTTAGCACCACCGTTCCAACGCCAAAGAACATGAGAAGAGGCGTGATTCCCCATATGGAGCTTCCTTCCGGCCGATGGGATGTAAGAAGAGAATGCATCCTTATCGTAACGACATGGCAAGTTGCACCGGTATCCACAAACCATTCTTTTCGGGTTATCCACCAAATTGACTTCAAACACCACCGCCGACATGTCAACGTCTGTCAACGCCTCCCTTTCTTCAACCACATTGGCATTGGATGCGGTTTGGTTTTCTTTTTCTTTGGTTAACGGTAGTCCTTTGCCATATGGTTCGGTTTGCCCACGCTTGTAGCAAGCTCCTGGAATTTTCCACCGCCGTTTCTTGCGCTTTATCGTTAGGCCTTTTCTTCGAGTTACTTGACGAGCCGTGCTCCATCAAGTTGGCTTTTGACTCCATAGGGACAAGCTTGGACTTAGAGTCAATCCTCCTATTGTCTTCCTCATTCCGAGTTTGACAATCGATCCTCTAGTCCCATCTCCTTTCGCTTATGTTTGAGATAATTCTTGAAATCCGTCCAACTTGGGGGCAATTTCTCAATCAAGGCGGCCACTTGAATGCTTCCGCAAAGCCATTCCTCAACAGAGATTTCATGTAGGATCAATCGGAACTTCGAACTTGTTCCATCACGCTTTAGAATCAACCATCACAAAATCCAAGAACTTACCGACAACAAATTTCTTTGTGCCAAGCATCCCGATTTTGTACTTCTTCTCCAAAAATTCCCACAATTCTTTGGAGGATTTCACAACACAATACACATCAGAAAGTGCATCACTAAGTCCGTTTAGGACATAGTTACGGCACAGAAATCACCATGGCCCCATGTATCAAACGCAGCGCATTTTTTCAAAGATTCGCTTCGTTCTCAAGAACAACAGGGAGCGCCCTCGGTCGATACTTCGCAGACTTAGGGTAGTCAGTACAACAAGCGCATTTTTTGTCGCCACCTCTTGAAGTCGAAACCCATGAATTTTTCGGGTTTCTCGGCTTGAGCGGGAGAGGGATGATCGGGTTCGCTTGTGCTTGCCATCGTGAAGTTCGATAATTGTCTTGCGATTGTTGATTACAATGTATTGGTTACAATGGGAAAACCTTCACAATGGCTCAATTACAAATCGAAATGAACTATTCTATTACAAACGTAAAAGAATCGAATCGAAGCTTCGAGTCGAAATACCATCTCTATCCGCAAGATAATTACGCCCCGGCTAGTGCTCATGGTTTGACGTATTGCCTCCAAAGATAAAAGCGGCCTTTCTTCGTGGTAAGAGCACCACTAACACGAAGCACCTTCGAACGAAAAAGTGTTGAAGATCAAGTTCTTTGGACTTTTTTGTGCGAGAATGCGTAAATACGGCTTTGTGTATGAATATTTGTTGTGAACCAACCGCAATGCACTCAAATGAATTTATAGACAAACACACTGCAGGAGATAACAAAAGTAGTGGGCATTAATCCAATTGTAACATCCGGATGTTACACCCCACTACTCTATAATGCATGGAAGTAGTGGGCTCTTTTGGAGATGACCACTTCGTTGGAGTTACTAACTCCAACAAACACACTAACGGGACACCTACAATATCCGATTCATTGGGCGACTCGACCCGGGCCCAATAGGGTCGGCGCCCGCCCAAGCCCCGGGTGATAGGTGTGAGTTTTGCATGTATTTTAGGGCATATTTATGGCTATAATTATTTATAAACATGCAATAACGTGTATGAAATGGTATATATTCGCTCTTTGTGGGAAAGATATTACGCTTTGCTCGTTTTGTAGGAATTTAACGATATTTGGAGTGATTTTGTGACAAATACGAGCATTGCAACCTAGAATCATCAAGAATCGAGCGATTACACCCAATTGGAAACCAACTATATGGATTCTATAGTCATAGTGATGAGTCGTGTGTCAAAAGAAGCATGGATGATCAAACAACAAGGAGATTTATCTCAAGGAACATCCAAACGCGTATGGAATTTCCAGCATTGGCAGGGTTTAGTATTTTGGCCATAACTCTCTCTACAAAATTGATATTAAGGTGATTCAAGTGGCTATGGAAAGCTAAAAAGAGAGGGCGACAACTCTTATGAAGACCCCGCAAACAAATTTGGACGTTTGGGAGGCGCACGGGTAGCCGTGCGTGGGCGCACGACCCGTGCGTTTAAAAAAAACTCCAAAAACAAAGCAAATTGACCTAGACTTAAAAAAGGTATAAATACCACTTCTTGGGGCGCACACCAGTGGAGGAAAGGCTGGGAATACACCCAAGAATACAAGAAACACATCAATTTCATCAAGGAAGAATCAAGGGAAGAATCGGGTTGAATCGGAGCTTGAGGATTGAAGATTAATCGAGAGATTATCCATTTCCCTAAGTTTTCTCATTCTTTGTGCTTTAATCTTTCATTTTAGCTTCTTATGAATATGAACAATTTGTCTATGAGTTGTTTATTTGTAATGGGTAGCTAAACATCTTGTGATTTCCGGGTTTTGGAAGTAGATTAATTGAACTCTTATGAATATTTTAATCTTAGTTGAAGTTAGTGTAGCCTTTATTTAAGTACTTTGAGCTTATTCTTGTTTTATCACTTGATCAATGATTTAACTTGTTTGATATATTGATTCATAATTCGAGAGATGAGTTTCAATATTAGATCTTGAGTACTTGACACGAATATTTGCATGAATCGAGAGGTTTGTAGATTTTTGTGAGGATATTTGATCTTTGGTGCTTTTTGGGAGTTGTATATCTATTGTTGAGTAGAGATGCTAGCAAAGATATTTCAATCTACGTTTTATATGCATCTCGAGAGGAGGATAAAATATCGTGGTGATCGCCTTATAGGTATATTAATAATAACTTTGGCTTTGATTAAATCGGACAACAAGAGGAATATTAATCGAAACCATAACCCGGGAATCCGCTTTTATTCTCTTGATAATTCCATTATTTTTCATCTTGTGTTTTTGTGGTTATTCTTGTCTTTACCTCCACAACAATCATCCAATTACGATCGTCTAAATAAAAATAATTCTATTTTGGTTCAATACTTAGCGCATAAATTTATTAGTCTCGGTGGATACGACTTTGCTTACCATATTCTATAAACTACACCGTACACTTGCGGTGAAGCTAAAAATAAGGCGAACACCAGGCCGAGGCCGAGGGCGGGCGCGGCAAGGCGCGTGTGGCTTACTTGTGATCATCCACTTGTGTTATAGTTTATACAACAAATAACACATTCTAGTAAATAAACTAGGATAAACTATGATTTGTATTCCATGTGGGATAAGCGCATAAGCCTTTCATCTCCCTTTAAATAATCTTTACATAATGCCCATTTATGTGACTACCTTCGTGTATTAATTTTTCACTCACCGAAATTTGGTTTTGAGAAATAAAAGTTACTACGAACATCTACTTCGGAACGTAGATTAATAATATATAATTTAATTCCTCCGAATTAAATATTTAGCCACCGAAAAATTGGTCAAAGTTGGTCGACACCCTCTTTATCAAAACCAAAATTTCCAACGAGTTCCTATAGAGGTGTTAAGGTGAGTCCGATCTTTAGTTTTGGAGGCACAAACGGACCGTGTCTATTTAATCGCAGGTTGTACAGGCCGACATACTCGATCATTTCACACGTGTTTTCACATATTGTGCCTAAAAATGGTGGGCCGACGAAAGTTCAAAGCAAGAACCCGACCCAATTTTTCTCTTTGATCCGACTGCATCAAAGATCGGTCCGACCTTTTGATAAATCTAAACCTTAATCCATATTTATACATAATAATAGCACAACAAATTAAAGGTCTTTAGTTTATGTTTTTTCAATAATTGCCCAACAACCTCCATTCTCACGCTTTATGAGAGACGAAACCAACCCATTTGATAACTCTAATTTCTAATCCATATTTATGCACAATAATAACACAACTTTGAGTGTCCTTAATCTATGTTTTTTTAGGACACTTAATCTATGTTTAAATAGACAATAATTATCCAACAGCTTCCACCTTCACACTCAGTGAAAGATGGTGTCAAATTCATATTTGTACATAATAACAGTCTACCAATTTAGCAACGTGGGACGACAACTTCTAGTAACGCTAGATCTACAAATGTAATATTGAATATTAATTAATATAATCGATTGCCATCTATTTCCTTTTAAAAGTTTGAATCTTCACAATAAAAGATTTTCAGTCCTTGTTCATTCATTATCAATTCAATTATTGATGCAAATAACGTTGATTTATTGGTGCATCGAGAAGCTAACAGATGATTAAACAATCACTTATGATCAGATTAAATAATCTACCATAAGAAAAAATGATTTTCCCTCTTATAATACTACATCTAACAACCAAATTGCAAGAAACTTGCGCCCTTGATATTGTACCATACACCACTCTTCTTTCTTTGCTTTGTTTGACTTAATTCTTCCTCGCCATCCCAATCATATTTTTTCATTGACTTGGGTCTCTTCACATTTTCTGTAAATCCAAAATTGTTGAAAATGAAATAAAGTAGTAAATCAAAACAATAAACTTCTTTTTTTTTTTTTTCTAGTTTCGTTGAATTTTTTTACTCTAGCATGATGATCAGGATATGGCTTCAATTAGAGGTAGGAATGGGACGGGTTAAAAGTTAAAACCCGTCGGGGTGGGTCTAGATTCGATTAAATGGGTCCGGGTCCAATAGGACCCGCCCCACCATATATATATTAATTTTTTATTATATTTTTGAATATGTACTAGATATTTTTACATTATTTACTTTTAGATTTGAGTCTTCAGATTGATATTAATTTACTACTATAGATTTTGTAATATTGTACTTTGAATATTTATTTTGAGTATTAGTTGAGTATTATTGCAAGATCCTAATAGTATTTTTTTAAAATGAATCCTAATAGTAGCTAAATAGTTATAAAACGTAGTTACAATAAGTTGCATTATTATATTTATTTCTTTTTGACTTATTGACACCTGGATTGCTTTTGAAATTTTGGTTACAAATACACAAAAATAAATAATTATTGCAACTAAAAAATATTGGCGGGTCTAATGAGTCTAGTCCCCCGGCGGGTTTTGGAAGAGGGCGAGACCGAAGTCTTAATTTTTCTTGGCGGGGCTCCCGAGTTTGGCAAAACCCGCCCGTTGCATCCCTGGCTTCAATCCTTCTCATTTTGATGAATAAACGAATTTAAGTAGTAATTTTTATTGGTATAGAAGCATCTAAAAATCTTTTTGTGACAAACGATCATTTAAATTTATTCAGAGAGTCCCACCAATAATTCTAAATCAAGAGTGACAAATTTGGAGTTTTTCGTCATACAACATGGTTGCGCACTTGCGTGCCAGCCCCTCAACTCCAAATTAATCTTACATTTAACTAAATAAAAACTTGTAATAAATTTGTTACATTTAATAGATCATCATTTATAAAAGATAAAATTGTCTTTAATGTAATTGAATTATTTTTTAGTGTTTTGAGAAAAAATATTCAGTTTCGTTCCCAAAATATTTCAAGCTTCGTTCATCATTAATCCAAATCCTCGCTAGTATGTTGCCATGTATAGCACCGACAACTATTTTAGCTAAATACCTTATTTTAGTTTATATGAATACATAAAAACCTAATTAAATTTAGGGTTTCAGACGGCCCCACACATAAAGCGTGGTCAATATGAGAGGGAGTTCAATTTCACCAAGTGAGGTTCCATCCTAAAACTAATTGGTGATAGGAGGAGTAACTCTTCTCTTAATTAATCAATATGAGATAACTCACAATCGACATATCTCAATACTAATCACCTAGATTTTGTACAAGTTCGTCGTCTACATGAACATCAATCGGCGATGTCGGGAACCATAAGGCGAGTGGGTGTGCGGCAGTGGTAGAGGCATTCGGATATCGTCACCCAATCATGTATATTTTCATGGGTTGAACCGCAAAAATAGTGGTTCAATGGAATTTCGGCCCTACCCAATTTTTCCTTGGTCGATCGGGCCATCACCGCTTGACGGGCACATTTGACAACTCTAATACTAATATGATTGGTTAGTTATGTTTTTATTCTCGACTACGACTAATTAAGAGGTCCCCTACATTCAAACACATCATCAACATAATGAACTTGTCCACCTTTTCTTTTGAATACGAGGGGTCGGGTCGGGTCGGGTGAGACCGGGGCGAGAAATCCTGACCCACACGTGCAGATGAACAGGCAGGACGCAATTACTTGAAATAACTACCCGAAAATGTTAATTAACGTTGAAACGTGGAGTAATTTGAGTGGGGTGGTCCAGTAGAAGAATTAAGACCTGGAAGCAGGAGATCCACCGTAAGTGCCGTCACTTTAAATTTCGTAAGCGTGGACCACTAGATACGTCAAACCTGGCGGGTTCATGAAGCCACAATTTTATGCTGACACACGTAAGCATCTCTCAGTTTGACCGTTGTTGACCACCAACCCACCCCAAACCTGATAAGTGATATTTTACCACTTGGACTTTGTAATAATATGAACTCTTTGCGGATGTGCTTAGCAATTTTGTGAGAACTTGGATTTGACTCGGAGTTTGTATTTGGACACCTTTTTTTTTTTTTTTTTTTGTTGAAACATGTATTTGGACATCTTGATCCACAATTTTGAAGGACCAGATTTCGTCTTCCATTTATCGAGATGCATAACAACTTTCATAAAGATAAATACGTGTTTTTTATTATTTTAATATATCTACATGTGCTGTTCATTTAATTTGGATAATGGAACACGGAGTTGAATAGAAATGTGGTACATAAATTTAAATCAGATTGAGAATACATTAGAAATGATAATAGAACATTAGAACCCCAAAAAAGCTATATTTGCTTAATAGTTTTTCCATTTCGAGTTTAATAAAATGCCAATCGATTATAACAATTCAAGTCGAGTCAAGATATAAAATTATATAAGATTGAATTCAGACGAGAGGATTTGGATTTGAGTGAAAATTTCAAATAACTCCAAATAATATATATTTGAAATCCACCACCACCACAATGACTCCAAAATAACACAAATTTAAGATCTAAGTTCTAGAATTATCTTATCCAAACAAGCTCAATGAATTCACAAAAACTAATGTCAGACCGTCTAACGGGTCTGACTTGTTAGACGGATCTGACCGGCGGATCCGGTGGCATTTCCGTAATATTAGCAGTGGTGTTGTAGTAGTTTTCGAGGAGCACCAAGATAAGAAATCTTTTTTGAAATGTATTAGTCGCCCTTCTAAAAAGTATTAGCAGTTCTTCTGAAATGTATTAGTAGTTTCCTGAAGAGTTTTTAGTATTTCTCCTGAATATAGTCTCGAAATGTATTAGCAATCCCTCTAAAAAGTATTAGTAGTTCCTCGAAAAAGTATTAGTAGTTCCCAAATAAATTAAATTTTTCTCCGATCGAAATGTATTAATAGTCCTTCCGAAAAGTATTAGTCGCCCTTCTAAAAAGTATTAGCATTCTTCCAAATGTATTAATAGTTCCCCGAATATAATTAAATTTTTCTCCGAATGTATTAACAAATCTTAAGAAAAGTATTAGTCGTCCTTCTAAAAAGTATTAGCAGTTCTTCTGAAATGTATTGGTAGTTTCCTGAAGAGTTTTAGTATTTCTCATGAATATACTCCTGAAATGTATTAGTTGTCCATCGGAAAAGTATTAGTAATTTCTCAAAAAGTATTAGTAATTTCCTAGAGAGTATTTTAGTAGTGCTCCTGCAACGTATTAGTTTTTCTTATAAAATGTATTAGTATTTCTCCATAAAAGTATTAGCAGATACTAATACTTGTATCATTTATTGTTTTCTTCTTCAAATACTATTCTATCGCATCACATGAAGAAAAAAAATAGAACAAATCTAAAACCATGGATTTCTTTGCTTGCCAAAAACACAACTAAACTAGCCCAAGATGAGATTTCATTAGGGATTTCATCAGAAAATTTGTTGTTATTAATCTCCAAATGAGTTAAATTCCATGCTACTCTAGTTGGGAGCTTGCAGGAGAATCTGTTATCACTTAGCATCAAACTATTTATATTTCGTAAAGACCAAAGGCCAATTGGGATTTCACCTGATAAATGATTACCGTAAAGCTGGACCGTGCGTAATGTCTGATAATTTGAAAGTGATTTTGGGATTTCTCCGATTAAGTTGTTGCTAAAAGCACCCACACCAAACAGAGTACCTCCAGTACAGAGATTTTCCGGCAAGTTTTCGGTGAAATGATTCTCGGAAACTACGAATGCTTCGAGTTTTGAGTGATTGCCCATTTCGGGTTAAATTTTTCAGCAAGAACAAGCCGTTTGGGAGACGGGCTTTTTTCTGTATTTTTTTATTGTTCCGCGGATCCGGGTCAGTTGTGCGAGTTGGGTAGGATATTTAGATCCATCTAACGGATCTCAGATCCGTTAGACATCTGACAGAGACTAGCTCCAATGAATTTATTATGAGCAAATTGTAATAACTACCCACTTAGGATAAGACAAAAACTTGTATGACATTTGAGATAAAAAAAACTTTTCTACCCACTTTTGTGGTTCTTTTACCCAAATACCCTTGATACTTTTTCTCTCACATATTTTCTCTCTCACATTAATATACTTTCATTATTTTGATTTTTAACACAAGTTTTAGTTTTTTTAAAACAAAATCATTTTTTTGTAAAATGGGGTTGACACGATATGTATATGTATATGTACATGGGGGTTGACACGATATGTATATGTATATGTAG
Organism: Rehmannia glutinosa; assembly: GCA_016081115.2. Classification (NCBI taxonomy): domain Eukaryota; kingdom Viridiplantae; phylum Streptophyta; class Magnoliopsida; order Lamiales; family Orobanchaceae; genus Rehmannia; species Rehmannia glutinosa. Next base: position 172,839 of record JABTTQ020000144.1, read on the forward strand.
ATGGGAGTTGGCACGATATGAGCACGATATGACACGATATGGGTATATAATTTTATACATAGGTGTGTGTGTGTATTTGGGGAAAGTATACACGATTTTCAAGGAAAAACATTAATTACATCGGTTTCAAATTTCAAAATCTCCAAATTAAAGGAGGGACATTTTTGTCAAATTTGGTAGAAAATAATTTTCTTATGTTGATGGGTAGAAAAGAAAGATTCACTATCCATAAGAGTCTTAAAAAAAATTCTCCCATTTATTATTATAGATTTGAAAGTCTTAGTTCCAAATCGATCAATCCAAATGGGGCCTAAATTAAATTCTGATAATATTTCTTGTTTCTAATTATTTATTGAATCTTTCATGGTATCAGCAAAATGTACACGTGAAATACAATTCAATAGAAGAAAAAACTCCTACCTCCAACCGTGTGGTTATAAAACTCCATCTTTTACTTGAAATACTAGAAATCCAAATGGAACAGTTAGCTAAATATGGAAATGTTTGATTGAATTTCTCAAGGGTCAACTTTAAATTTTATTTTGGTTTCCACTTATTGCTTGTTTGGCCCTGGTAGGTTTGGAACAAATAATATCATTAATATCCCTCATTAATATTTATCTTTCCCTGTCCCACGCCTAATTTAATTAGCATGATTGAATAACAGCCATAAAAAAATAGTGGAAATCAACAACACCAATTACACTTTTTCTCTCTAACTCTTTTCTCTCCCCTTCTCTCTAACATTCCCAAAAAAAAAACCCTAGCTTTTCCCCTCCCTCTCCCTTTGCAATCGCCTTCCCTTCCTCTCCCCTCCCCTCCCTCCTCCTTCCCCTCCATGGTTTCTATTGGAGGGATATCAAATAGCGGTCCCCAGGCGTATGAAGGTGGCGGAATTTTTGGTCCAGGCGAAAGGGTCGGAGCTTCACGGAGGTGTCTCTGAGCGGAGAAGATGATGGGTCATGGGCAGATAGATTTGGGAGAGGGAGAGGCATTTTTTTGCTTTTTTCTCTAGGTTGTTAGTATAGTTGTTGTTTTCTTATTTTGTTTGTGTGTCTTTTTCGGTTGATTTGCGAAACTCGTAGGCGGATCGCTTTTTTTCGTCGCAAAGATGTAGTGGTTGCTCGTGCCCGATTTTAGTTTTTTGGTGTGTTACTGATCTCCTTTAGGAGTCCAAGTCTCCGGCGTTGAGTGGTTAGTTTGGGTGGGTAGTTTTTTTAGTCCATGTGAATCAATTGATTTTACCAATTCCCCGCTTGGCTCTTAGTTAGTCTTGTCGGCTCTTAGCCCATTAGCTACGATTGGTTGTAATTTTAGTTCTTGAGTTGTTTTAATATAATTCTATCGTTCGAAAAAAAAAAAAAAATAACAGCCATAAAACTGAAACATAATCCAATATACCAATGGTTAAGGGCAGTGTCCAATAACAAGCCACCACGTCACAGCCGACTAGAAGTTGCAATTTTATACGTGACCTACTAGCACTTTGCTTCTTGATATTTGGAAGAATTGAAGAAACTGAAAAGTTGAATACAGGCGCCTCATTTTTTTTTTTTTTTTTTGTTCCTAATTATGTTTTGGATAAATCTCTTTAGAGGGACTTCTTTTCTGAATTGATAAGTGGAGCTTGGAATATTAGGAAGTTTGATGAGGATTAATTCAACTCTGCATAAAAGATCAATCATTAATGGGGAATCAAAGTGTTGAATTTTCTTCAAGGGGTGAATTATTTAGGCTATGGCACTATTTTATTCTAATTGATGCTGCTTTAAAATACACAGATTACTTTAAAGTCAAAGATTTGATAAAAAAATCCATTTTTTGTTTTTTCAGAATCGATAGAGAGACTCTCCGACGCTCAAATCGGCGGGAGAAGAGTAATTCGAGAACAAAGGAAATAACCATAGAGAATATTGAATTGTGAATACTTACAAATGAGATGGAGAGACCTTTTTATATCTTGGTTGGTATGTCGCATGGGCCATGTATGAGAGAGTGGTCGCATGGGCGATGCGAGCCGTGAACCTGGATGATTTTATTTGTGGCCTAAAATAATAAAAAATATTAAGTAATTATTGCAATTTAAATAATTCATTAAATGAATAATTAGGATAATTATGAAAAGACATTTTTGCTCACAATACTAATAATTTTAAATTAACATAATGCTATAACACTAAAAAAAAAAAAAAAAAATTACCTATAAAAAATATGTAGATAATTAAACATTAACATAAATCGTAAAGTTTATGTGATATCGTTATAGGTAAATTTTTACCAACAAAATCAAAATCGTTAGTAAATACATACATTATTCTTGTCGGTAAATTTAAATTTTTTGGTAATTTATTGGTATAATTTGGAAACACGATATTTTTTATTCCGTAAGTATTCGGTATGTAACTATAAAATTTAGTAACAAAATTACTTCGCTTCGGAAAATTCGTGGGTTAAACTGGTTTTTTTTTATAGTGTAAATTCATTTTATTTTGGGATCAAATCAATGTTCCTGAATTCAAATAATGCGAACTTAGACACTTAAAATCGAGAAAAATTGTGCATGAAATCCAAACTCGATCAATTTTTATTATGAAGCGACCAAATTCAACTTATTCCCATTATACACATTGGAAATGTGGGTTAAAAGGAAAGACCGGACTACATACATCTAGTTAGTGTATGGAGGTTGACAAGAAAATTTCCCCTTCTATGATGATAACCAAAAAGCAAGAAGCTAATTTTGACAAACATTATCATTTCAAAATTATAATTATTTAGTGTGTATAATGTGTTTCATGCACCTAGTTAGCGTATGGAGGTTGGCAAGAAATTTCCCCTTTGTGATAAAAAAAAACAATATTTGACAAACATTATGATTTTGATTAGAATGTCAATTTTAAGACGATACGATAACCTAACATAAATTTAATAGGTACGCTTATAATCCTTAGTAGGTTCGGATCAAAATCAAGTTGACACGATTAACACGCGAATAAATAGGTTAGGTCAAGTCGACTCGCGAGTTGACACAATTGACCTATTTAACCCGTTTAAATTTATAGTGACATATTATTTTCATATTTTGTGATGTTTTAGTTAGTTATATATGATGGACATATTATTGAATGCATTTTCTAACAATTTAAAGTAATTTTATTTATAATTTTAGTTTTTTTTCGTGTTATATAGGTTTTTGTGTCGTGTTCTAAGTTACCAGTGTCATAAACGGGTCGTGTTTGTGTTGTGTATCTTGACACGAATAATTAAACGGGTCGTGTTCGGTCCATGTCATAAGTGTCGGACACGACCCGCGAACATGAAACACGATGCGATTGACACCACTAATTTTGATAAATTACAAACAATTAGTGTGTGTTTCATCTAGAGTTGTCAAAATGTCGGGTCTAGCCCAAGAGCGAAACCGCCTAGACTGGCCAAATAATAATCGGCCGCTAAAATTGGAGCCCAACCCCACCCAACTCATGAAATCACACCGCAAATTCAGGCCATATGAGTCGGCTCCATTTTTTGGCCTAATGGGTCGGATCAAATAGGACTTTCTTTTCGTGCCTAAAAACGTAAATCGATAATAATATTGGGCTAGTCGTGGGTCGGAATTAACAGCTCTAATTTCATCTAGATAGTTTATGGAGGTTGACAAGAATTTTCCCCTTCTATCATAATCCAAAAAAAAAAAAATTAAAGTCAATATTTGACAAATATTTCATTTGGGTAAATTATAGAGTAAAATTTTGGTGGGACTGTGTGTGTGTGTTTCTGGACCCCACACCGCACTAAAACTGATGCACTCCCTCCTACTATAAAAACCCACTCCATGCTTCTAATCCTCTGCAAAACCCATCATCACATATCTAAATAAGGAAAAATCAAATTTTATGTCACAACAATAAATCTCCAATCCTAAAAAAAAACATAATATTATCTTTCTATAAACATATTTTTTCTTTTTGAAAAAATATATATTTACACAAGACGAAAAATGGGCAACGCGGACCACATGAATCCTCCTCCTCCTCCGGCGGCCAACGCCTTCAATTTCGACGGCGGCGCAAACCACCGCGTGGCCATCCCGCCGCCGCAGCCCTTCATAAAATCGCTTAAAAACACGCTGAAGGAAACATTCTTTCCCGACGACCCCCTCCGGCAGTTCAAAAACCAGCCGCCGAGGAAAAAGCTTGCGCTCGGCCTACAGTACATTTTCCCAATCCTGGAGTGGGGCCCGCGGTACACGTTGCAGTTTTTTAAAGCTGATCTCATTTCCGGGATCACCATAGCCAGCCTGGCCATCCCGCAGGGGATTAGTTACGCAAGGCTCGCGAATTTGCCGCCAATCCTCGGCCTTTGTAAGTACAAAATTTCGTAAACGACGAGCTTGAAGCAAGTGATATCACTCAAATTTTATAAGAGTATTGATCGGGGTTTAAACAAGATATCTTTCACTTTTTTGAAATTTATCACATCCACTCCAGCCAGACTCACAATTTATTAAAAAAATGCTTAATTGCAGTTTTGGTCCTATAAATATAAGTAAGTGACATATTTAGTCATGTAATTATAGTTCGTAACAATTTTGGTCTCATATGTATACAAAATTGGCATATTTGGTCCAATCGTTATGCTATGTAGCAATTTTGGTCCATAAATTTTGATTGTTTTGCAATTTTGGTCCCATAAGTTAAGTTTGTGTAATTTTGGTCTTCAAAAGATGAAATATGACATACTCATTTGGGACCAAAATTCTACAAAAATAAAACTTATGAGACCCAAATTGCACAACAATGAAAATTTAAGGGAACTTAATTGCTACATAAAGCATACTTATAGGATCAAATATGTCACTCCTTTGAATTTACAGAATCAAAATTGCTACATAAGATATTTATATGACCAAATATGCTAACCCCTTATAGTTATAGGGCCAAAATTGCAATTAGAAATATATCGCTTGTGGTCTATTTTTATTTATTTATTTATTTTTGGTGTGGTAGATTCGAGCTTTGTTCCACCGTTGATTTACGCTGTGATGGGGAGCTCAAGAGATTTAGCAGTTGGAACTGTGGCCGTTGGATCGTTATTGACGGCTTCGATGTTGGGAAATGTGGTAAATGCACTCGAGGAACCGACTCTATATCTTCATCTTGCTTTCACAGCAACTTTATTTGCTGGGCTTTTTGAAGCTGCGTTGGGCATATTCAGGTACTATTACCGGGCACGGATTCAGAATTTTTTTAATGCTGCCAGTGGCAAGAAAATTTCAGTTTACGATTATTGTGTCACTAAATTTTATAGTTACATACAGAATAAAAAATATAATTTTCTTAAAATATACAAACTACAAACAAATTACCGACAACTTTTGAAACCGACAGAAATACAGTAAATATTTACGTATAGTATTAGATTATGTAGGTAAATATATATTTACCATATCCATATTACATATAATGATTGTATGTACCTACACTTTACACTTATTTTAATATATAAGGAGCCATGGTTTCGTCTTTGTGTCCTTTCTATTGAAGATTTTGAATTTTCTATTGCAATTAGTTTTATTACACTCCAATAAATGATGTACCCGATTTTAGAGATGGTGGTAGTTGGTAGTCTTGAATACAATTGTTTCATCTGGATTTTCTTATACTATGCGACTGTCACGTGTATGTTCAATATTAATGACATCATCTTCAAAATTGAACGTGACATTCACCTATTGAATTGAAACATATATGAAAATGACATAATATTCCTATAAATACAAAATTTGTTATAATTAATGTTTTGTTAATTATGTACTTTATTATCAAAATGTTATTTAATCTTAGTATAATATTTGAAATAATGAAGGTAAAATATTGAAATTGTTACAGGCTAGGGTTTATAGTGGATTTTCTGTCGCATGCAACCATAGTAGGGTTCATGGGAGGAGCGGCAACGGTTGTTTGCCTACAACAGTTAAAAGGCATATTAGGACTTGACCATTTTACCCATGCCACTGATGTCATCTCCGTCATGCGCTCTGTATTTACCCAAACTCATAAGGTATTTTACATTTAATTTCTCTCTCCTCAATTAGTGTATTGTGTTAATATAGAAAAAAAAAAACACATAAATTGAAGATTATGTTAAAATATCCAACATACACTTAATTAATCATTAATATTGCTTTGGAACAAAATAAATTTTTAGTGTTAGTTGGAAAGAATGGCGTAGCCAGGATAGTAGAGGTGGTACCAATACACGAAAATAGGGTGGGTTAATAAAAAAACCATGAAAAATCATATAAATTTCAACTAATATATTTTTTAAAAAACAATTGCTTAGTAATTTTTTTTTTAAAAGAGGGGAGGTCGGGGCTCGGGTTGGCCCTAGCTACGTCAATGGCTGGAAAATAATAATCTAAGGGTAATTTGGGAAAAATATTTTTCACCAAATTTTGAAAATGTCAAAACGTCCTTCTTTTTGAAGATTTTTTATGTGTCAAAATGTCACTTATTTCGAATATGGAGTAGAAAACTTTTGGGTTTCTTTCTTTGGATGGAAATTGTAAGTTACATGGTTTTTTTTTATCTTCTTAGCAAATTCCGTGGCACTATAAGAAAAAAATAAAGACTTGTGTATTAATTTTCACAATTAGCAATTATTAGTTAATTAATGTCTTTTTATAACAAAACAACAAAATATTATCCATGTTTTTAACGACAAGACAACAAAATATTCACTAAATAGCATTCCTTTTTGTTAATATTCTTACCCCTTTGCTTACTATATATACCACGTTTTTGTGTTCACACTAAGAATCATATCTATGCATGCATTGGTATTAAAAAAAAAAAGAAAAAGGACTATTAAGCCCAATTCTTGATTCCAACTAATCTTTTGATTCTTGTCACATAAATAACATTTAATTAAAACAGTTAATTTTCTTAAGAATCAGTTCGGATATATTTCCTTGTCCTAACTTTCCGACCATTGTCGTCAGATATCAATCCAATCAACTAATTTCATTCAACTAATTAACCTTGAAATTAAAGGGATGAGATTTTATATTCTGCTTTGTCTATTCCAATCCCTATTTCATACACGGATGAATAGCGTACGCATAATTATGCATCATCATCATATACACGTATCATTAATCCGATATAGTGGAATATGAGTGGAGTAGAAAAATGGAATAGAAAATCCTAATCCGAAATGAAATACCTAGTTTGCCCCCAATGGCAGATTCGGGGCCAAGCAACTTGGCCCGATCCCCTCTTTTTTTAAAACCTCTTTTTTTGAACAAAAAAATTATTGAGAATTTTTAAAATATATATATATATATATATTTAGTGCTAACTTATATGAGTTTTCTTGAGTTATTTATCTCAAGACATTTTATTTTCGTGTGTTGATCCACCCCATTAGAGTGTCCTGGCTATGCCCTGTTTGCCCTCACCACACGGAAAATGATGACTATATGGTAAAATTGACAAATCCAAAAGTATGGATGCTTTTCCTCATAAATGAAAAGTGGTCCAATATTAATCACTTAGAGATTAGACAGGGCCCACGTCACATGAATTCTATATATTTTATCCATTTCGCCATATATACTTCCATGATTTTCTTTTTTCTTGAAAAGCACGATATCACAACATATCTAAATTAAATAATTGATCAAATGAAATTATTTCTCAATATTTTTAATGTAATGCATACAGGAAAAATAAAAATAAAAAATAAATTTAATCACATAAATTGTTGTTTTCCTTTTTTTTTTGAGAAGAATAAATTGTTGTTTTCTAATGTTGATTATGATGGTAATTTGCAGTGGAGATGGGAAAGTGCTGTGCTGGGATGTGTTTTCCTTTTCTACCTCCTCCTCTCCAGATTTTTTGTAAGTTCATCTCACCCTTTGGCCTTTCCTTAACTTTTTGCACTATTCTTTTTAATATGTTGGGAGTAGTGATTAAAGGTTATGAGATAAATTTCAAAAACTGAAAGATACATGATTCGAACTCCTGCACTTTACAAAGGGTGAGCGTCTGAAAGCTACAAACTCTGTTTTTTTTAAATAAGTTGATAGTATTAGTTGGTGGGGAGGGGATAAAATTCACAAAAACTGAAAGATAGTGTGTTCAGGACGATCAATACTCTTATAAAGGGTGAACGATATCACTGAAATTTCTTAGTAGTGGTCCGCTTTTTGAACTATTTACACAAGGGAAGATTACAAAACTACCTCTGACAATTGGGTTAGTTGGAAATTACAGGGAAAAAAAACCCTTGAGGTTTTATTCTGAATTATATTTTACCCGTCATAAGCAAAATTATTTCAAGCATCTCCATATATTTTGTAAAAATAATACAATCACGCTCTTATATTTAACACATAATCAAACATTAAGGGTTTTTGTTTTATAATTTTCAAACATCTCTGAGTTTTTTTTGTAATTAACCAAACCTCATGGGGTAGTTTTTGTAATTATCCCTTAAAATAATTAATTGGCTTTTACATTGAGTAAAAAGATGAATACTAGCTTTAATCTTTTTCACATAATTAAGAAAACTTTGTAGCTAGGATGTCATGTCAAAACCCTTTTTGTTTCTTTTTAAACTTGCAAGAAACCATTATAATAAAGCATAAAATAATTATTCCATTTACTTGCAATACATTTGAAAGCAACCTGGTAATTAACACAATTAATTTATAATTGTGCAGAGCAAAAAGAAGCCAAAGCTGTTCTGGATATCAGCCATGGCTCCATTGACATCTGTGATATTGGGAAGTATTCTGGTGTATCTCACACATGCTGAGAAACATGGAGTCCAAGTGGTGAGCCCCATGATCAATCCTCACATAATTGCCTCAATTTGGACTCTTTTTTGTTTTTTTCTCCGTGTTTTGGCACTGCACCACAGAATAATATCTTGCTTTCATCTTTTCTGTTGTCTTCGTATAATCTAATAATTGAAGGTTTCAAGTCAATTAATTTAGTAAAGGCATTATTCATTTTTTTTACTATTTTAATCATGAGTGACTTAAATGTTACTATTAGGAACTTAATTAAAAACCCATTACAAATTCTGAGAGGGAAGAGAGCTAGGTGGAAATTGAACTCAAACACTTACTTGAATTTATAAACGTCTTACCACTAGACTATCAAGCGATGAAATAAAAGATGAAATAAAAAATGATTTGTCAATTGAAAAGTAAACGATAATTGATGGTAGAAACCTAATTAGTACCTAGGGCACAAACGAGTTGAGTTGGTAAGTGGCAAGATGATTGGGGTGGAAACACTCGACGTCGGGTTCAAATTTGTGTGATGATAGATCTTTGCTGAAATGTTGTAAGGATTGTTGATGGGTTCTTTCCCCGTTGGTCCCTCCCACAGGGCTGCCTCTGGTACAGGTGGAGAGTTTCACCTTTGGGACTTTTCCCTCATCAAAGAAAACTTATTTAGCTATAGCTTAATTAAATAATCTTATGAAGTTTTTTTCTTGCATTCACATCGTAAAAACCAAAAAAAATTAAATAAAAATTAAGTAGCTCTCAAATTCACATGCTGAGAAACTCCAAAATCCAAGAGGAAATTAAAAGAAAGCTAAGAATAGGTTGAATTTTGGCAATGTGCGAAGACATGTTTAAACAATCTTGGTTGACGGTTGTTCTTACATGAAATAGTTAATGATGCACAAACTTTTTGTTTTGTTTTTTTGCAGATAGGAAATTTGAAAAAAGGGATAAATCCACCATCAATAATGCATCTCAACTTCGATTCAAGATATCTGACAACAGCTATCAAAACTGGCATTGTCACGGGCATCATTTCTCTTGCTGTAAGTACATTTTCTGAATTTTAATTTCAATTCTTGTTTTATTTGATTATTTAAAACATAATAAAATATATTTAAGAATATTGAACCACTCATTGAATTTTAAATCAAGTTAAGTACGATGTAACAGTTAAACCTTTTTGGTTTTCCATGTGCTTTGGGACCGAAAATATATATTTTCTCCATTTGCTGCCAAAATAATAGCAATTTTTGTATTTGGACCACTTGTATATGTCTTGTCTTCTTTTGTGGTCATAAAATGGTCCACATATTCAATTAGGCATAGTGCATGAAGATAGCAACTTAACTATTTGGAGCATTATGGACTAAATTTATAAGGAGTATGAATTTTCTGAAAATCAAATTACTCTAAAAATAAATCACAAGAATATTGTCTGCCATTCAAATTAATTCTAGAGCAAGTCTTAATTAGAGTATCACGAAGCATATAAGTAGATATGTCAAATAGGCCGAGTTGGGCCAGTGTTGACCCGTTGGGCCTAGAGGGGGAAGTCGGGCTTGATTTTATTGTTCCTCTATTTTTTAGCACATGTTTGTCTCGTGCTTTGAAAACACACATAAAACATACCAGGTCGGGCCGACTTTCCAGGCCAAATTAGCCCAGTCCCTTTTGGGCCTAAGAAAATGCGTCCTCACCCTTGCTTTTCATCTACGGACCGATTTTGATTTTGCAAACTTTACAAATAAGTGCCTAATTAAGCATATTTTTTTAATTATAAGAATGAATGTTATTTTTATAGGCAACCTGGTGTGTATCATGTTTTTTTGACTTTAAAGTTATATTGGGCTAAATTTAGGCATAAACAACCTAATATAGACTTACTCTATTGGGCCTTTCCAGATAATTTTCTAACTTGGGTTTATCGTTTAGGCCAGTCTAATAGACTCTCTATTGGGTCAAATCCTTAATCATTCAATCTTAATTATCAAAAGAAACTAATACTAGTCTGGCACAATTGCAAAATTAATTAGCTTGATTACTATGTTTTCAATCTAATTACATGTTGTGATTGGATTTATCTTTTTCTGTTTTTTTCTTTTTCATGAGATTAAATATTTTGACAAATATCAATGATTTGTATGGGAACAGGAAGGAATAGCAGTGGGCAGAAGCTTTGCCATGTTCAAGAATTACAATATTGATGGCAACAAAGAAATGATTGCTTTTGGAATGATGAACATTGCTGGGTCTTGCACTTCTTGTTACCTAACCACAGGTAATGGGCCTTGCAACTGAAATTTTATTGGGCTGGTCCAGATAAATACTTCCCATATTAATAAAAATATAGGTTGCAAAGTGTAAAAACAACAAAAGTTCGTGTCGCAATTTTATTTTTGTTTCTCCATTGCAGAAATAATAAGTTGCTAATTTTTTGTACACTAAATTTTAATCAGGGCCATTTTCGCGGTCGGCCGTGAACTTCAACGCGGGATGCAAAACCGCGGTTTCTAACATAGTGATGGCGATTGCGGTGATGATAACGTTGTTATTTCTAACTCCGTTGTTTCATTACACGCCGCTTGTTGTTCTATCGTCTATTATCATTGCCGCCATGCTCGGCCTCATAGACTACGACGCAGCGATCCATCTATGGCACGTCGACAAGTTCGATTTCGTCGTGTGCATGAGCGCGTATATCGGCGTCGTATTTGCCAGCATTGAAGTTGGCTTAGTCTTGGCTGTAAGTAAATATTCTGACCATTTATTCTTTTTTTCTTTTGAGCTCTGGTCTGAACTTGAGAGTTTTAACCACTCGACCATTTATATGTGCAGATTGGATTATCGGTTATGAGGGTACTATTATTTATTGCAAGACCAAGGACTGTAATTTTAGGCAACATTCCTGATTCCAAGGTTTACAGAAATGTTGATCAGTATGAAAATGCACACAATGTTGAAGGAATTTTAATTCTTGAAATTGATGCTCCTATTTACTTTGCCAATTCAAGCTACTTGAGAGAAAGGTAAATAAATATCATCCTAGCCAAACTATGCTATATAATCATAAAAACCAAGTAAATTTATATATTTTGGGGAATTAATTTGTTTGCAGAATTTCAAGATGGATTGATGACGAAGAAGACAGAATAAGATTATCTGGAGAAACTGGATTACAGTATGTCATACTAGACATGAGTGGTGAGTAAAAAGAACTCTGTTCCTTAGATATGAAAGGGATAATTACCAAACATACCCTGAGGTTTAACTTATTCCAAAAGAAGATTAGTTACCTTTCAAAATTACAAATACCCTTAAAAGTATTACAAACAGTTTGTATTTGCTAACAAATATCTCCCCTCCTCGAAACAAATATCTGAGGGTATTTGTAATATTGAAAGATAGCTGAGTTTTTTGTAATTATCCCGATTTGAAAACTTTGGAGGGAATTAAAATTAACTAAATCCGACTTCTCGTATAGTTTAATCAGCCATTGGAAACATCGATACAAGTGGGATTACAAACAGATTAGTTACCTTTCAAAATTACAAATGCCCCGTAAAATATTACAAACAATTTGTATTTGCTAACAAATATCTCCCCCTCCCTTGACACAAATATCCAAGGCTATTTGTAATTTTGAAAGATAGTTGAGTTCTGTAATTATCCCGATTTGAAAACTTCGTCGGAAAATTAACTAAATCCCACTTCTCGTATGCTTTTATCAGCCGTTGGAAACATCGATACAAGCGGTATTAGCATGTTCGATGAGGTTAAAAAGATCGTTGATCGAAGAGGGCTCAAGGTAATTAACTCATAGATCATGATCAAAATTATTTACTTTCATGAACAAAAAATAACATAAAAAATAGCAGGTTCATGTATATTATGTGGTATTTACAAGATTGTTTTATTGGATTTATTTTTCAGCTAGCATTGGCAAATCCAGGTGCTGAGGTGATGAAGAAGCTAAACAAGTCTAAATTTTTGGAAAGAATTGGACAAGAATGGATATTCTTGACTGTAGGAGATGCTGTTGGAGCATGTAACTATATGCTCCACACTTGCAAGTCAAAATTGAATAGTGATGAAAAATATAGCAACAATGTGTGAAATTTTATAGTGTATTTGCCTAGCTATATTTGAGATGGTGAGATTAAAGTGCAAAAGGCAAATTTTTTCCCCTCTTGAATAATGTTACAATGTGTAATGTGTATGGAATAACTGTATATTAATTAGTTTGCTTTGAAATTTAACAAGGAAAAATGGGTTGTTCTAGTAGTGACCACAGTTCATAATTAAATTATCGTTCTCGATAATTTAATACTCAATTTATTGATAACCTCGTCTGGGACAACGTTCTATATAAGTCGGTAAATTAATATTATAAGGTAATACATATATGAGAATTCATATAAACCTCATGCAATATATAAATTAATAATTGCTTAATATGTAATATATTTATGACTAATCTATGATGACTTCATAAAAATGACTATATTGGTATTTGTTTTTTGTTGTAATTGTTGTCACCTCGATTCTCATTTCTGATTTTGTCAAGGTAATAAAAAACTTTTAGTGTGGTTTTCTCATATAGCTCAACAAAAATTATTCAATGTCATTGTTGTTGAGCTTCCTTTTGAGAAAGGAGACACTTGGTGGTACATATATCTGGTATAGAATTTAATGTATACATGTCACATTTTTTGACAAAATTGTTCATTTGACATTTATCCACACATCAAGCATATGTACATAAATTGGAAATGGATCCTCTTCAATTCCACTTTGTAAATCTTGGAGAGAGAATGACTCAGCAAGGATAAAAACTGTGAAAATGAAGAGAAAAACAAAATAGGTTCCACACAATTTTTATTCCTGTGATTTTCTCTATTCGAAAAATACACAAAAATCACGAAATAAAAATATACAAAATTTAGGCCCAACATAGTTCGGAGGCGGCTAGGGCGGGGCATGCAGGGGCTGGCGACCATCCTTTCAACCTCATAAATTTGCTAAAATTAATATTAGGTTTATACATATATAAATAATTATTATAATCTGTCAGCCTACCACACCCTCACAAATACTCATGTTTATCTTTTGTGTATGAGAGTATTTAGATATAACACAAGCCAAGCACACAACCACACACAACATTTAGCCATGCACACAACACAAGCAATGTTAAGTAACACATGCACAATTTATAGGGAACGCACCCCCCAACCTTTTTATTGCTTCCAACATACAATACAAAGGAAATGTCAAGCTGGCACGCAATGATCCAACCAAAATCGTACAAGTTAGGACAAACAAATAGATCAAAAATGGATCCTCTTCATTTCCATTCCATTAATTTTATGTGAATCTTATAGAGAGCACAAGGATAAGAAAAATATGTGAAAATGAGAAAGAAAAAAAAAGTCCCATACAACTTTTATTCTTATATCTTTCTCGATCTCTTGAAATTTACACAAAAATTACATAATGAAAATATAAAAGATCGGGTCCAACATAGATCGGAAGCGGAGCTAGGGCGGGGCAGGGGCTTGCTACCATCCCCTCAACTTTATAAATCTGGTAAAATTAATATTAAGTTTATATATATAATTATTAAATTTTGAAAATTCACCCCTTAAAAAATTTAAAAACCTCTCTATCTGGAAAAAAATCCCCCAAAACACAAAAAGTAAAATAAATTGGGCTATTATAATTAGAACTGCTTTCCCATCAAATGGTAACATGATTTCAGTTACATAGTTGCATATAACATATTCTTGAATTTTATATTAGTTATGACTTATGACACGTTGTTAAATAAGACGACTTTCACTAGTGTCGCGTACCCAAAAAAGGCACACGATTTTAATGTACACATAATTACATAATGCATATATATACATGATATTTTTTAGTAATTACTAGTATTTATTTTCTTTGAATGTGGAAAATGATCCGTTGCCCTCCAGAAAAATGATGTGAAATTTCTCCCACACCACTACACCAGTGACCCCAATCGGCGGAGGAATAATCGGGTTGGCATATGGCTCCTCCCAAGAAACCCAGCAAGATCAAGAAAGATTCGAAGAAATTTCAGAAAGGCAAGAAGAAGAAGAAGAAAAACAAGAACAAAAGTAATAAGACAGTTCCAGTAGATAATAAAGCTATTGATTCTGAATGGTGGGAAATTTTCTGGAACAAGAACTCCCCTGACCTAGGTACGCCTTCCCTGAGTTTATCCCCCTTTTTTTTAAGCTTCAGGGCTGGTAGTGTTTTCAAATCTTAAGAAATTGCATTTTTGGGTTTCTTCATTTTAGTGTACAAGTAGCATTATTCGATGAATTTAGCTGTAATATTGTAAGTTAGTCTGATGGGCACTCGTATTTTTAAATTCTTAATAACCCCTTTTGTTGAATCTTACTCATGGTTCGGAAGCAGGGGTGATTGAAATCTGCTAGGGTGATTGTTTTTCCTGTTTCTTTAATTTGGTGTTTCAGAAATTAAATACGATTATAAGTAATTTATGCAAGCTTTTAATATTGTTTATAGTAATGCTGTGAAAAAAATTAATGTTGAAACAAAGATCCTGCCCTTATCACTTCTTTAGGTTGAAGATTGATAGTATGGGATGCATTTTATATTTCAAACCTAAGCTTTAAACTGAAAAATTATTGTTGAGCTTTATCTTAAGAACTTTTGTGGAGCTTGCCTCAATTTGGGGTATTTGTTTAATTTGCATTGATATTAATTTGCAGTTTCAAATGTTCCTCTTGATGAGGAAGAAGGTTTTAAGCATTTCTTTCGCATCTCCAAAAGAACGTTTGAGTACATTTGTTCGCTCGTAAGAGAAGATCTCATCTCCAGACCTCCTTCGGGACTCATCAACATTGAGGGAAGGCTCCTGAGTGTCGAAAAGCAAGTTGCTATCGCGTTAAGAAGATTAGCTTCTGGCGAATCACAAGTTTCGGTCGGAGCTTCCTTTGGAGTCGGACAGTCAACTGTTTCTCAAGTCACTTGGAGATTTATCGAGGCAATGGAAGAACGAGCAAGGCACCATCTCAAATGGCCCGACTCAACTCAAATCAAACGGATCAAATCCGGGTTCGAATCATCGTCCGGTTTACCTAATTGTTGCGGAGCAATAGATGCTACCCACATTGTTATGACACTTCCCGCCGTCCAAACCTCGGACGATTGGTGCGACCAAGAAAACAATTATAGTATGTTTGTCCAAGGCGTGGTTGACTTTGAGATGCGGTTTTTAGACATTGTCACGGGGTGGCCGGGGGGTTTGCCTATTTCGAGACTATTGAAGTTTTCGGATTTTACAAACTTTGTGAGAGTGGCGGACGGTTGAGCGGGAACGCGAGGACGTTGTCCTATGGTGAGGAGATTAGGGAATATATAGTAGGTGGTGGTAGCTACCCTCTTCTCCCGTGGCTTATAACTCCGTTTGAAAGTGGTGACCTCTCGGAGTTTGATTCGACTCTTGAAACTGCGAGAGCTTGTGCTGTTAGGGCGTTTTCGCAGCTGAAGGGCGGTTGGAGAATTCTCAACAAGGTCATGTGGAGACCGGATAAAAGGAAATTGCCGAGTATTATCTTGGTTTGTTGTTTACTTCATAATATTATTATCGATTGTGGAGACGGTTGCATTCGGATGTGTCGTTGTCGACTCATCACGACTCGAATATAAAGGACATGTATGCAAGCAAGTTGATCGGAAGGCAAAATTATCAGGGAGAAGTTGGCTAAGCATTTGTTGCGCGGAAAAGAAAAGGGTTCGTGCGCGTGATCCGTCTCTTTCGTTTGCGGTATGAACGTATGTTTCTTGATTATGAGGTGAGAACTAAATTTAGTTTGCTCGTTGTAGTTTTTATTGTTAATTGACTATCGTGGTTTATGCACATTTATAGAATGGTAATTGTATGTCATTTGAGCTTCATTTGTTTTAGGTATGATCACAAAAATACCATGAGGTTTGGGCTGATTACAATAAAAATCCAGAGATGTTTGAAATTACAAAAAAAAAAAAAAAAAACTGAGTTTTGATTTTGTTTTAAATTTAAGGGGGTATCTCGTAATATTTTTATAAATGTCGTGGGCTTTTGAACTGTTGTTTGCTTATGAAGGGAAACATAAGATGGAAGCAAAACTCTAGCGGATTTTTGTAATTTTCAAAAATATATGTTTTTTTTTTTTGTAATTAGCCGGAACCTAAGGGGATTTTTGTTATTATCCCTTTGGTTTATTGCATATATAGACGCAAATATCGTTTTAGCGCTACCATTCGTATGTATCATCTCATTGATCACTTGATAATGAAGAACTCGTTTAATCAATATAGTTGATCAATGTATTTTTCAAAACTAGCAAATACGTAATTATGGATGTGTTCTTGATTGTTCATTGTTTTTCTGTCCTGATATATTCATCCCTCTAACAAACCTTTGAACTCATTTATTTATTTGATAATTACCAAAAAGAAAAAAATGAGGTTCAGGCTAATTACGAAAAACTCCATAAATTTTTGAAAATTACAAAAATCCCTTGCGGTTTGATTCCATCTTACATTTTCCCCTTCATAAGCAAAAAGAAATTCAAAACCCCCTGATATTTATAAAAATATTATAGTTATGCCTTGAAATGTAAGACATAATCAAATCTGATGAGATTTTTTGTATTTTTGAAACATCTATGGATCTTTTTGTAATTAGTCCAAACCTCAATGGGGGCTTTTTGTAATTAGCCATTTATTTGTGGCATTTTATGTTTCTCTTCCAATAAAAACACACACACATTTATGAACTGCTGAGTAAAAAAATCAAGATATAAAAGTGCAGCATAGGAAAACCAAATAAACTTTTATATAAACCTACATTCCAAACACAATACTACTCTCAATTATATAATCAATTTGCAATCCTTTTTCATCTAGATAACTTTATCAATCCTATCAAGAAAAGCAAATGGGACCCTTTTTGTTATTTTTGGCTGCTTGTTTTAGCCACCTGCATTGCAAACACAGAAAGGACCATCAAAACCTACATTTTCAGCACATTGGACAGTGGTTGAAGGTCCAAATTTGTTCTTGCAGAAAACTGAACATTTATCAGTGTTCCCATTTTCACAGAGTATTTCAGGATGTATTTCAAAGCATTCCTTGGCAACTATCATCTCCACTGCACAAAAAAAAAATGCAAATTATTGTTATATTTTTTTTTTCAAAACAAAAAATAAAAAATACACCAAATGAATTCTTGGGAGGGAATTAAGTTATACCTGAAAAAAGGGCTGCAATTACAAATATGCAAAAGATTTGGAGTTTAGCCATTCTTAACTAGAATTAAGAAATTTGAGAGTGAAAGAGTCCATAGTCCCCACAGGTCCTTTTAAAGGTTGAAATGAGTGTGGTTAAATTGTTCATCCAAAATATCCCAATGAAATGTGTCAAATCTTGTTGAATAGTTAAAAAATATTCCGTAAAATATATATATTTATTTTGTTTTGGATTTTGAGGATCTTGGTAATATAGTGGTTTCATAAGGGCCTTTTGTAAAGTTGGAAATTGGAATTACTTTATTTTTGTAATAAATTAGCCGGCTTGACTACACTTGCTATAGTAAGGGAATTTCTTGCCTGATTTAACTAGATAGCAAAATCTGAGACAAATCCTTATCAAATATTTAGGCCTTGTTTGTTTATGTTTTCAAGAGCCTATTTCCATTTCCCAAACTAATCATAAAAGTGGAATCATATTTGTCCATAAAATTTCTAATAGAAATCATCATTTTCATTTTATTTTTTTTGACACATTCATTTCCTATTTTTCCACATAAAACATCTCAAACCTATAATTTACATTCTTAAACTTAGACATTACCCTACATCACTCATCAATCACTATTATTATATTTTAACTCAATTATACATGTGGGATCCACCACTATCAACTAATATCTTCTTAAAATATTACTATTTTTAAATTATATCTATCTAATGGGACCCACAACCTACAATCTTACAAATATAATATTCTATATTCAAATTAAAATATAGACAGTGGACCCACCACTATAAACTTTTCGATTATTATATACATAAAATAATATTTCTAAACTACTCAATCAAACATAATCTCATTTCCAACCCTACATAAAACACATTTCAATTCATTCATCCAAACATAATTCTAATTTCCACAAGAAAAACAATAAATTCTCAAAATTCTATTTTTAACTAAAGCGAAAATGGACCATGGAAACATAAACATAACATCTCTTGGTTTCTAATATGGTATATAACCGGCTAAAATACTATTTTAACATCCAAATATAGTCAACATATCAAACATGCCAAAAGATCCGCGTCTTTTTATTTGGTAACCGACCTGACCTGAAGCCTGTGTCCGGGCGACCCGTGAACTCTTGACCGTCGATAATGCTACTTGATAGCGCTCCAAATTAAGGCATTGTTTAATGGGTTGGAGGATAAATTTTGTTTGTCCTGCTTTTGGTTGATAACTTGTCCGAGGTGAAATTATATAATCCTATTCAACTCCAATCATCCTATGAATAATCATTGACGAATTTGTCCCTCATTTGTGTGATAGTATTACACTTCTATTTTCCATTTGGGGTAGTTTGATTATTTCGGAATTTATCCAACTTTATTATTGTAATACTCAACTTAAGATTTGATATTTATCATCTTCTATGTTACTATTAGTAATATTATAACTAGTATTGTTATTAGTCTTAAAAAAGTTTATTTTATTATATTAAGATAATATATTATTGTTGGGCCACCATCGATCCAATTTAGTTCAAACTCATTCAATGGACTAGTCATTTATATTATTTTATCAAAATCCAAAATCTATTTAAATAAGATCGAGTTCCATTATATAGGTAATATATGTTAATATTATTGCTATTATTATTACATTGTATTAATTATTTTATTCTTTCATATAAATAATAAGAATACAAGTTTGTTTATATATATATATAAAAATATATAGAGAGAGTATAGCAATTTATATTAAGTTGAGAGAAGTTTTTATCGGCTTTTAAACACAAACCGATAAGCCTAAATCTCTCGGGGCATAATTCAATTATTTTGAAATTTTCGATAATATTTCCTTCATATTTGATCCCACAAATAAATAACTATAGATATAACACCCATAATTTTATATTTGGATCAGTTAAATATGGAGTTCAAGATATTTTTTTATCTTAACCCGATATAAGAAAATCTTTAGTTTATTTATCTATTCAGCTGGCGTGATGATTTATTTTTAAAATGGTCCATTTTATTAAGCCTATATAAATATTTCTTTGGATTTTAAAATCATGCAATATTTTATTTATCAAATTTGAGTCTTATCATCTTTTATGATTATTATTAGTAATATTATAATTAAATATCATTATTAGTCTTAGTATTTTTTTTCCTTTATTATGTCAAGATAATATTGTTGTGCCACTATCAACCCATTTTAAATTCAAGCTCATTCTTGTTCATCCCTATATTTTTATTTATCAAAACCCAATTTAGTCAAACTCACTAAAATCGATTTAGATAAGCTCCAATTCCACCAATTTTGTACTACGTACCCATTAATTATATATTAATTCTTTTATTATTTTTACAATTTCTGTTATTAATTATTCTATTTTATTCTTCAAATATATATATATATATATATAGAGAGAGAGAGAGAGAGAGAGAGAGAGAGAGGAAAGACGGGCTGATTTGGAATTTTGTGAGATGTGTGTAAAATAGTGTATAAGGGTGTGTGAGTTTATAACTCACAGTGTGTGTGTGTGTGTGATATTTGGTGTGTGTGTGTGTGTTGTGCATATTTTGTGTGCGTGTGCGTGTGTTCAACAGATTGATATTTGGTGTATGTTGCTGTGTGTTTTTCGCAGGTGGGTGTTTTGTGTACGCGCAGGGGCGGACTTAACTTGTAATTGAGGGGGCCACCACAGATAAGTAGATGCAATTACCCATACCAGCTCGGATCTTGATGGATGATATCGGTAATTTTTCTTTCGGGCTTGGGAGGGTTATGTTACTTACGAGTAATAGGTATAATTTCTTGTTGGATTTGAAATGAGTACGGGCAGTATTATATCCTACGGTTTTCAAGATACTTTATTGCTAACCATTAAAAAAAATTATCAAACATTTATATATATTATAATTATATTTAAACTTGTTGTCTATGCATTAAAATTTACATCAATATTCATAGTTAAATATTTCAAATTACATTATTAAATCTAATCAAAATTTATATTCCACAATTTCAAATATTATGATATGTATATCAAGACCCAAATGGTAGTTTATTCAAATTTAAATGTAATAATCATGAACTTGGAGAAGCAGGGATGACTTTAGATTTAAGGACATGGGTTGGTATTAGAGAATTTGATGAAATATTGGACTTATTGGAAATAATGTTATTTTCAATTGCCCTATGACTTTTCAATTAGATCATTTTTTCCCAAATCGAAGTTCGATAATTTTTCTATGGGGGCCGCTATTAACACCCCCAAAACCTATCAATACACCCCCTATATATCTTAATATACCCCTAATCCTTTTTAAATATGATATATTTACTTAATACACCCCAAAATATTTTCCAATATACCTTTATCCAATTAAAAACCTAATAGTATTATAAACCATTTTTTAACCTCAATATTATTCATCAACGATAATCCAGAAAACATATTTTGGGACAACTAACATCCTATTGAGAAAGAATACAAGGTTCTTGTTGATCAAATCATTAAAAAAATATATCAACAAATTCTTGTGAAGAAATCCACCAATATATCAATAAATACCGTTTTTTATATATGTATTAATAAATCAAATCCACCAATTACAGAGAAATAAATTTGGTTAGGAGCCCTAGTTTATTATATAAGCACTTGTACCTTGAATTAGAGCTGAAACTTATTTTTTAATCACTTAATTATACCAATATTTATTGTAGGTGATGAAGAACTAGACGTTTAGGCTTTCTAACTTCAAGTTTCGTACGACTATCAACTGCATTTGAGGTAGATATTTTTCTTTACACTTTCTTAGTGTAAAGTTTAATTTTCTCTATTAAATATGTACCATGTATAATTTTATGAATTCTATGTTTGACTGTGATTATAATTGTTGAACTTGATGTGCATATTATATGTGAAGAATTTATGTTTATTTATGTGAAATGTCAAAGTAGGCTTCGGCCAAATGACAAAGTATCACTTCGGTCAATGGCAAAGTAGGCTTCGGCCAAATGGCAAAATATGACTTCGGTCAATGGCAAAATATGACTTCGGCCAATGGCAAAGTAGACTTCGGCCAATGACAAAATATGACTTCGGCCAATGGCAAAGTAGGCTTCGGCCAATGGCAAAGTATATGTGATGACAAAGTATATGTGATTAAATTTGTTAAATTATACTAGTATATATTTAATTTGAACAATTAGAATTCCTACTAAGTATGTGTTACTAATCCCCTATATTTAAATTTTTTTGAGATTAAATGGAAGGATGCACTGCCAATGTTGGGGATAGCCGAAGACTTTATACTTTAGTTATTTAAATTTTTGACTGTTGACTGGTTTTCAAATTCAAACAAATGCGAAGTATTGTTAGATAAATGGTTTTATCATGATTTTGTTTTTACACCAAAACAATGTTTCTAAATGTTGTCCAAATACTCCTAAATAATTTAAATTGATTCTACAAATTTTCCGGAGTATTTCTTCAAGTTTATTTTCGACAAAAATTGGACAACACTTTTGATGATTTTGTGTTAATGTGTTTTTACATCAAAACAATATTTCTAATGTTGTCCAAATACTCCCGATCGGTTTAAAATATTTTTACTAATCTTTCGGAGTATTTCTTGAAGTTTATTTTCAACAAAAAATGGACAACATTTATGTCTCGTGTGCAACCAGTCGCCCTAAAGGGCAACCCGTACCTGGAGTTAAGTTTTGAAACAGAAAAAGGGACGGAGGATTTTTTGAGGAGGTCGACCGGTCAACGTCAAAAGAGAGAAAACCCAATCTCTCTGTAATACATTTTTTGAGGGCTGGACCGGTCCACAAGGGGTCCGACCGATCGCACCCTAGGTCGACCGGTCGAGCACCCCCCCTGACCGGTCCCCTTATGTGTTTTTGTTGTTTTTCCTTTTCTGTATTTGTGCGCGACGATCGCTTCTATTGTTTGACAAAATTCTAACCGTTGTGCGTGGATTTAAATTCCTTAATTTGTGAGATTGATTTCTAACAGCTATATTCTTAATTTTAATTGTATTTTTTTGTATATTTTTAATCCCCAAGAGGAGTCTATCAATGATCAATCATCTCCTATAAATAGAGGAAGATTTGGAGCAACAAGAGAACAAACTGTGATACAATACAACAACATACATTCAAAGCCAACATTTGTTCTTTCATTGTCTATATTCTTGTTGTAATAGCCTAAGGTCTTACACTTTCACATCTTGAGGTCTAGGCTTATTTCTTGATTACACTTGCACTCAAATTTGTATTATTCATTATCGAGTTATAATCTTGAGTTTGTGGTCATCATTCAACACAATATATCCTTGTGAGTGTTCTTGTGGTAAGAACACATTTGGATGATCTAGGTGATAAGTGCAAGAAGATTATGGTGATCTTCTTATTGAAGAGTGTGGTGCTCTTTGAGGTGTTGAAGAATTTAGTATTCTTCAAGTCGGAAGATTGTGGTAATATTCACAAGGTGCCGTTGAAAATTGTGGTAATCTTCAAGTGAGATTGTGGTAATCTCCAAAGATGTGTTGTAAGGTGTTGTTGTATTAATTGTGGTAATTAATATAATCTTTTTTTTTGAAATCCATCCCGGAGATACTGGAGTGGTAGAGGATTAGGCCCTAGGTGGGTTGAACCTCTATAAATCGACGCGTGTTATTTACTTCCCGTGCCTTTATTCTTGTCTTGGCTTGTTTGATTCAAAAAAGAGAGCATAATCGAGAAAATAAAGATATTTTGTTCACCCCCCTCTAGATTATCGTAGCCGTTTGGACTTACAAGTGGTATCAAAGCCAAACTCTTTGGCAAGCTCGTTCCACATTGCGAGTAAAGAGGAACGATCAATGGCTACGAATGAAATCTACCTTACCGGCGCCTCCACCAACAAGCCACCATTATTTCACTCCAAAAATTATGCATTTTTAGAAGGAACGAATGGAATGCTATTTACAAAGTTGCAAGTTCGATATTTGGAACACAGTCATCAATGGAGAATCTATTCAGATGAAAGATACACCTCACATCTCCAAAGTCCTCAAGAAGCTCAATGATGAAAAGAAGAAAATCATTTCCTTAAATGGTAAAGCTCTTAATATTATTTATTGTTCACTTACCCTTTCAGAATATGATGATATTGTAGGAATTAAATCGGCACATGAAGTATGGAGAAAATTAGAAGAAGTATATGCAAATGAAAGGAGCCACTCAAAAGCATCTACTTCTCAATTGGACACAACAACATGTGATGAGCCTCTTACAACTTCCGATGATGAAGAAATCGAAAATTATTTTATGGGTATCGAAGAAGACGATGTATGTTCTAAACCCTCTACTTCCTATGATAATGAATTACAAAATGATTATGGTGATTTACAAAATGATTTTGATGAGCTTCAAAATGAATTCCAAAGCTTACTTGTTAAATACAAAAATTTGAAAAAGGAATTCAATGCTTTGAAAAATGATAAGGAAAGTTTATCTACTTCCTATGAATCACTTTCATGTGCTCACACCACCACACTTGATAATAGGTTAGAAACCTTGAGAAGGAAAATAGTACTCTTGTTGAGAATAATGATTGTATGAAAGATGATTTATTATAATTCAACTTGAGTGCCAATAAAATGTCCAATATTGTTGTGATAAAAAAGGACTTGATCATAAGTCTAATGTTGATAATCATATGAAAAAGGGTCAAGTTTCTAAGATTGTTGGTCATTATACTTCTAGAATTGTCACTTGTTTTTATTGCGGTAAAAAGGGTCACACGGCTAATTCTTGTCGGGCTAGAAATAGCTCTAATTATTATTGGAGACCTAAAAGTCTCAAAGCTAATCCTAAAGGACCCAAACACTTGAGGGTACCACAAAATAATGTCATATTAGGTACCGTGAATAACAATCAAAGAAAATTCATACCGCCAAGAAGACATCGAATGACCGTCTCATTTGATCAAAGGAGAAGACAACGTCACAATGAATTTCAAAAGAAAGACACTATCAACAATGGAAAAGGCACAATCCTTGGAAATAGAACAATTGGAGAAGTTATCATCAACAAGATGATTTTCAAAAAAAGAAGATATCACCAACAATGGGAAAGACACGCCCATGGAAATGGCGAATTGGTAAACCGTATCTCCCTATTTAAATATGCATTGTATTTTTTATTATGCATGTTTTTATTTCTATCTTAAATTGCAAAATGAGTTTTCAAATATTTATTTTAAAATTAAGGTCTTCATATTTGTGTTTTAAAAATATTTTGAAAAGGAGACCTTGTATGATACTTATAAAAACTCTTGTGCATTTGCTTAGACTAAAGTGTTTGATCATCTCTTATGGATTTTTATGGCATAAGCATACTTGTGACATATATTATTGCTTTAGCCTACACTTTTATCATTAATTTTTGTGCTAGAATTGTTTAAGAATTGTGTAGGATATATACCTTCATAAATGACCATCTATGTCAAGAGTGACATAAACTATCGGTGCACGCATGTTAGTCCAAGTGGCTACGATAATCTAGAGGGGGTGAATAGATTATCTCGGTTTTTCGATTTTGCCCTCTTTTTGAAAAACTCAAGCAAAGATGAAATGCTAAGTGCGGAATTTAAACAACACACTTTGATTTATAGAGGTTCAACCGACCTAGGCCTAATCCTCTACCACCCCAAAGATATCAGGGATGGATTTCAAAAAGAAAAAAGATTTTATTAATTTACCAAAAATTAATACAACACCTTGAGGATTACCACAACCCTCTTACACCACCTCGAGGATTACCACAACCCTCTTACAACACCTTTGAAGATTACTACAACCTTCAAACACCTATCACCTAGATCACCCAAGTGTATTTGCCACAAGAATACTTACAATGATGTCTTGTGTTGAATGATGACCAAAATCAAGATTACAACTCAATAATGATTGATACAATACGAGTACAAGTGTAATCAAGAATTGAAAGCCTAGACCTCAAATTTGTGCAAGTGAAAGTGTTAAGGCTAATACAACAAGATATATGAAAGTGTTTGCTTGATTGCTCTTTGCTTGTGTAGAGTGTTGTTTTTTGTTGATTGAATGAAGCCTCTATTTATAGGAGAGGTCTTGGCTTTGATTTCAGACATAGGCTCCTCGTTGAGGAGTGATTTGATGCAAAAGAAACCATTTAAAATCATCAATATAGCTGTTAGAAATCAACCCCACAAAATAGGAAAAGCTATCCGAAAATACAACGGATAGTTTCGATGATAAACAAAGTGCGACGTCGGTCACAGAGATAAGATTGAAATTAAATTTCTGCTATTTTTACACAGGGGGACCGATCGGAGAAGTGCGACCGTCGCCTTGATGTTGACCGGTTGGGGTAGATAAAAATACGAAACAGAGAGAACTAAACCAAAAGAGGACTCCCTGTACCGGCCGCCCGTGGGTTGACTGACGTCGCCCTCACCGGTCAACCATCTCGGTTGACCGGTCACCCTCCTCATTTTTCCTACGCCCCATTTTCTGTTTCAAAACTCAACTCAGTGCGGGTTGCCCTATGGCGACTGACCGGTCGAGCCCTGAAACAAATGTGTTGTCCAATTTTTATCGCAAATAAACTCCAAAAAATACTCGAAAAATAGTAAAAACGGTCGAAGTGTGTTGTTTAAATTCGCACTTAGCATTTCATCTTTGCTTGAGTTTTTCGAAAAAAAGAGGGCAAAACTGAAAACCGAGATAATCTATTCACCCCCTCTAGATTATCGTAGCCACTGACTAACAAGTGGTATCAGAGCCAAACTCTTTGGCTAGCTCGTTCCGAGTAAAGAGGAAAGATCCATGGCTACGAATGAAGCTTATCTCACCACCGGTGCCTCAACCAACAAGCCACCACTATTCGACGCCAACAACTACGCATTTTGGAAAGACCGTATGGAGTGTTTTCTACAAGGTGCGGGTTCGACATTTGGAATGTGGTTGTTGAAGGAGTTGATCAACCAACCAAGAAATTGGAGGATGGCACCTCGGCTCCAAAACCGTTCAAGGAGTTCGATGAAAATGACAAGAAGGCTTTCTCTCTAAACGGTAAGGCCTTAAACATTTTACATTGTTCTCTTACCGCCACCGAGTACAATCGTATAAGAGGCATAAGGTCGGCACATGAGGTTTGGGAAAAATTGGAGACAATTTATGAAGGACTAAGAAGGTCAAGCAAGCAAGAAAGACCATGCTTGTTAAAGATTTCGAAAACTTTAACATGCATGATGGTGAAAGCATCTCTAAGATGGTGGAAAGGCTTGACAACATTGTCAATCCACTTGTGGCCCTTGGTAAAGTCATCTCCGAAGAAGATAAGGTGACTAAGGTACTAAATGCTCTTCCCGGTTCATGGTCCGAAAAAGTGACGGCAATCACGGAGGCACAAAATCTTGAGACACTCAAGTTTGACGAGCTCATTGGAAACCTCCTCATCTATGAAGTCTATCTCAAGGAGAGGAAAAACTCCAAACCATCCACAAATAAATCGGGTATGCAAATTATTCCTAAAGGTCTTGCTTCTTCTTCTAAAAATGCATACTATGATAATGATGATGAGGAGGAGACGACCACACTTGTTCGAAAATTTGCAAAATTTGTGAATAAAAATAAATCAAGAAAGCGAAGAGATAATGCTTGCTTTAAATGCGGAAAACCCGGGCACTTCATTGCCGATTGCCCAAAGCTCGATGAAGAGGAGCAAAAGAAAAAAGAAGCCTTTCACGAAAAAGAAGGCTCTAAATGCGGAGGTCAAAACATGGGATGAACTACTCGAAACAACCGATGAGGAAGGAGAGACCGAACATGGTCTTATGGCCATAGACGATGAAAATAATGAGGTACGCTCTAACTCCTCTACTTCCTCTTTAGTTGATGAATTGCAATGTGATTTTGATGAATTGTAAAATGAATTTCAAAATTTGACTGTTAAATACAAGAATTTGAAAAATGAACATAAAGAGCTTAAAATTGAAAATGATAAATTACTTACCTCTTATGAATCTCTTGTTAAATCTCATGTTATTACTCTTACTAGAGTTCATAATCTTGAAACCGAAAATGAATCGCTCACTAAAGATCTTGAATGTTTAAAAAAGGATGTTCATCGCTTTAACATAAGCACGGATCAAGTTACAAAAATTTTAGATGCACAAAGAGGTGAAGATTCCAAACTAGGACTTGGCTATAAACCTCTTCAACCTCTTTCAAAGAAAAATGACCAAGGTCCGACTTTTGTTTGTGCTAATAGTGCCCATGATCTTATTTGTTTTTATTGTGGTAAAGTTGGTCACTATGTGAGTAATTGTAAATTGAAGAACAATTTTAGCTTTGTTTGGAGACCCAAAGGTCTCAAGGCTAACCCCCATGGACCCCAAAACTATAGGGTACCTAAAAATAATTCTTTTGTAGGTAATAAGGGCTATAACAACAATGGAAGATTCAAAATGGCTCGTGGACAGCGGGTATTTGTGCCATATGACCGGAAGGAGAGAACTTTTTACCAACATCAAGCTCCAAGAAGAGGGTATGGTCATGTTCAACAATGGCAAAGGAAGAATTCTTGGAAATGGAGAAATTGGTAATTCTTCTTTTACTCTTAGTAATGTTCTTTTGGTAGAAGGGCTTAAGTTTAATTTGATAAGTGTTAGCCAACTTTGTGATTCAAATTATGATGTTTCTTTCAATAAAGAAAAATGTCTTATACTTAAAAATGGTGAAATTATTTGTGAAGCTAATAGAAAAGATAATCTTTACAAAATTTGTACAAGTGATTTGGTTAGTCAAAATATTTTTTGTTTAGTCGCCAATAACGATTTAACTAGTCTATGGCATAGGCGACTTGGACATGTTGTATATAAAAGTTTGAAAAATATTTACAAAAATCAACATGTAAAAGGACTACGCAAATTGAATTTTGAAAATATTGGCTTATGTGACACTTGTCAAAAGAATAAATTAGTTAAGAGTAGTTTTAAGCCCAAAAATGAAATTTCCACAACCAAACCCCTACAATTGCTTCACCTTGATTTGTATGGGGATATTGGTACGGCTAGTCTAAGTGGAAAATATTACACTTTCGTTATTGTTGATGACTTTTCTAGATATACTTGGGCTCTTTTTCTTACCAATAAAAGCGATGCCGTTAATGAGTTTGTTAAGTTGTGTAGACGTATTGAGAATGAAAAAGAAGATACTATTAAGTCCATTCAAGTGATTGAGGTGGAGAATTTGATGGTGAATTAAGAGTCTTTTGTGAAACCAAAGGATATGCTCATAATTTTTCGGCTCCAAGGACACCTCAACAAAATGGAGTAGCCGAAAGGAAAAATCGAACACTCCAAGAGATGAGTCGGTCCATGCTCAATGAATTTTCACTTCCAAAATATTTTTGGGCCAAAGCCGTAAGTACCGCTTGCTATGTCATTAATCGAGTTTATATTCGTCTAAAATGAATAAAACTTCATATGAGCTTTGGAAAGGTAGAACTCCAAATATTAGTTATTTCAAAATATTTGGTTGTAAGTGCTTTATTTTGAATACCAAGGATCAATTAGACAAACTTGATCCTAAGGCCGATAAAGAGATATTTATGGGATATTCAACAAAGAGCAAAGCATATCGGGTTTACAATAAAACTAGTGGAGTTGTTGAAGAATCCATCCATGTCAAATTCAATGAAGCTTCGAGTGTTGAAAGAATACCCAATGATGAAAGTGATGAAGAGGATATTATTGAACCCATTGTTCAAATTGATGCTCTAAATGATCAACCTTCTACATCAAATGATCAACCGTCTACCTCAAATATTCCTCAAGAAGACAAAGGTGATACTTTCGGATCTTCCTGGCATTGAAATTTAAGGAGATCACCCAAAAGATCTTATTATTGGTGATCCCCTTGATAAAGTGATGACCAAGAAAATTTGCCGAGAAAGCTCTTATATCTCAAAAAGAGCCTAAAAATGCTAAGGAAACTATTGAAGATGAGGATTGGTTTTTGGAAATGCAAGAGGAGTTGAATCAATTTGAAAGAAGTGATGTTTGGGAATTGGCACCTTGTCCTCCATCTCAAACAATTGTTGGCACAAAATGGGTATTAGGAACAAACTCGATGATCAAGGCAACATTGTTGAAACAAGGCAAGGTTAGTAGCTCAAGGGTATTGTCAAGAAGAAGGTATTGACTATGATGAAACATTTGCTCCCCGAAGACGTTTAGAAGCTATTCGCATTTTACTTGACTATTCTTGTTTTAAAATTTCAAGCTTTACCAAATGGATGTCAAATCCGCCTTCTTAAATGTTTTTATTCAAGAAGAAGTCTATGTAAAACAACCTCCGGGGTTTGAAAATTTTTCTAGGCCTAATGATGTTTATAAACTTAAAAGGTCTTGTATGGTTTAAAACAAGCACCGTGCATGGTATGATAGACTTAGCTCTTTTTTTTTTTGCAAAATGGTTTTATAAGAGGTAAAGTTGATACAACTCTCTTTGTTTTTGAAAAAGGGAAAGATTGTTTACTTGTGCAAATTTATGTTGATGATATTATCTTTGGTGCTACTAATGATTCTTTGTGCAAGAAATTTTCTAAGTTGATGCAAGGTGAATTTGAGATGAGTATGATGGGGAGCTTAACTTTCTTGGACTCCAAATTAAGCAATGCCAAGAAGGTATTTACATTTCGCAACAAAGTATACAAAAGAACTTTTGAAAAAGTTCGGCATTGAAGAAGGAAGAACCAGTCTCTACTCCTATGGCAACAAATGTCAAAATTGACAAAGATGAAAAAGGCAAGTCCGTGGATGAATCAAAGTATCGAGGTATGATTGGTAGTTTACTTTATTTAACCGCTAGTAGACCGGACATTCTTCATGTCGTATGCCTATGTGGTCGTTTTCAAAGCAATCCCAAAGAATCTCATATGAGTGTCGTTAAAAGGATTTTTAGATATTTAAAAGGCACTATTCAATATGGTTTATTCTATCCAAAGAATGAAAATTTTTCTCTTAAAGGTTATAGTGATTCGGATTATTCGGGAAATATTGATGATCGGAAAAGTACTTAGGATCATGTCAATTTTAAGCGATTGCCTAGTTTCTTGGTTTTCAAAGAAGCA
Organism: Rehmannia glutinosa; assembly: GCA_016081115.2. NCBI lineage: Eukaryota > Viridiplantae > Streptophyta > Magnoliopsida > Lamiales > Orobanchaceae > Rehmannia > Rehmannia glutinosa. The sequence goes on from JABTTQ020000144.1 coordinate 204,115, forward strand.
AAGCGTGTTTTCTCTTTCAACGGCCGAAGCCGAATATATTTCCACCGCTTTTTGTTGTACTCAACTTCTTTGGATGAAACAAACCTTAGTGGATTACAAATGCTATTTTGAAATGTACCTATCTTTTGTGACAATATATCCGCTATATATATCGCTCAAAACCCGGTTCATCATAATCGTACTAAACATATTGAGATTCGACATCATTTTCTAAGGGATTGTGTTTCTAAACGAAAAATTGAGATATCTTTTGTACCATCTCAAGATCAATTAGCGGACATTTTTACAAAACCGCTATATTTCGAGACTTTTGCGTCGATACGAGCTCGGTTAGGCATAATGCATATTGAATGAGGCTTACGTTTGCATTTTGCACATTTTTAAAACTTAGGGCTTGAAAAATCGGATTTTTGGTTGAAAATTTGGATTTTATTAAAACTGACAAGACAGTGGGCTAATGAGGTTGAGGGCAACCGGTCGCCCTCAACGTCGACCGGTCACCCTAAGCCAAATTTTGGATTAAAATCGTTCTGTCTTCAGCATTCGTTATTCTAACTTCTTTTTGCCATTTTTTGTCCCCTTTGCCAAATTCACACAAATTTCACTCAAAATTTGTTTTCATGCATTCAATTCACAACTTGGACCTTATATAACATGTTTATCATCATCATAACTCATCTTTTCCGATCGAATGGTAAGAATTTTCATTCCTTTGCTCAATGGGTTGAACCTGAGTTTATAGCTTTCTTGTATATTTCTTGATATATTTTGCATATGATCTTAATGAGCTTAGTTATTATGTTGTATTGTATGATGTTTGATGTGAATTGGTGATGAAAATGTTTGGCTTGAATCATTTACAAGGGTTATATACAACCTCTTTTAATTTTCACGCCTACAAGGTGTTCGATGAAATGTCACAAGGAATATTTCAACCTCTACATGATTCTCTTGCTTCCAAAAGTCTTAAATACTTATTGAGATCATGTTTTGGCAAATAAAACGAGCGTATGAACTCTTCATGATACATTTCTCCCATTTTTTTGGATTTTAAGCCTAAATTGCTCAATGGTTGATAAACCGCCTCTTTCGCGCACTTTGATGTAATTGTATGATGTTTTTATCATCCTAACATTCTTTTGATGATTCCAAAGGGGAGAAATAGGAAATTGGCTCGTTAGCTAAAAGAAGCTAATAAAAGCTCGTAATAAAAGTTATAAGCTATGGCTTCCTAAAGCAGTATATATCTAGTCCATGGCTTGTATTATGGACTCAATTGCTAAAGATTATAAGTATTGTGATAGGGGAGCTTCTTAGCTTATGATGTTTATATGCAAGCTTGTTATAGTTTGTGCTTCTAGCTTATGCAAATCTCTTGTTGATATGCTCATAGATAGGGGGAGCTTTGTATGGAATGTTTTTAACGGATAGTTCACTCGTAAAACCGGAAAACTGATTTGTTTTCAAAATCGTCCTCGAGAAAATTATTTTGGTTTGTAATCATCAAAAAGGGGGAGTTTGTTAGATAAATGTTTTATCATGATTTTGATGATTTTGTTCGATTTTGTTCAAATGGGTTTTTAAACCAAAACAATGTCCCTAAATATTGTCTAAATACTTCCGATCGACTTAAAAACGTTTTAAGTCGATCGGAAGTATTTAGACAACATTTAGGGACATTGTTTTGGTTTAAAAACTCATTTGAACAAAATCGAACAAAATCATCAAAATCATGATAAAACATTTATCTAACAACGCACACCATTGTTATTCATCTCATAGACTCGGTATATTTTTGCCATTTGCTTATGTGCTTGATTTTCAAGAAATTTCATAGTATCTCACACAAGTGTCATTAAGAGGATTTATCGATTTTTGAAAGGCATTATTCGTCAAAGCTCTTTTTATCCGAGACTTGTAAAGAATTATATTTATTTTGATAAAACATTCGATTTTTATCCTCTTCTCAAAATTATGCATTTGATTGCACATATTCATTCTTGTCAAAACTCTTGTTCAAATACTTCTTTTAAATGAGGTCTCAACTATATGCTCTCGGTTTTTCAAATTTCAAAAGAGACCTTATATAGCTTTCTATAAGCATGTTTGAACTTACATGTTTTATGAAACTCTTGATGATTTGTTTTAAAGCATAGTATGTGTTACTTGTTATAGTATCTCTATTATTCGATATTACTATGCTCTTGTGCAAAATATATTGTTAAGATTTTGCGTAAATTTTTGGTATTTTCGGAAAAGCTTGATAACCAAGGCAAGGTTAGTAGCTCAATGGTATTGTCAAGAAGAAGGTATTGATTATGATGAAACATTTGCACCGTAGCACGTTGAGAAGCTATGCGCATTTTACTTGCCTATTCTTGTTTTAAAATTTTCAAACTTTACCAAATGGATGTTAAATCCGCCTCTTTAAATGGTTTTATTCAAGAAGAAGTCTATGTAAAACAACCTCCGGGGTTTAAAAATTTTTCTAGGCCTAATGATATTTATAAGCTTAAAAAGGCCTTGTATGGTTTAAACAAGCACCTCGTGCATGGTATGATAGACTTAGCTATTTTTTACAAAATGGTTTTACAAGAGGTAAAATTGATACTATTTTTTTTTTTTGAAAAAGGGCAAGATTGCTTACTTGTACAAATGCTACTAATGAATCTTTGTGCAAGATATTTTCTAAGTTGATGCAAGGTGAACTTGAGATAAGCATGATGGGGGAGCTCAATTTCTTCCTTGAACTTCAAGTTAAAAAATGCCAAGAAGGTGGTTATATTTCACAATCAAAGTACACAAAAGTGCCTTTAAAGAAGTTAGACATTGAAGAAGGAAGAACAATCTCTATTCATATGACAACAATATCAAGATGGACAAAAGTTGAGAAAGGAATATTGGTTAACAAACAAATTCGAGGTATGTTTATCTACGTTTATTACTCCTTTAGACTCGACATTTTTTTGCCTTATGTCTATATGCTCGATCGCAAAACTATCCCAACGAATCTCATTAAAGTGTCGTTAAAAGAAATTTTCAAATATTTGAAAGGCACTTCTCCTTATGACTTGTTTATCCAAAGTTTTAAAACGTTCACATTTTTTGGGATAACAAATCCAAAGTGATAGTAATTTCTTAAAATATAATTCTGTTATAATCGAACTAAACATATTGAGATTCGATAACTTGTTCTAAGGGATTGCGGTTCTCTAACAAAAAATTGAGATGTGTTTAATTCCGTCTCAAAGATAACTCGCATGAGACATTTGTTTTTAATCATTAACCGCCGAGTCTTTTGCCTCATTTCGAGCTTGATTATGACATAATGTATATTGAATGAGATCTATGTTTGCATTTTGTACGTTTTTAAAACTTAGGGCGAAAAATCGGATTTTTGGTTCAAATTTTGGTTTTTGGAAAAACAGTCAACAATGGGTCGCTGGCCGAGGCCGACCGGTCACCCTCACCAGACCATCGCCCTAAGTGATTTTTCGATTAAAATCGATTCTGTTCTCGTGACTTAGCCATTTTGGCTCTTTCAACTCAATTTCCGTCCCCTTTGTTATTGCACACACAATTCACTCCAAATGAGTTTTATTGTATAATTTCTATATCTTGAACTTTTTAATGCTCGATTATCATCATAGTTGCTCATCTTTACCGATTAAATGGTAAGAATTCTACTCTCTTATTTCAATTGGGTTGAACCTTGAAAACTTGGCTTATATGTATATTTCTTGATGCGATTCGTATATGTTTGTAATGAGCTTATTAATTGTTGTTGGATGATATTTATAAAATTGCTTTTGGTGATGAAAAACTTGGCTTTATTACATTTACAAGGTTTATATATCTTCTTCTATTTTTGACGTCCGCCAAGTGTTCGATAAAACGCGTTTCAATGAAAAATTCATCACCTACATGATTCTCTTGATTTCAAATGTCTTATATACTTATAGAGATCATGTTTTGCAAATCAAATGAGCTTTTATGAGCTTTTGCAAGTCATAACTTTTCCCTTTGATTTTTTGAATTTGAAGCTCAATGATCTAGAGCTCGATAAATCGGTAAAATTGCGCACTTTGATATGATAATATATATTTTTATCGTGCTAACATTCTTTTTGATGGTTCCAAAGGGGGAGAAATAGGTTATAAGCTTATTACCTCATAGAAGCTAAAATAAGCTCGCGAAAGAAGCTATAAGCTATGGCTCCTTAAAGCCAAAAGCTGTGAAGCATACTTAGTCCATTTGTTTTCATAACTAATGATGTTTTGTTGACAGGGGGAGCTTATAAGCTCTTGATACTTAAGCTCTATATGTAAAAGCTGAGCTTTTAGCTTTTGGTTGAAAGCGTCTATACTACTCTTGTTATGTATGTTGATAGAGGGAGCTTTTGCAAAATATTTTTGAAAATCTATACTCTCATCCTTGTGATTATATTGCGTGGAATGTTGTCGCTCATAACGGATAGTTTATTTTTAGGTAAAATTGTTTTGTTTTCAAAATTGATCTCCTTAAATTGTTTTGGTTTGTAATCATCAAAAAGGGGAGTTTGTTAGATAAATGGTTTTATCATGATTTTGATGATTTTTGTTTTTACACCAAAACAATGTTTCTAAATATTGTCCAAATATTCCTAAATGATTTAAATTGATTCTACAAATTTTCCGGAATATTTCTTCAAGTTTATTTTCGACAAAAATTGGACAACACTTTTGATGATTTTGTGTTAATGTATTTTTACATCAAAACACTTTTGATGATTAGTAAAATGTTTTTACTAATCTTTCGTAGTATTTCTTGAAGTTTATTTTTAAAAAAATTGGACAACACTTTTGTCTCGTGTGCAACCGAGTCGCCTCATAGGGCAACTCATACCTGGAGTTAAGTTTTGGAATAGAAAAAGGGACAGAGGATTTTTGAGGAGGTCGACGGTGGTGACTGGAAGAGAGAAATCAAAAACCAATCTCTCAGTAATGCATTTTTGGAGAGGGCCGAGGTCCACATGGGGCCGACCGCCGAGCACCCCGACGATCCCCTCTATGTGTTTTGGCTGTTTTTCCTTTTATGTATTTGTGCGCGACGGCCGCCTATTGTTTAACAAAGAAAATTCTAACCGTTGTGCACGGACATAAATTCCTTAATTTGTGGGATTGATTTCTAACAGCTATATTCTTGATTTTAATTGTATTTTTTTGTAGATTTTTAATCCCCAAGAGGAGCCTATCAATGATCAATCATCTCCTATAAATAGATTATATTCTTGTTGTAATAGTCTAAGGTCTTACACTTTCACATCTTGAGGTCTAGGCTTATTTATTGATTACACTTGCACTCAAATTTGTATTATTCATTATCGAGTTGTAATCTTGAGTTTGTGGTCATCATTCAACACAAGATATCCTTGTGAGTGTTCTTGTGGTAAGAACACACTTGGATGATCTAGGTGATAGGTGCAAGAAGATTGTGGTGATCTTCTTATTGAAGAGTGTGGTGCTCTTTGAGGTGTTGAAGAATTTGGTATTCTTCAAGTCGGAAGATTGTGGTAATCTTCACAATGTGCCATTGAAGATTGTGGTAATCTTCAAGTGAGATTGTGGTAATCTCTAAAGATGTATTGTAAGGTGTTGTTGTATTAATTGTGGTAATTAATAAAATCTTTTTTTTTTTGAAATCCATCCAGGGAGATCTTGGGGTGGTAGAGGATTAGGCTCTAGGTGGGTTGAACCTCTATAAATCGACGCGCGTGTTATTTACTTCCCGCACCTTTATTCTTGTCTTGTGTCAAGTGCTCAACAACAGATCAAGAAATCAAGAACAAGTTAGAAGCTTCCACGAGTTAATTAGTTTAAGTTAGTTAAATTAGTTTCTACGAGTTAGTTTTCAAAGTTCGACTTGTATACGACTATTATATATTTGTGGATACATGTACGTAATCATTCATTCAATATATCATTCATTTTTCTTCTTCTTCATGATTTCTCCAAAGAATTCACATGGTATCGTGAAATTTTTTTAAGAGTTCTTCCGCACATACTCTGCTCCTCCTTCTATGTTTGAATTTGATCGATTACGTGATCAAATTTTAGTCTCTCAAAATTCTCTTGATCAATTCGAGATCGATTTTCCAAAGATTTACATCTGTCAATTCTTGGATAAATGGCACAACAACAAGATGATCCTACTTCACCATATTATCTTCATCCTAGTGACAATCCCGCGTTTTGTGATAGTCTACGAACCATTTACGGGTGAGAACTACATTTCTTGGAATCGTCTTTGTGCTTATGGCACTCAATGTCAAGAACAAGAGTGGATTTATCGACGGATCGCTCCCTATGCCTTTCGCACCTACAACTCGTGTCATGCATGGAAAAGGGCAAACAATTTAGTCCTTTCTTGGATTCTAAATTCCATTTCCAAGGATATTCGACAAAGCCCTGTTGTTTTTCACCACCGCAGGAGGTTTGGGACGAGTTAAAGATTCGATATGCACGAAGTGATGGTCCTCGTATTCCACCTGGAAAAATCATTGAGTTCCATCTCTCAAGGTAGTAATTCCATCACTATCTACTATAATAATTTCAAGACTCTGTGGGATGAGTATATAAGCCATAGACCAATTATGAAATGCTCATGTGGTTTATGTAACTGCAATATTTCATCTGTTATGGCTACTACACAACAAAATGACTCTGTCATCAAGTTTCTTGTGGGACTGCACGAATCTTTTGGGCAAATTCGAAGCCAATCGCTTTAAAGCATCTCCACTTCCCTCTCTTGCTAAAGTTTACTCTCTTTTGCTTCAAGAAGAGTCCCAACGAAATCTGAATAATTCATCCACAATCAGTACCCCCTTAGACTCTATGGCCATGATGGCTAAACAAACATCTAATGCAAGGTTTCAGCCATTTAAGGATAAAAAGAAGCCAAGATGTACACATTGTGGATTTGTTGGTCACACAGTTGATAAATGCTTCCAAATTATTGGCTATCCTCCGGGATGGAAGGGACCTAAAGGACCAAGAAATGCCGAGAGATTATAATGCAAATGCTGTTTTGGCATCTCCTACAGGAGGATCATTCGTCTCGCTCCAAATCCTTTATTTTCACAAGAAATGGTTCAAGCAATTCCTAGCCTATGCACAAAATCAGCAACTTACATCTTCTAATGTTCCTCTTGAATCTAATCGGCCTTTGTAGCCACATCCATAGCAGGTATAAATTCAATTGTTGTGCTTCTTGACTATAAATGGATACTTGACACTGGTGCTACTGATCACATGATATGTGACAAGTCATTATACACTAACAATCCTGTTTCCACTTCTATATATATCCATTTACCTAATGGAAATGTTGCTACAGCTACATATATTGGAGAGGTTAAGATTTCTGAACATTTAGTCCTAAAACATGTATTATGTGTTCCTACTTTTTCTTTTAATCTAATATCTGTTTCACAGCTAGTGAAATCAGCAAATTATGCTCTCCATTTTTGTCCTCACATTGCCTTTTGCAGGACATGAAAAGCCAGAGGATGATTGGTTTTGCTGAAGAAAGGAATGGCTTGTATCATCTCAATTTTTCAGATGTTTCTGTTAATCTTTCAGTTTCAGATACATCTTTCTTGTGGCATTATAGACTAGGCCATCTCTCAGCCAAAAGGCTATCTTTACTACCAAATGTTTCTTCCCATATTCATCAATTTGATAGTTGTGATGTATGCCATATGGCTAAACAGAAAAAGCTTCCATTTCCTGTAAAATCATAAGTTAGTTAAATTAGTTTCTACAGTTAGTTTCCAAAGTTCAGACTTGTATACAGCTATTATATATTTGTGGATACATGTACAGAATCATTCATTCAATATATCATTCATTTTCTCTTCTTCTTCATGATTTCTCCAGTAATTCACATCTTGGCTTGTTTGATTCGAAAAGAGGGCATAATCGAGAAAATGGAGATAATCTATTCACCCACTATAGATTATCGTAGTTGCTTGACTTACACATATTATATCTTAATTTATTGTAATATTATTAATATTTATTTTTAATCTTAGCTAATACTCTAAGGTTGCTTATTTCAGAATTATTTTAAGTAATTTATTTTAAACTTCACCATTGCTTCCGCTCGAGTTATCTATTTTATTTTAAAATATAAAAAAAGGGTAAGTGGCACATCGAAATTTTTGACTATGTTTTATAAAATCAAAGTAACAAATGAAAGTGTGGTGGATTTTCGGATTTATTAATAAAATAGTTCCATTTGTTTTTTAGATGTGTCTTATTCGCGGATTTAAATATACTTTCTTATTATATTAAATTTAAAAAAAATGCATTCTTTATTTTAGTAACGCTCAAAAACCCTCTATAAAAAGTGGGGCGTTACAATTATCCCCTAAAATAATCACACGTTATAATCATACTTCTCAAACACATTATTGAACTCAATTATATTATCCAGTCATGACTTATCCAAATTATTTTATCAATTCAATCATCAATTGCAACGAGCCTTGGAGTTTTTATTTTTTGGTACAGTCATTGCAAACACAGAAAGGACCCTCAAGACCAATACTTTCAAAACATTGCACAGTGGTTGAAGGTCCAAATTTCTTCTTGCAGAAAGCTGAACATTTATCAGTATTCCCATTTACGCAGAGTATTTCTGTATGTATTTCATAGCATTCAGCCTTAGCAACTCTCATCTCCACTGCACAAAAAATGGAAATGCAAATTATTTTTTTTTCTTTTTTCAGAAAATTTTGGCAAAATTGCAAAATTAGTCATGTAACTAAAAGGCGGTTGTGAAAAGGTCATGTAAAATACTCAAATTGCAAAATAGTCTTGTAACTATCTACGATTTTACAAAATAGTTCTGCAAATTGCACAATTTGCAAAATAGTCCTGTAACTTATACTTGAGCAATGAGTCTCAATTTTAGTCTTAACTTCAGTAGTAATTTGAAAATTTATTGGATTTCGATCACGTGAACGGCACATGTAACTCCCAATTTCTCATAAAATTAGGACCAAATATGATATTCAAGTACGATTCAGGACTATTTTGCAAACATACATTTTGTAGGACTATTTTGCAAAATCTAGGACTATTTTGTCATTTGAAAAATTTGAAGGACATTTTTGCGACCACTTTTTAGTTACATGACTAATTTTGTAATTTTGCCATAAATTTTAGGGATAGATTTCTGGGAAAAAATACACCAAATGAATTCTTGGGAGAGAAATAAGATATACCTGAAAAAAAGAGCTGCAATTACAAATATGCAAAAGATTTGGAGTTTAGCCATTATTAACTAGAATTAAGAAATTTGAGAGTGAAAGAGTCCATAATCCCCACAAGTCCTTTTAAAGGTTGAAATGATTGTGGTTAAATTGTTCATCTGAAATATCCCAATGAAATGCGTCAAATCTTGTTGAATATATATATATATTTATTTTGTTTTGTAATTATGAGGATCTCGCTAATATAGTGGTTTGATAAGCGGATGGGATCTTTATTCCAAAATCGTGTTTCATCTCTATTCAACCGTGTGGATGATTGACACATGTATTATACTTACCATGTTTATTTTCAAGCATAAATCAAGCATAAATTGTGGGGTTCTAATATGGTAAGTATAATACACGTGTCAATCATCCCACACGGTTGAAATAGAGATAAACACGATTTTGGAATAGAAAGATCTCATCCGTTTTATAAGGGCCTTTTGTAGAGTTGGATTTACTTTATTTTTGTAATAATTAGCCAGCTTGACTATACTTGCTATAGTACGGGAATTTCTTGCCTAATTTAACTAGATAGCAAAATCTGAGACAAACTCTTATCAAATATTTAACATCTCTTGGTTTCTAATATGGTATATAAGCGGCTAAAATACTATTTTAACTTCCAAATATAATCAAAAATATCAAACATGCCAAATGATATGCATCTTTTTTTATTTGGTAACCGGCCTGAGGCGACCCGCGAACTCTTGACCGTCGATAATGCTACTTGATGGCCTGCAATGTGGATGTAGCATGTACAGTCTATGTGGATCAACACTATATAAACCCCACAAATTCACCAGTACAAGGTAATTCATTTAAACTACAAGGCTTCGGATACAAGTTTCTAGCGACCTCACGACCTGAATTGACTTAGACATCAGAAGGTTTTAGCTGAGGACCACCCCGGACTCGTGGCGAAGCTAGGCTGACCGAATACATATGATTTCTCACCCAAATTAATAATAACATAAATATTTACTAGGCAAAAACTTGTGTGAGACGGTCTCACGGATTTAGATCCGTGAGACGGAGCCCTTACACAAAGTTTTAAAGGTTTTTTTTTGATTTTATTTTTCTTAGGGTTTATATTTGTTTTTTAGGGTTTATTTTGTTTCTTGGGTTTATTTTTAATTGATTTTGGTTTTTAGGATTTTTAATTTTTTAGGATTTATTTTTTATTTTTGGGTTTATTTTTGTTTTTCGGGTTTATTCTTCATGGTTCATGTTTTTATGGCTTATTTTTGTTTCTTCATGGTTCATTATTATTTTTAAATTTATTTTCATGGTTCATGTCCTCAAGACGGAGCCCTTAGGAGGTCCGTCTCACAGATTTAGATCCGTGAGACCGTCTCACAAGAGACTTGCTCTTACTACTAAACACCCAAGTTATTGCTTGCATATGCTAATATCCAAGGGCAATTGTAGCTTATTAGTTATTCCCATTGGGTTCGTGAAGCTCCTTGAATATATAAATATTAATTTTTGGGTACAAAAATATAGCTTAGAAAAATTTCAGCTATATGTTCTCTTTGAAAAAAGGAAAATTTTATTTTATTTTTTTATTTTATTTGAAGGCATCTTGTATGAGAAATGTAATAACAAATTTGGAATCAATTTTTTCTATTCATTTCTTGAAAAATAAACCACAAACTTATGTGATTTGAAACGAAGAAATTCTGTTATTTAATACATTACACCATCAAAATTCAAAATACAAACATTACATTATAGTTTATTTCCCAAAAAAACAAAACATAGCAAATCATCACTCCAGACTCCAGCAACCAAATTTTCTTGTTCTTCCTGTTGAAATCATTCATGTCCAGTTTACTAAAAAGTTATCGGAACGCTTCTTTGTACCCAATGCATTATCCATGCATAATTTAAGGAAGAAAAAACAACTTCTAAACATAATATAATACAAAGCTATTCTCAGTCATGAGAGAACCAAATGTACAAGTGCTCAATAAAGAGGGATACTGCATACAACTAAAACGTAGCATTTATAGACAAAGCAAAAATAGAAAACTGCTACATTAAACGTAGGTTTCCGCAAACACAAAATACACATCAAAAACCTCAATCTTCAACCGTCGAAGGCTGGACGCACGCGCAAAACTGCGTTTTCTTACGCCTCTGTCCCGTTCTCCCCCCTCCATACAGATAATCCCTCAGAAGAATTCTTCTTTTCGTCTCCGACATTTTGTTTTTTCCTTCGTCCATTTTCAGTAAAACAAACTGTAACCTCTGCACCTCCAACTGCAACCTTCCGATTTTTTCAGACATTCTTCGCGCTTGTTCGGACACTCTCCTCCTCCTCGCGCTACTTCCATCTCCTTCTAAGTCGAACGAGGACGATAACGACCTGTCATCAACGCTTTTCATCAATCTGCCATTGAGTTCAAACAGCTTCATGATGGCTATCTCTGCTTCTTCAAGCTGTCCCTTAAGTGCTTCACATTCGATGACAGCTTTTCCCCTTTTGCCCTTCTCGGTAACCTCGAGCGTCCGTTTCAAGTCCTGTACGGTAATTTGAAGATTCGCCAATTTCTGAACGTCCGAGTCGAGCCTTTCTAGGACTTTCCTATTGTTGCCATCTTGAAACGACTCGTTCGATCTTTTCGAGATTTCTAACTTGTCCACGATTAGTGCGTCTGAGGTCGAAAACGCGTACTTTTCTGTTTCCTCATTGATTTAAGACGACGGAAATCGGTGCTGTCGATTATTTTCTTCGACTTGCTAACGGTGAGACCGACGGTGCCATCTGGATCGGCAGTTTCCCATAACTCGGCGATTTGATTATCTGAATCGACGGGTTGTCTCTTGCTGAGGCCGTAAGATGAACCGTCGGATATCTGATCGAGAACGATGTCTTTTGTCAAAAGTGCGTTATCAGCCTCGGTGATTTCAGATGTAGGCCTCCTGTTTCTCCTGTATCGTCCATTCTCGGATTGTAGCAACTCGAGTTGCCTAGTTGTATCGTCCAGCTTGGAATGGAGATCAGTGTTTTCTTGAACCATTAGCTCTTTTATCTCGATTGCTGCTTTTACAATCGCTTGAAGCCTGACCCGCAGATCACGCAAGTCAGAAAGCCTGTTTGGCGTCGTGGATTTATTGTCTTCATTTAGAATGCTTTCACATGGATCATTCATAGCTTGAGCACCCTGAGAAAAAAATCGTATAAGAGGAACATATAATTAGTTAAAACCAGCACTTGTGGATGATGTAGGTAATAAATTGAATATGAAGCATCTTGCAGTTTAAGCGCAGAAAGACATTCTCCGGATTACTTTTAAGGAGGATGTTTCATCTAAACACAAGTGGTGTTAAAAATGAAATTATAAACATCCGTGACTCAGCTGTGCATGTTGTATAAAAAAGAAAAGCAATGTGTTGAACCCATGTCAATGCAGCATAGTCGTCAAGTTATAGAGGTTTATCACCAATACATATTAGTATTTGGAAATATATAGTTGTCTTTGTTACAAGATGGATGTCATCTATGGCATATGCCACATAATTTAGCTTATTAATTGAACTGTAGGCATTATCAAGCTCAGAAGAGTTACTCAAAGTCACATTAGCCAGTTGCCATATATTTAGAGTGTTAAGATTGAGAAATACCTGCACTTCCTCATTTTCAGGATTTTGAAACTTGATATGTATATCAGTGTGGTTCTCAAGGGATGATACACATTCCTTCAACGATTCAATTTCAGGACCACATGCAGCCAGTTCAGCTTTGAGACATTCATTTTGATCTATGTAGCCAAGACACGCATCATTGAGATCATGAAACTTCTGCTCATAAAGAAGCTGACTGACCATGGAATACTGTAATTGACCGAATACTGATGCAGCTTGAGTCTCCAACTCATTAATCTCATTGATTTTCTTTTGCAGCTCAAAATGCAAATTTTCTTCTTGGACTTTTTCATATTATGTTCGCAATGCAATTTTTGCAGATCAACTTCCAGCTTCTTACTTGCTTCATGCAAGAAATTATTCTCCTGCTCAAATGGTCATTATCTGCAGACAGTTTGAGAATCTGATTCTCTTGGTGACCTCGAGCCATCTGGACCTCATTGCATTCCATTTTCAGATCCTCCACAGTTTCATTTAACTCTAGTTTCTCTTTTTCTACTTGGCTTATCTTCTCTTCTGCTTCGTAAAGTTCTAGTGCTATCTGATGCAACACTTTCTTTCCATTTTCAATCTCAAAACTCAACTGATCTCTGACTGTGGCAACACCCATGAACTCACCCTCTGTTTTCTGCAGTCTCTCCTTGAGGTTAAGATTTTCAAATTTGGATTCTTCCAATCTCTCCTCTGTCAAGTCTAACTTTCCCATGAGAGCAGCATTCATCTCGTGAAGTTTATTTCGATCATCCCCAAGTTCTCTTAATACCATAAATTTCTCATCCATTACACTTCTAAAAATCACGGAGAGGTTCTCTAGATCCAACATTTTACCACACAAAGCATGATTTTCCTCTTCCAGGACATTATTCTTTCCCTCCAAATGTAGGACATTATCCGTTAAGGATCTTTTCTCCTCTGAAATTTCTGATTTCTCTCTTTGCAAGACCTCACAAGTACCTTGCATATTCATTAGCTTCAAATTTAAATCCTCAACCTGAGTTACCAGTGCATCCCTATTGCACTCTCCCTCCCTCAATTTTGACCTCAATTCTTCATTCGTCTCAAGGAGTGTGGAGGCCTCGCCCTGCAACAGTAAGAACTGCTCGGTCCTGACCTTGAACTCATGCTCTATTTTGTTTTTTACCACCTCGAGATTTTTTGAATCGAGTATTAGTTGCCTAATCCATGTTACAAGAACTGATAATTCAACAGCCCACTCCAGATTTTCTTCCTCAGCTTTGCAGAGGGACTTTTCATAGTCTGAAGTTTATTTAACAACCGGCTGACATAAACCTGGTCTTGTTCAGCTTTATCCTCACATGCACAATCCTCGGCAATGTCCAAAACCTTCAATAACAGCCAAGTTCCTGCCCTCAGACTACTAGCTTGATCAGAGAAAGATCTGATTTCAAATTGTTGCTCAAGATTTTTTTGCTCTAACTGAGAAATCTTCTTTTCTGACAAATGGGATTCCTCTAAGAGTTTCTGATTCTTTCTGATCAATGAGCAATTATCTTCTTCCAATGCCTGGGCAGCTGTGCGTAAGACAAATATCTCAATTTCATTATCTATGGCGCTATCTAGCACTTGATCAAGTTCTCTCTTATTACGTTGGCATTCTTCTTGCAGCAGACACATCTTAGCTTCAAGGCCACTGAACTGAGTTTCACTCATCTTAATATAGTTGGCATGTTCTTGACTTTTTACGTCCAAAGACATCTGCAACTGTTCAACTTTGTGAAGAGTTGATTCTTTCTCTTTCTCCAGATTTATGCATCTTCCTTCCAGTTCGGCATAAACTTTCCCAAGATCTTCGAGTCTTGTCTGTGCGGTCTCCAGCTGAGAAGTTAAACCATCATTTTCACTTATCAGTACAGCCTTCTCATTTACAAGCAACTGGCATGAATCTTCCAAGATTTTTGATTTCGCCTTGAAAGCTTCAAGTTGATGGTGTACATTAGCAAGGGAACTTTCCAGAACTGTGTTATTCTCTGAGAGTTTTTCCAGATTCTTGTTTGTTTCCTGTAATTGTGTCATGAGAGTAGCTTTCTCATCAAGAAGGGTGGATTTCTCTTTCAAAAGAGATTGGCATGATTGTTCTAATGCTTCTATCTTCCCTCTAACAGCTTCAAGTTCAGCATTCAAATCGGATAGAGAGGTCTCCAGGAGGGTATTTTTCTCAATAAGCTGCTCTAGAATTACCAGTTTCTCCAGGAGAGCTGCTTTATCATTACTCTCCCTTTGGCAAGTTTCTTTCAGACGGGAATTCTCATCCTGCAATTCCTTCACTGATGATCCCAAGGATTCTGGGTTCAGGCCTACTGCATCCACCTGGTCCAAAATCGATAGGTGCTTCTTGTTCAGATCATTTAGTTCTTCTTTCAGGCAATATATTTCTTGCTGCAGGGCATTTCTTTGGTCAAGTCGAAGCTCAACTTCCTCCACAAGTTTTCCTTTCGATTCCATTAAGCTAGAAATCTCATTTTGCATATCCTTTATTGACAAGGCCGAAGATGCATTGAGCTCGTCAAGGTGCTTGTTCTCCTCCTTAACCTTTACAACTTCATCTTGCAAACTATGATTTTGGGTCTCCGCAACCTTCAAAAGTTGAGCCCTATTCTGCAGCTCAGAAGCCATAGCTCGCAGTTCTTCCTGAGTTTGCGCATGTAAATGCTGCAAAGTTTGAAAAGCAGTTTCAGCCTCCACAAAGCGCAAGCGTTCTTCTTGTACGCAAGCCCAAAGTCTTCCCAGTTCCTTCTGCTTCTCAGTAAGCTCTTGATTTTGAGTTCCCAATTTCAACATCAATGATTCCAACTCAGAGTGAAGAGACTGGTTTGATCTTTCTAACAGGAGGCATTGTTCTTCAGCTCCTTTCAACTTGGAGGCTCCATTATCTATCTCCACAGTTAAGCGCTTGGCCTCCTCATTGGCAGATGTGAGTTTGTGCTCTAAACTAGAAATCATCTCCAAGCACTGTTGGTATTGCTGAGCTGCAGCTTCTTTTTCCTCGGTCAATTTGGAAATGGTTTGTCTGAGAATTTCGACTTCACTTTCAGCTTTTTCGGCTCTCTCTTTCAATCTTGCGGCATCTTCTGTAGTAAGTCGTAATTTATTCTCCAGGTTTGATATGATCTCCAGCGATTGCATGTACTGATTGAGAGCCGCATCTTTTCAACTGCTAACTTATCGAGTTCACCTTTTAAGGATTGTGCTTCAGTTTCAGCTGTATTAGCTCTTTCATTAAGCTTCTGAGCATCCTCTTGAAGATTAGATATCCTGTCCACACATTGCTGGTAGTCTTGAAGCTTAGACTCCTTTTCAGCTTCTAATGTGGTCAGTTTTCCTTCAGGACAGCAACTTCATTTTCAGCTTTATTCGCATGATCACTAAGCACTCTGAAATCCTCCTTGGTTTTAGATATCTCAGACTCAAGCTGGGACAGTTTATCCAAACTTTGTTGGTACTGAACAAGGCCAGCTTCTTTCTCAGCTTCCAGTTTGGCAAGGGCTTCCTTCAACACTATAATCTCCTCAGAATCACTTTCATGGTCAGATTTCAGATCCTTGACATGGTTATTCCCATTGATGTGCTTGATTTGTTCTTTCTCCTCCGCCTCGTCAAAATTAAGACCCCTTCTCACCCGCTCAACTGGCCTAAGCGAATCATTGAACTGTTTCAGAGTCTTTCTTCCAGAGCAAGAATCAGAATCATCAGCGAATTCTCCATTCTGTTGATAGCACGAGAATTAGTCAAAACGAATCCTTGAGAAACATTTCTCACATAATCATTTTAATGTAGGGATATTTACAAAAAACCACCCCTAAGGTTTAGCATAATTATGAAAAACTCCGGTTGTCTTTGGAAATAGAGATACCCCCTTAAAGTGTTATAAACACCCTTGAGTTACCTAACAAATATCCCTCTTGATGGTGCAATTTTTAAAAGAGAAACAAAGGTCAAGGGGTATTTGCAATTTTGAAAGGAAAGTAATCTTTTTCGTAAATCGGCTAAACCTCGGGGTAGTTTTTGTAATTAACCCTTTTCAGGTAATACACACCGGGGTTGACATGTCAGGAGTTCTAGGATCAGTTCCAGAAACATAACTTGCAGGTGAATCATCACCAAACATCATTGGGAGTTGAGCTTCTGACATAGTGCGGTGGGCATGTCTGATCACACCAGTTGCATGATCATATCTTTCGGCCAATGCACGATATGCTCTGTAAAAATCCTCAACCATTTTCATAAGCTCTGGTCTTTTCTTGTAATACATCTCTGCTCTCCTCGCAAAGGAATCTGCATCTTCTTCAATGAGCTTTATCATTGATTTAACTTTGACATCCATATCTGCAAGAGCACAAACGGACTTTTCAAACACACACATGTAACGTATAGTTCCATCTTGACGCACAAGTCAAATCTAAAGTTGAAAGCAACTTCATGGTCATGATTATCTGCTTACGAATTATATGGAAATATTTAATCACAGACATTATCGAGAAGTGACATTAAGAAACACATGAAGAACAAATGAAGACAATTATATTTTCTTATGCATCAAACAATAACCAGTTAAAGCAGTATTAGACAGAAAGATCTGACATCCACGGCCTAATTTTGAATTATATCGATATTGCTCGTGTTTATAACTACATTCATCCAGATGATGATTTAACCTTCACAAGTAAACCTGCAATTGTTGATAGCCCCTATGCAAACTCAAAATTCTTTTTCTTCAGCAAATGTCCGGTATTTGTTTTCCTGATATTATCTATGTTGGACTTGAAACTCAGAACAACATGTGGGATCTGCTTCAAATGGATGGGCATCTTATGAAGTTCTTATGTTAAATATATCCTTTTTGGTCGTAACTTAGCATAACACATCTAGCACCACATGAATTCGCATTCTGTAAAACAGAAAGGCTTTCAATTCACATTTTTTCTAAATCAACTGGAGAGTGATATAGGAACAATATGGCTGCCTAATGAAGGTCTGTTAAGTTCAAAAGCCACACAGGAAAATGGTGCAAGGAGATGACAGAACTGTATTATCTACAGGGAGAGCACACCAAATTGATATGAAAGTGTGAAGGCCTTGGATGCTGCGAAACAGAATAGATTAAAAAAAAATCCTCATCACCATAGTATTGTGGCAGTTAGAACATTTATTTAAAGTAACTTAAATAAATCTCAAGCCATTGTATATACTCCAATTTGACATGTATTCTGAAATAAATAGCTTAACTACAAAAAAGCTCTTAAATAGATGCATCAAAAAGGGCAAAACTGAACAGCACACCAATTTCACCACATTTCGCCTCACATACAATAAAAATGTGCTAAGTATGACCTCTTGTGAGCATATAATTTCAATCTGACCAGAAATATATACCTGTGAGATTTTCCTGGAGCCATTTTGAATTTTTGGGGCTAATATGGCTATCCCACCACCAGGAATACATTCGTCTAGAATCCGTATGCGACAATTTTGCCATCCTTCTTTTATGTGATGCTGATGACTCTCAGAATTTTAACGGTAGCAGCAAAATAACTTGTCGAACTAACAGCTCAAGAAGGTCTTCAATCCAAAACAAAAAAAACTTCGGATCACTCAATTCAGTATTAATAGTCAGAATTGAGTTCAGTATCTCTGCGTCTCTGCACCTAGCCAAGATAGAGTAAATTAATCAATAAATGAGTTCCATAAATTTATGATAATTATAAAGGTAAGAGATCACACCGGGGGCTTTGAATACCTTTAACGAAATTCAAGTCTCAAATAATTCAACAAAAATACTGGCCGCCTCAAGAGGTAAATTCATCAAAGCATTACCTGGTCAAGATCACATCATAAATTCAACATTAACAACAAAAACAGTTAAAATAATAACCATATAAAGCTTTCTCATAAAAAAATAAATATAAGATTCCTACTGTCAGGAAAAGAAACGGAACTTTAACATGTTTCCGATCAACAACTTCACCACCACCCAATCAACTCAGTATTAAATGAAAAAAAGCAAAAGTAAAACTCATAATTCCCTAGAATCGAGATCTAATTCCGATCAAAGAAAATTCTTAAACTCAGATCATCGGAGCAACTCCATGATCCTCAAACAAATTAAAATCAAACAAGTCAACCAACCAGTCAAACTGTATATATCCGCAGAAAAAATTACAATTCATACATACATAAACTAAAATTTCACTGAATTATTCGTGAAGAAAACATAAACTTACTGGTAAAGGAAAAATGAAACGGAAAATTTGGATGAAGAAGTTTTGTTAGGTGTGATAAAAGTAACAAAAGAGACTGGAGCTGCTTTTCAGTTTTCTCTCTTTACTGCTCACCCCATTTTTGCTTTTTCAGATCTTTCACTTTGTCTCTTTTCTCTCTCTCTCACACACGCTCTCAGAAATAAATTCTGTTCACTGTGTGTATGTATTGTGTATGTATAGGTTTATGTATATGTATATTGTATAGGCTGTGGTGTGACTTGCTGACTGTGCGTGAGTCATTGAGGATCTGGCATGGTTGGAATAATAATGGGGGAAAACAAGAAAATGACAAAATTAAGGGAGCTTTTTCTAAATTATTTTGTCGAATCGTTTCCTTCTCACACGCTCTCTTTCCACATATACTATTGTTTTGGGGATTTGTGCTTTTTTTCTTAGTGCTAAATATTAGTATTGTATTAGGAAGTTTTCACAAAAAAATCTGTTTTTAGAAAAATGGTTTAGTGTAGCGGAAGTAAATATAGTCGATAATTAGAAATTGACAATATTTGCAAATAGACTTAAAAGTTCAGAGTGTTTGATGAAAAAATTATAAAGTGTTTGTTTGTAAAGGTTAAACCAAAGACAAAATCCTAAATCTAAGGTGGTAATTGGATATATTTTCATTTTGGGGAAAAAATTATGCCGGAGAATATTGATTGAAAAAAATTTAGAAAAAAGATGAATTTTGAGAGTGAGATTGGATATGAGATGAAAATGTAATGATGAAATTCGATTTGAAAATGTAAATCGTAAAATAATAGATGCACATGATTGAAAATTAGAAATGTGTTGGTAGGTGAATAGTAGATCATTTGTAGGAAAATGTGTAATAATGATTGGTGATATGATATATTTAAAAAAATCAATATATGTGAATGGTGGAAGAAAAAGTGAGTAAAGCGGTCATTTATGAAAATTTTCATGTAGACATTCGCATATTTGGGTATAAAAACCTCTAGCATATTGAAAGTGAAATTTTTTGTATCCAATCACGCCCGCAAAACACTCATCTCTCTTTTTTAGATTCTTTTAAACGAAGCAAAATCAAGCGAAAATTAATATTTACAAACACTGATTTTTTCAGCCGGAAAAACATCCTTAATGTATTAGTATTAGTATAATATTTTTCATTGTTTACCGAGTAGAGATTTACGTTGGCCGAAAATGAGGCTGCTGTCCTTAGGGATTCTCGTGGTTGTTTTTCCTTGGGTTTTCAATTTTCAATGATTCTGCTTTACGTTGTACTCGTGGGTTCTGGAAGATTGACAGCACACCAGTGTTTACCCAAATGGTATTCATTCTCTCCTAAATTTTGTCCAACATTAAATAAGATATTTGTTGTGGTAATAGATCAAATTAACCATTTATATTTTGTAAAAATAAAAAATAATCATGTTTTTTAAAAATATATTTTTTTAGTCATTCTGACTAAAAACTGACGGTCATACTCTTCGTATATTCTCTGATGAGATATTTGGATATTTTCAAAAAAAATGTTGCTATAAATATCTCGGCACTGTGTCCTGTAATTCGGTACCGAATTATGTACTTGACCTAATCATAAATGAAAAAAAGAGGTGAAGTGGATATTTAAACTCAATAATGACTAAAAACATGTTTTCATCATGGCTAAGATATATTTTTTTGTTATGGAAAAAAGACTAAAAATCCGACGGACTCATATTTTCAATACTTATATTATTAACAATTTCAAAAGTTTAATTAACACCTATCTATCACAAGATGACTTGTTTGGTCTAAGGTGGATTACGATTAATATAGTTCAGTACTTTATTTTATCTTACGAAAGAATATAGTAGGTGACATAAATTTCAAGTTTAATGAGATTATCTTTATTTTAAGTTTCTAAATTTGACCAGTCTAATGGATTGCTTGATTGCTTCGGATAGCATTCCTTAGTTTAGCGGTACAATTACACCTATATTAGGGTTTCGAAAATAATTATTGTGACTTTAATTAGTCTAGTTTTGGGCTGCATTAATTAATGTATATAATGCACTGGGTATTGAATTAAGCCATAAATTAATCGATGCGTAGTTTGCATTTTAACTGTTATAAATTGACTTTTTTTCATTGACTTTACAGTTATGTTTGACTTTGATTTTGTTAATAAAATTAATCAATTTTAAATGAGTTTTATTAAGCCAAATGTGATCCAATTAGAGTTGTATATGTATTAATATTTTTATTTGTTAGGAATTTTATTGTTTAGATTTTGATGAATGCCATGTAAAACTTAGAATAGAAAGTTGGCACCCCAATTCTTGTTGTAAAATGCATTGTAATGAATAAAGCTGGCAAGTTTGAAGTCAAGACAAGACGCTACGCCCTAACATGCAAGAAGACAATCATTTGGAAGGAAGAAGACTCTTTGTGAGGCAATTTGAGTATGGCAAAGAAGAGTGAAGACGGGAACACTCTTGAAGAAGCGGTTGAGATACGGTGAGTGGAGCATCGGTCAAGTCAACTCAAGAAAAGCCAAGTCTCAAGTTGAAGTGACAGAAGAGTCATCCAATGATTGGAAGGCGACTACTAAGTCACCTGGGAAAGCAAGGAAATGCGGTCAAGTCGAGATAAGCGTAAAAGAACCGTTGCCGAGAAATCAAGAGATTTACTTAAACAAGTAATATCTCCATACAACCTTTCTTGGAGTGCTCGGTCCCGAGCGTGCAAAAGGAATGAACCAATGGGAAGCACGACACCGTGTCGAACTCACGAAAAGGTGAAAAGAATAATTCATACGAGGAAACGGCAATTCCAAGAAGCGCAAGCCAACGATTTTGCAAAGTGACTTTCAAAAATAAGCCTATCTCTTCAACGGGCAAATTTTTTGAAAGTTCACTATAAAAAGGCCGAGGAGTTAGTTTGAGAAAAAAGAATGCATGAATGACACATACGTGAGATATACAAGCACATTAGAAAAATCGAAACAATCTCAATCCTCAAGCCTACATTTCAAGACATCAATCCAACACTTACCCGTGAAGGAAGAGAGCTTCAACCGGTTGAAGAGGAAACCTTTGAAAACAAGGGTCTACTTTCCGGGGAAGGATTGTAGAAAAGTTCAAAGTTGAACTAAGTCTTAAGCATTTGGAGGGCTTCGTGATCAAATCCAAAGAGCTTGAGCAAGTGAGTTTGTAGTAGCAAGCGCATTGCCTGTGAAGAAGTTTCGAGTCGAACGAGAAAATTTGGTGAGTGATCAAGGCGTCTCGCACCGAGTCCCAAAGGATCAAGTCGAATTTGTTGTGATCAAGACTTGTATACGGATCATTACCACTTTGTAAACTCGATCATTACTTAGTGGATTCCTCCAGGAGTTGGAGAAGAGAGGAGTAGAAGAATTACCCCATCTTCGAACCTCTATAAAAACTTTCTTTGTGTCATTTACATTTCGGCATTTAAATTCTGCACTTTTAATTGCTTATATCTGTGATAAATTTGCTATCCATTTGATAATTTACAAGTCTTAAACCAAGCTCTAATATTTTGTTTAATCAAACTTAAGGGTGTTAAGTCTTCCATTTGAAAATAAAACACAAACGGTGAGTTAAATTGTAGCCAACAACGGTGAGTTACTCCATCAATGTACTCAAATTTGATCATTTGAAAGATTAACTCTCTTGAGTGACTAATTCGATTGTCCATCAAGGACACAACTGTGTAGAATTAACTCTGTAGATTTAAAAGGACTAAATCGAAAATTTGGTAAGGTTTATTCAACCCCCTTCTAAACCTTACACTTACACCCTTGGGACCTACAAGTGGTATCGGAGCGGTTGGTTCATTGAACCCTCCGCACCAGTTCTTGAACTAGATCTCCAAAACTTTTTTAAAGTCCGCTTTAGTACTTAAACTTTCAAAACTCTTTTTATTAAAAGTCATTATCATGGAAGCAAATTTAACACGCATCCCTATGTTCACTATTGAAGAATTTGATGATTGGAAAATTCGTATGCGAGCTCATCTATCAAAGATTACATGATGAGATGTGGATAGTAATAGAAGATGGGCCTCTACAAATATTAAAAGTGAACACAAACGGTACATGCGAAGAGTTGCGGTTTGAAGGAGAAGAAGATGTTGCTCCCGGACGGTCATGGTTGAAAAACCAAGAACCGAGTGGACAAATGATGACAGAAAAAGATACAACCTGGATAATGTAGCCAAGGACATCCTCTACAAAACCTTGGACAAAGCCATGTTCAACAAAGTCAAATCATGCAAAACGGCTAAAGAAATGCAGGACAAGTCGACATTAATTTGTGAAGGCTCGGAGCAAATCAAAGAAAACAAATTATCGATGCATTTGTCTGAGAAGTTTGAAAATTTCAAAATGATCTCGGCGAGAATCTGGATCAATCGGACGCTCGGTTTACAGAAATCACAAATGAGTGTCTACACTTGGAAAGGAATATACGGAAGGAAATGTGTATGAAGATCCTAAAAAAGTCTTCGGTGAATGGGAAATGAAGGTCATGGCACCGAGACATTCCATGGACCTATCAAAGACATCCAACCATGAACTATTCTCGGACCTCAAAGCCTATGAGTTTGGTGAGAAGAAAAGACCGAGGAAGAGACAATTTTGTACCCAAAACAAATTTGCTCTAATTGTCAAAGATGGGAAGAGAGAGGTGGTCAAAGAGGCAATTGACCCGGAAGAAATAGCCACGATGGTTAAAAGATTCAACAAGTTCTTTAACAAGAACTATGTTAAGTTGGTATTTTACCAACTTATTTGAGTATTTTAGATTAGAATTTGGTTTTATTTTGGGTGTTTTTAGAGTCTTTAGAGTCCAATTTATTTCAAATAGTGTCGATGAAGAGTCACTCTGATTTGGTAGCCGAGAAATGAAGAAAACGATGAAAAACGGCGCGAAGAAAGAAGAAATCGCGTGTGAGAAAGCGAAAAAATCGCATTTTGACCCAAAGACGGGCGGTGACTGGCTAGCCGCGCCCTCCACAGCGCCCGTGGCGGCGTGCGAGCTTGGAAGCGAGTATTTGGACGCGCTAGCGCCAACGCCGGCATGCGCAGCCCGGCGAGTCAATAAACGATGCGGATGGCGGGTGGGCGCTGCGGCCGGCGATAAAAGGGCGCGAATTGCTTTGCGATAAAAAGGCATGCCATTGATGCTTAAATTCTGCAGCGCCGGGGCGGAAAATCCTATGTTCACCTACCCCTTCTTGGACTTTTGTGTACTATAAATACCATCCTTGGGGCTTGAAATGGGGCATCTTGGAACCCTTGGGAAGGCAATAAAAACATTTCTACAAGAAAGAAGAAGGATTTGAGCATTTTGAGAAGAATTTGGAGAGAAGAAGATTGGAGGCTTCTATCATCTAGAAATAGAGAAGATCCCTCAACTCTTGTTCTTATTTTGTTCTTTCTTCATATCTTGTAAGATGTATTATTGTATTTTCTTGGATTCATTTTCTTTAATTATGAGCTAAACTCTATAATCTAGAGGATTGATGTAATCTATGTTTGAACTTATGTTTTGAGATTGTGGTTTGTCAATCTAAATCTATCAATTTATTTGTGCTATTTGGATCTATTCTTCTAAATTACTTGATCAATAATTTAGATTATTTGGTGTATTTGATTTGACACTTGAGAGAGGTAATTGAATACATGACCTTGAAATAGCATAACCAGGATTTCATAGAATTGAGAGATTTATGAATCCTTTGAAGTCATTTATCAAGATTCATAGCTTTTATTGAGATTTTAATTGGTGATTTTTATAGAGATATTGATTTCCCAATTGAATCTAAAATCATTTAGCACTTGAGAGAGGGAATGATTATTGTAGAAATCTTGACTTATAAATTGATAATTGATGATTGATGAACCATATTGACAACATAAGGGATAACTAGATTCATCATACCTCTAGAATTCATTTAATCATTTGGATAAACTCATTGATATTTTCATAGTCTTAATTTATTTTTAGTATTTTTAGTATAATACACTCCATCAATTGTTGAATTTCTAAATAAAGTTAGACTACTATATTATAGTACTTAGCAATAATTCGATAATTATTCCTGTGGATTCGACAACCTTACTACTCTATATTAAAACTTGACACCGTAGACTTGCGGTTAGAAAATTTCTCTAACAAGTTTTTGGCGCCGAGATTCTTAGGGAGTAATTCATCTTATTTGCGCTAATATTATTACTTAGTAGTTTTACTTTAATTTAGATTGGTTTCTTTTTTGTTACAATAGGGTCATTGTCATTTTTGTGTTTTCTTGTTGATGCGAAAAAATAAAAGTGCTAATTTAATCTTATTTGATCGAGAAATTGAAAGAAACGCTTCGAAAGATTAGAGCCGCACGAAGAATCGAATTCACAAAAATGGCGGGAATCGGTGATGATGAAGACCGCATACCTATTGTTGCACCAGGAAAGGGCCATTCGGGACTATTTTCGACCAACCACGAATCAAAATTATTCGGGCATTGTTCGCCAACCTATCAATGCGAATAATTTTGAATTGAAGCCGCCTTAATAAACATGGTACAACAAAATCGAGTTTGGGAAGTCGTAGATGACCCGAACGCTCATTTGGCTATTTTTCTTGAGATATGTGACACTATCAAAATGAATGGGGTTCCGATGAAGCTATTCGGTTGAGGTTATTTCCGTTTTCACTTCGAGATAAAGCTAGACAATGGCTTCAAACCTTTCCACCAGGAAGTATCACTAGTTGGAATGATCTCACCTTTGAAAAATTCATGGCAAAATTCTTTCCACCTAGTAAGACACTTCAACTAAAAAGTGAGATTGCTCAATTTCATCAACTTGACTTTGAGCCACTCTACGAAGCTTGGGAGCGATTCAAAGAATTATTGAGGAGGTGTCCACAACACAGGTGCCTTGATTGGCAAAAGGTTCAATATTTCTACAATGGTATGAATGGGCATTCAAGAACTATTATAGATCTTTGCGGCGGGAGGTACATTGATGGCTAAAACTCCAAGTGAAGCCATGCTTTTACTCGAAGAAATGGCTGCCAATAGTTATCAATGGCCGTCTGAAAGATCTACGCCAAGAAAAGTTGCGGTGTTCTTGAACTTGATACTATGTCCGCATTGGCCTCTCAAATTTCCGCCTTGTCAAAGCAAATTGCTACACTAAGTCGGTGGAAAACAACAATCTCAGAGGCTGTCATGGAGATAAGTCAAGAAATTGTGACCGATACGGAACAAGCGAATTATGTGAATAATCGGGGTTTCAACAATAGAGGGAATCAATTGCCAACACATTATCATCAGGGACTTCGCAATCATGAAAACTTCTCGTATATAGCAATACGAGAAATGTGTTGCAACCACCTCAGGGATATCGAGAATCAAGCAAGTACGAGTACACACGTGGGAGAACAAAAGCCATCTTTGGAGGAATTACTTAGTTCATTCCTTGTAGAATCAAGAGCAAGGATGAACAAGGCCGATTCTAACATAGAAAATTTGGGTTCAAGGGTTACAACAATTGAAAGTCATCTCAAATCTTTGGGGACACATGTGGGTCAATTGGCCCACGGCTATTAATTCACAAAGAAAGTTGATACGTTTCCAAGTAACACCGAGGTGAACCCGGGAACATTGCAAGGCCATTAAGTTGAGAAGTGGGACGGAATATGATGAACCAAAGATGCTGCTCATGCCACCAAAGAACCGAGAAGCAAGCTCACGAAACACTCCAAAATGAAGAAGGCATTGATAAGCAATCGAGAAAAGGCAAAAATTGAGGTAAAACCAATTTCAATTCGATAATGTGTTACCAAATGCTCTTCCTTTTCCACGAGAGATTTGAAGAAGAAAAAGTTGGACGCTCAATTTTCCAAATTTTTGGAAATATTCAAGAAAATTCACATCAACATCCCTTTTGCCGATGCACTCGAGCAAATGCCAAACTATGCAAAATTCATGAAGGATGTGATGTCGAGAAAGAGAAGGTTAGAAGCATATGAGACGGTCAATCTCACGGAAGAATGTAGCGCCATTTTGCAAAGAAAGCTACCACAAAAATTAAGAGATCCAGGGAGTTTCACTATCCCTTGCACTATTGGTGATTCTTATTTTAATAAAGCTCTTTGTGATTTAGGTGCTAGCATTAATCTTATGCCGTTATCTTTTTCGGAAACTTGGCCTTGGAGAAATAACGCCATCCACCATCACATTGCAATTAGCCGATAGATCACTCACCTACCCAAGAGGAGTGATTGAAGATGTGTTGATCAAAGTGGATAAATTCATATTTCCGGCGGACTTTGTGGTGTTGGATATGGAGGAAGATCATGAAATGCCATTGATTCTTGGGAGACCTTTTCTAGAACGGGACGAGCTTTAATTGGCGTGCAACGAGGAGAGTTAACATTACGGGTAAATGATGATGAGGTACTATTTAACATTTATAAAGCAATGAAATTTCAAGAGGAACCTCACACATGTCATTTTATTGATAAAATCGAACAATGTGATCAAGCGGAAGTTATAAAACAAGATTTAAAAGATCCGTTAGAACATTGTTTGATTAATTCAATAATGAAATGTGATGAGGAAGATAGTGATGATATTGATTTGCTTGAGTTTATTCTTTCCCTTGAGGCTAAAGAAATTGTAAAAGAAAAACAAAAGGAAGCATTAGAAAATGCCAATATTGAAAATATTCGAAAGGTACTTTAGAACTAAAGGAACTTAGGAACATCTTCAATATGCATTTTTGGGAAAAGATAAAACTTACCCGGTAATTGTTTTACGCTTCATTATCTTCATCCGAATTGGATAAGTTGTTGCGTGTGCTTCGTGAACATAAGTCGGCCTTAGGTTGGTATATTTCGATTTGAAAGTTATAAGTCCTTCCATTGTAATGCACAAAATTTTAATGGAAGAATCTTATAAACCATCTATTGAACACCAAAGACGACTTAATCCCGCAATGAAAGAAGTCGTGAGAAATGAGGTTTTAAA
This sequence comes from Rehmannia glutinosa, assembly GCA_016081115.2. Classification (NCBI taxonomy): domain Eukaryota; kingdom Viridiplantae; phylum Streptophyta; class Magnoliopsida; order Lamiales; family Orobanchaceae; genus Rehmannia; species Rehmannia glutinosa. The sequence goes on from JABTTQ020000144.1 coordinate 232,345, forward strand.
GTGGCTAAAGCGGTATAATTTATGCCATTTCGATAGTGCATGGGTGAGTCGATGCAGGTTGTCCCTAAAAGGGAGGTATGACGATTGTGAAAAATGATAACAATGAATTAATTTCTACGACGACGTCGTCACGAGGATGGCAGTATGTATTGACTATAGAAAATTGAATAAAGCTACTCGTAAGGATCATTTTCCCCTCCCCTTTATTGATCAAATGTTGGACGAGGTTGGCGGAGTTACGAATATTATTGTTTTCTTGATGGCTATTCAGGATACAATCAAATTGCCATTGCCCCGAAGATCAAGAAAAGACTACTTTTACATGTCCATATGGTACTTTTGCATTTCGCAGGATGCCATTTGGGTTATGTAATGCACCGCTACTTTTCGAGAGGTGTATGATGGCGATTTTTCATGGTATGGTTGAGGAAATAATGGAAATTTTTATGGGCGATTTTTGTTTTTGGTACTTCTTTTGACCATTGTTTGCATAACTTATCTATGGTTTTGCAACGTTGTGAGAAACTAATCTTGTACTTAATTGGGAAAAATGTCACTTTATGGTCAAAAGAAGGGATTGTACTTGGACATCGTATTTCTTGTACGAGGTTTGGAAGTTGTGGGCGAAGGTTGTGGCTATTGAAAAGCTACCCCCACCTTCAAATGTGAAAGGCATAAGAAGCTTTTTAGGGCATGCGAGGATTTTATAGGAGATTCATAAAAGATTTTTCAAAAATTGTTAAACCACTTTGTAATCTCCTTGAAAAAGATGCTATCTTTTGCTTTGATGAGTTGTGTTTGCGAGGCATTTGAACATATAAAAAAGGCACTCATTTCAGCTCCGATAATGATAGTGCGGATTGGACTCAACCATTTGAGCTCATGTGCGATGCAAGTGATTATGCGGTGGGTGCCGTTCTTGGTCAAAGGCGAGATAGAATTTTTAAAGCTATTTACTACGCAAGCGGGACCATGGACAACGCCCAACAAAACTACACCACCACGAGAAAAAGAGATGTTGGCGGTAGTTTTTGCATTTGATAAATTCGAGCTTACTTGGTAGGTACAAAGGTGATTGTTTTACGGATCATGCGGCAATCCGATATCTTTTCTCCAAAAAGGATGCAAAACCTCGATTAATTCGATGGATTTTGCTCTTGCAAGAATTTGATATTGAGATTCGAGATAAAAAGGAAGCGAGAATGGGGTTGCCGATCATCTATCCGCGCTTGAGCAACCTACGAGGTGATTGAGAGTCCAATAAAAGAATCATTTCCGATGAACAAATTATGCGTGTCGAGACATCATTACCTTGGTACGCTTGATTTTGTTAATTACCTGGGAGGAGTTTTGCCACGGACTTGACTTCACACCAAAAGAAAAAATTCTTACATGATGTCAAGTCTTATTTGTGGGATGATCCGTTCTTGTTCAAGAGATGTGCGGATTCTATCATTCGTCGTTGTGTTCTAAGGAAGAAATTGGAGAGATTCTTCAACATTGCCATTCATCATCTTATGGGGACATTTAAGGCCAACCCGAACCGCTGCAAAGGTATTACAATCTGGTTTTTATTGGCCAACATTATTCAAGGATTGTTATGCATTTGTGAAAACTTGTGATCGATGCCAAAGGGTTGGTAATATTTCACGGCGTCATGAGCTTCCTTTGACAAACATAATGGAGGTGGAATTGTTTGATGTATGGGGTATTGACTTTATGGGACCATTTCCGCGTCTATGGAAATTTGTACATTTTGCTTGCGGTTGATTATGTCTCCAAGTGGGTTGAGGCGATTGCTACACCAACGAATGATGCTAAGGTAGTACTCAAATTCTTGCACAAGCATATTTTTACTCGGTTCGGTACTCCTCGAGCTATTGTAAGTGATGAAGGTACGCATTTTTGTAATAAATTATTTAACAACCTTCTTGCTAAATTTGGTGTGCGTCATAAGATTGCACTTGGTTACCATCCTCAATCTAATGGTCAAGCCGAAATTTCCAATCGTGAAGTAAAACAAATTCTTGAAAAAAGCGGTGAGTTTTAATCGAAAGGATTGGGCACAAAAGCTCGATGATGCTTTGTGGGCTTATCGCGACGGCTTATAAAACACCCGTTGGTATGTCACCGTATCGATTGGTGTTTGGTAAAGCGTGTCATTTGCGGTTGAACTTGAGCATCGAGCTTATTGGGCAATTAAAAATTGAATTTTAACTTGAAAGAGGCGGTGAAAACCGATTACTTCAATTAAGCGAAATGGAAGAATTTCGTCAAGAATCATATGAAAATGCCAAAATGTATAAGGAAAAAACGAAAAAATGGCATGATCAAATGATTTTGCGGCGTGAATTCTTACCCGGCCAACAAGTGTTATTGTTCAACTCTCGATTGAAACTTTTTCCAGGTAAACTCAAATCACGATGGTCGGGGACCGTTTGTGGTTGAGCGTGTATTTCCATATGGTGCCGTTGAGTTAAGAGGAGCGATGGGAATTCGTTCCAAGTAAGCGGACAAAGATTGAAACATTATTTTGGGAATGAAGCAAGGAAGGTTTTAAATCTTCCACTTGGTGATGAAATTTCTTGAGTCCGAATATTTGAGTCCATTACTAACGACTATAAATTTAGCGCTTCTTGGGAGGCAACCCAAGTGATTTTCGTGTGATCGAATTTTTGTGTGATTTTATTTTCTTTTAGTTTTGTGTGTATTTATTTGAATTTTGGTGTGATTTTTGTGTAAATTAATTTGTGTGTGATTTTAAATTAAATTGAAATATTTATAATAAAAAATAAAAAAAAAAAAAAACGGGCGGCTTTGACAGCTGACCACCTGGCAGCCATGAGCCTTGAGTCGCAGTGTGAGCAATATGGGGCGGTGTGTGCGGGCGCTGCAGCGCAGTCCCTACTGCCCTTGCCCGATGTCAAGCTCGATTGATGGGCGAGGATAAAGAGGTGAATCGCCTTTTTTTTTACAAACAAACAAAACACACACACACGCCTATTTTTCTTTCTTCTACAAAAATCCCACCTAGCATTCACTTATACACCATTCAAGTGGGCAATTGAGCAACTTAATCATCAAATTCATCTTCTACATCAATTGGGTAAGTGAGCTTCAATTGTACACCAATTTTCTTCAAATTTTCAAGCTTAGGTTAAAATTGTGGGAATTTTCAATATCATTATAATTTGAATTTCTTGATAAATTCTTGATAAATTGTGATGATATATGATTATATTGTGCTTGAATTGGTTGGTGTTGAAAAATGGGCATGAATTGAATTTCAAATGTGGTGTTCATCTCTTCTTTGCATATATGCCTACAAGGTGTTTGTTAAAATGCCTCAATGAAAAATATTACACCTAGGCATTTGATTCTTGTCATCATTGTGTACTAAAGGTTATTTGATCATGGATTGATGACAAGGATGCATAATTCTTGAGTTATTGCCAAATTTCTAACTCCTAACTCGTATTGTGCGTTCTATGTGTATTTTGCTTGTGTTATTTTTTGGTGATTTCGATCAATTACAATGCCAAGAACAAAAAGAATGCAAGCAAGGGCAAAAAAGAGTGGCAAGTACGTCCAGGAAAATGTTGAAGATCGTTTTCTTCACTTGGAAGCACTATGATTGTATTATGATATATTATGCTCGAAGAGCATTTGTGAAGGGGGGTTACAATAGGGGCGAATGATGGTGAACTTGCACAAATGATACATCGAAGCAATGGAAAAAACTTTGTGCACAACCCGGACCATTCGCACCGAATATAGTCGAGAGTTTTATGCGAATGCGAAGACCACAAATGGCTATAACTCAGAGGTTTTCATGCGTGGAGTAGACACGGTATACACTCATACAACAGCGATAAGAGAATATTATGGACTCCCGGAGGTGGATCACTCACCGTATGTCGAATTTATCTCGCAACCACCGAGTATGGAGGAGATTTGTAACACTTATGTCGGCCTGGAAGCGTAGTACGTCATATAAAAGTTGTGGGAGGTGCTTTTGCTTTTCCGCACACGAGTCTTAGTCGATATGGGCGAGCTTGGTACCACTTCATATGCAACAACTTGATACCAACCAAGCATGTTAGTGATGTAACTAAGGAACGAGCTCATCTTCTATATGCCATAGTTACTGACATACAATTCGACCCAGCGGTAATTATTGCAACGTCCCTTCATAACAAAATGCTACAACCAAAAAAAGGGGGACTAATATTACCGAGTTTAATTTGTGGGTTATGTAAAAAGAGGTGTTAAGTGGGATAGCTCGAGCCGTTGGAAAATCTAAGGGACCTATAGATTCGGCTACTATTGCCTCTTATGACGAGTGGGCGGCGGTATGCCTAATCCGAAAGTGCGGGATATATTCTTGATCCCGAATTTGCTCTACCGGCTATTGAGCATGATACTCATGCCCAACCACGAGAATATAGACACTCCATCCGGTTCGGCGGCAAGGCGTTCTCGTTCTAGACGCTCACATCACAATAACAACCCTTGAGACGCACTAGTTCGCGAAATCACGAGAATTGAGAAGGGCTTTTGTAGCTGAGCAACGCCACAGAGCGGCACGAGAAGAATATGAGAATGAGCACAACCGAGTACTTGCCTAGATATATAGCCAGACACACCCGCAATTCCAGTTCCCAATACCACCACCACCGGGCCCTATTGCTCATTTTTCACCACACGACTCTGATGAGGAGTCCTAGGCGCTCCGGCTATCAGGAAAGTTTTCTCACTCTCCATTGAGGACAATGTTCAATTTAAGTTTGGGGGGGTGTAATCTGTATTTGTGTCTTTTGAGTCGTGTCAAAAAAAAAAAATCGAGTTGAGTCGAGTCGGGTAGTTTGTTGAACTATAGAACTACATGACTAAGTAGATTTGTTGATTGCGAGTTGAACTGTCACGAAAGCATGCTTTTAAGTGGTGATCTATATTTTGCTTCATTGATTTCATATTCATGCATAATTCTGTTAACTTATTTGAAAATGATTAATGAAGTCGAGTGTTGCTTGTATGATCCCACCGGATTCTAGAACTTGTTTGATCACTAATTGAGGCGAAATCTAGGTGAAATAACATAAGGAAATGATTTAGGCCATCTTTGAATAAAAGCTAGAGCCAAAATAACTACCTTTATGCGATATAATTTCACTAGTGTCCCCTTTTGAGCCTATTAAACCTTATCTTTGGCAACCAATTGTTTTTACCTTGAGCTTACATGTGAAAATCCTAATTACTCATCACTCATACACACAAAATGATTGAAGGTTGAGGAGGATGTAATAAGTAAGGTAGATGTTCATTCGCATGAAGTTGCCGAGAAAAAGAAATAATGAAACCCCATGTGTTAAAATATGCAAAAGACCAAGTTTGGGGGTCTCGAAAAAAAAAAAAAAATTGTTGAAAAGAGAGGCTCGTAAAGGAGAATAATTGAAAATTCAACAAAAGTGAAGGTAGCCATGTTGTTTGGCAATTGGTGATTTGAAGAGGTAATTGTGTGTTTGGGTGAATTGAGCCACTTAATCCTAAATTTTCCTACCCGACCCTAAGCCACATTACAAGCTTTAGAAGCCCTATTGATCCATGTGTTATATTAGCCTACATTAGTGGAGATTAGTGGGAATAACAAGCCTATGGAATCCGGTAGTCATTATCTTTTGATACTTAAAGTGGATCATCTTGATAACGTTTGATTGCGTAAATCAATTTGAATAATGTAAACGGAATTTTCATGAATATTCAACACTTTTGATCACAATGTTAAAATGCATGCTTGATTGATAGTGAAATGAGTTTTAGACAAATTTTATTGGTTTATGGAGTTTTGTAGTTGCTTGTGTTGTTGTATTGTTTGTCTTTCATTTTGGAGTTATAATTGTTTGAGGACAAACAATAGCTTAAGTTTGGGGTATTTGTTAAGTTGGTATTTTACCAACTTATTTGAGTATTTTAGATTAGAATTTGGTTTTATTTTGGGTGTTTTTAGAGTCTTTAGAGTCCAATTTATTTCAAATAGTGTCGATGAAGAGTCACTACTGATTTAGCCAGAAATGAAGAAAACGATGAAAAACGGCGCGAAGAAAGAAGAAATCGCGTGAGAAACGAAAAAATCGCATTTTGACCCAAAAAGACGGGGCGGTGCTGCTGAGCCAGCCTGGCAGGCACCAGCGCCCGTGGCGGCGTGCGAGCTTGGAAGCGTATTTATTTGTTGCTGCGCCTAACGCCTATTCTGCAGCGGCGCGAGTCAATAAACGATGCGGGGGGGCTGGCTTAACGCCCACGCCTTCTGCAGCGCCCGGGCGATAAAGGTTGTTGACGCTTCTTTGGCGCGCGGCTTCCGTCTTGTGCGCCGCAGCGCAGCGCCCGTGCGATAAAAAGGCACGGAATTGCTTTGGGCGTCGGGCGCCCATGCTGAGCGCCGCAGCCCGGGGCGGAAAATCCTATGTTCACCTACCCCTTCTTGGACTTTTGTGTACTATAAATACCATCCTTGGGGCTTGAAATGGGGGCATCTTGGAACCCTTGGAAGACAATAAAAACAGCTACAAGACAAAGAAGAAGGATTTGAGCACTTTGAGAAGAATTTGGAGAAGAAGATTGGAGGCTTCTATCATCTAGAAAAAGAGAAGATCCCTCAACTCTTGTTCTTATTTTGTTGCTTTCTTCATATCTTGTAAGATGTATTGTTGTATTTTCTTGGATTCATTTTCTTTAATTATGAGCTAAACTCTATAATCTAGAGGATTGATGTAATCTATGTTTGAACTTATGTTTTGAGATTGTGGTTTGTCAATCTAAATCTATCAATTTATTTGTGCTATTTGGATCTATTGCTTCTAAATTACTTGATCAATAATTTAGATTATTTGGTGTATTTGATTTGACACTTGAGAGAGGTAATTGAATACATGACCTTGAAATAGCATAACCTAGGATTTCATAGAATTGAGAGATTTATGAATCCTTTGAAGTCATTTATCAAGATTCATAGCTTTTATTGAGATTTTAATTGGTGATTTTTATAGAGATATTGATTTCCCAATTGAATCTAAAATCATTTAGCACTTGAGAGAGGGAATGATTATTGTAGAAATCTTGACTTATAAATTGATAATTGATGATTGATGAACCATATTGACAACATAAGGGATAACTAGATTCATCATACCTCTAGAATTCATTTAATCATTTGGATAAACTCATTGATATTTTCATAGTCTTAATTTATTTTTAGTATTTTTAGTATAATACACTCCATCAATTGTTGAATTTCTAAATAAAGTTAGACTACTATATTATAGTACTTAGCAATAATTCGATAATTATTCCTGTGGATTCGACAACCTTACTACTCTATATTAAAACTTGACACCGTAGACTTGCGGTTAGAAAATTTCTCTAACAAACTACAAGAGAGGAAAGGGTGAATCTTCCGAAGACACTCGGCTCCCACCAAATCAAGGGATGATAGGCCAACCAAGAGAAACGGATCATCAACAAGTTGAGTATCAAAGGGTGACAACTCAAGAGTAGAGAGAGAGGCGATCAAAAGGTGAATATCTATGTTGGAATTGTAGACAACAGGTCACTATGCCATTATTTGCTCATATCCAGGTAGTCAACAAGTACAAGAATGAAGAAGAAAGAAAGGTCTTGAGAGAAAGAAGACAAGAAAAAAAAAAAGCGATGATGCAGAGCTTCACGAGATGACCAAGTCAAGAGAGACAGTGATTGAGAAAGCGGTGGTGACTACTCGAGTGACTCGAAGAAGAAGCCTTGATCCGCTTAATGGCCAAAGAACAAGATCAAGAAGATGAGGTACAATCTAATTCAACAAGCTGAGGACACTAGTGATAGTGATTTGTGACACACACACACTTCATCACCTACTTGATCTTTATGATTCATTAAGCAAAATGATGAAAGATTTTGAGCACATTAAATCCTCACACACACTATTGAATGAGGAAGCGACTACTTAAAAGTCAAAACTCAAAGCCGACTAAGGAGCCGAGTACTCTAAGTCAAATAGTCTGTTGAAAATGAAAGTTTAAAAGGCTGAAAATGCTAAATTAGTAGCGAGAAATTGCTGCTATAGAAAAGAGGAGAATGACCTCAAAAATGTTATTGCCTCATTCACTAAGGCATCTAAATCATTGGATGATCTTATTATGAGTCAAAGAGAATGTGGAGACAAGACATGCTTAGGATTTAATTCCTTTGTGCCATGTCAAACCTCAAGAGTAATTTTGGTAAAAGGATCTTCAAGTCATGAAGATTCGAAAAACCCAAAACTCTAAATGTTGCACACACATTCACTCCAAAGCACAATACTAAGCAAACTGGCCTTGGTTACAAAAGGAAAAAAAAATGACCGATTGAGTATCTTTGAAAGGGCGGTGAGAAGAGATTCAGTAAGAGTCCCTCAAAGCAAACTCTAAAAAAATACTCGTAAAGAAGAAACAGAGCTACCAAAAATTCAGAAAATCCATAAAAAAGAAATACATATGATGGGAATGGTAGAAAATATCCAAGCCAAGTGATTGGAACAATGTGAACTATCATAGACTTATGGAATATAAGCCCAAGTGGCAAGGCACAGAACTCAACAAAGGCCATTCCAAAAGTATAAGAGCTTTCATCAAAGACACACATGCACTAGGCACTACACTCAAAAGCACCACAATTACCCAAGGAAGGCAATTGCTAAAACACATATGCAGCATACGAGACAAAAGGCAATTTTGTATGAACTAGAATCCCCAAGCAATTTGCGAGAATTAATTATGATTATGGCACGATAGATGGCAACCCCTTAGAGTCAAATCATTTGGCTATAGGTTGGTTGGATCATCTTACAATTCTAACCCCTCGGGACCCGGACAAGTATGGGTACCTAAAACTTAATTTCCTTGATTGCGGGTTCAAGGCAGTGAGTGCAAGGAACCTGGTACATGGATAGTGGTCATTCCGGACATATAATGAGGAAATAAGAGAAATCTGTCAAAATTCAAGGAAGTCAAAGGAGCCAAAGTCATATTTGGAGGAAATGAAGCTCCTGGTGAAATAAGAGGCATTGGATCCATCAAGAGGAATGGATTAGAAATCACAGATGTTGCATATGTTGAAGGACTCAACTTCAACCTCGAGTATCATCGGCTCGTGACAAGGGCTACAATGTTGGATTCAACATGGGTGTATGCCAAATCAAGGATATTGAATCAAATGAGGTTGTCTTTGCAAGGAAAAATGAGAAGAATATGTATGTAGTGGATTGGTGTTGCAACACCAAAGACAATCTACTAGCAAAAAGCACAAATTGAATCAAGTTGGTGTGGCACAAAAAGCCGAGTCACCTGAATTTCAAAACAATTAACAAGCTAGCAAAGAAGTCATCTTGTAGAAGGACTTCCGACTCGATATCAAAGAAGGAGAGCATATGTGATGCATGTCGGAAGGGAAAACAAATCAAGTCGTCATTCAAAGAAAAGACATGCCCATCCTCAACAAGAATATTGCATCTACTTCATATGGATCTATTTGGCCCAGTGGAACCCGGTGAAGATAAGTGGAAAGAAATACACCTTGGTGGTAGTAGATGACTACTCAAGATATACATGGACAATATTCATGTGCAAGAAGAAAGAAACCCTACAAAAACTACCACGGTGATGAAGAGAATTCAAAATGAGAAGAGTCAAACCATTATCAAAATAAGATCGGATAGAGGAACTCGAGTTTGTCAATGGAATAATAACTCGAGATTGTATTGAGAATGGTATTGGTCATGAACTATCGGTGCAAGGACTCCACAAAAAATGGAAGTTGAGCAAGTCGAGGGAGCAGTTCAACGGCCCGAGTTCATAGAAGAAGAAGAGGAATCGCTAAATTTCCTTGGACTAACTATGTGCTCAAAGACTTGATGAGGACAATCGCTTAGACATCCTACAGATCTACAAGGACGGGGGAGAGAGCAAAGCAAGTGAAGAAGCGAAGCACGTGAGAAGGCAAGCATCGCCCTATCTCGGCACCCAAGAACACTTCCATCCTCTTCTTGATGTCTTCTCTGCGAAAGTGACGAGGAACGAGAGAGAATCTTCTTTGCCTCGGAGAAGAGTTACAAATGCAGCAAGATTTGCATGAATCAAGAATTCTTCACGAGCAAAGACTAATGGAGGGACAGGAGAGTCCTCCGAACACGGTGAAATCGATCCTATGGGAGTGGTTCAACAAATAGCCACCGATGTTCTTTACCACTTCCTGACTCACTCTGAAGAAGAAGCGATAAGGAAATGGCGATGAAACTGGGCTAGTGGGGACCCGGTCGAGCCAACCCCTATTGAAGGTGTGCTACCACCGCCCCAACGGTGAACCATCGATTTAACAGCCGGGAGTCCTGGAGACGAGTAACCCCACTCCAAGTCACTCGGTGGTGCGCTGGCCTGAGTGGGAAACTCCTCTCCCTGCGGCAAGGACGGAGGATCTTGCGAGATGACTCCACAAAGAAGCAAGGAGGCGAAGAAGAGAAATTACAATCACAAGAAGAACGACAGAAGTTGCCATCAACGAAGCTCCAGGCGATTGAGACTGTCTCGGTGAGGTGCCAACCGCTAACGAAGGCTAATGACGCCGGCTGCGTGCGGTCGAGGCACGAGGGAATGACCACAGGAGTTAACACTGGCGATGAAAGTGCAATCCATGGGGTTGAGACTCAATGGATGCCATTTGTAGAAGACCCTAAGACAGTGACACTGTCGAAAGGGAGGACAGGCCTCGGCATGATGAGAGACTCTTTGGAGGAAATGAAGGCCCACGGGAGGTTGAGACTTCCGGGGTAAAGAGCTACCAAGTAGAGAACATCACTCCCGCAATCATCGACCCATCCGAGAAGGAGATCGGCACTTCATGATTCCCGGGACAACCACGATGTCACTTTTCCGGGATCGAGAAGACGAAGAAGAAGGCCGAGTCAACCCCCCATGACAAATCAAAAGACTCGGTGCGGGTGTTCCAGTACGAGTAAGTCGACCCCAAAACTACTCGTCAAACTTTTAACTTTGATGATGAGCCACCTCTAGAAATCTCATCATCGTCCGATGACACCGCGATAAGGCCGAGGACAAGTCTCTTGAAAAGGAAAAATCGAGTTGAGACCAACGAAGGTACATTAAGACAGTGAGGCTCGCCAAGAAGTCTATTTCACAACCAAACCCAATTTGAACCAGCAACCATCTGCTCCGGCTCCTCAAGCCCAAGTGGATCGATTCCCAAAAAGAACTTCACGCGCACCGCTCATCATTGAACAGATCCGATCGGCGGTGATGAATCTTTTGTAGAATCTTTCCCTTTCTCACCTGGAGATACGAGAACTCCACGAAGAGTCGAAGAAAATGAGCAAGCACGATATCACAGACCACCTCCTGTTTTTCACTCGAGGCACCATTGTTCCGATTTTGATTTCGATCTTTGTATGGCCATCACCGCAATGAAGAAGAATCAGTGAAGTTCGAGAAAGTGTTCAAGGCACTCTTTCTTTGAAGTTGAAAAGATGGAGAGGCATCGGCCTCTTTGGATATCTTTGGACAACAGAGATGCCACCCTTACGGTGACTTAAGAGGCATGATTCGGATAAGGGAATGGTGGCAGTGTCAATCAATGCGTGTGGAGCAGGTGAGATACTTGAACCTTGTTCAACAAGTGCTTTGGTGTGGAGAGTGAGAATGTTGATCGAAAAACGAAGGCGAGGAACACATTGAGCATATGCATGAAGCTCACACTGCCGAGATCAAGGCTAGCTGCGTGAAGCGAAATGCAAATGATATCTGGCGTTTGGAAGAACACATGACGAGAAAATTCAGCCTTCTCATGGCATTTGAGATGAAGCCGATTTTGTGAGAATCCAACGCTACTCGATGCGAATTCCGTGCGCATACAACGCAGAGACTTGAAAAAAATTCAACCAACGAGAAGACTCGACTTCATGCTTGCAAAGCATGTTCCCGGGGTTCTCTATCCTTTGATGATGCCAAAAGGGGAAGATGAATACCTTAAAGCGACAAAATCGAAGGCTGAAAAGAAAGGAAGCGGTGAGAAGGAAAATCGGTGAAGAAAATTTGAAGCGAAGAAAGGAAAATCTTTGAGGGGAAGGATCAAAAGATATGACCTTGATGATTGCACAAACCCCCAACAGGTCACATCACGGTGACATTATAAGCGACAAACTCCCGTGACTCTGCCACTCCAAGACTCTGCTTTGTATCTATGGCCGAGAGAAGAGAAAAGAAATTGAAGCGAGGGATGAAGGAAGTGGAAGGAAGAATGGATGCCAGGGTGATGAACATCTTGAAAGAACATGGAGGCATTCGGTTGTGCGAGACACGTATGCCATTTCGGATGTCGGAGACGAGCAAGATCAGTTGACGAATTCAAAATGCTCGAATCGAAGGATATTTTGCAAATATGTCCATGGCTCAAGCCTGGGACTTATCTTGGGAAAAGGGTCTCACATTGTGTGAAGAAGGCGACAGACAATGAGACTTAGCGATCGCTCTGCTTTGGTCACTCTGCTAGTCAATCAAGGAAGAAGAAGACCCCGTCTGATATACGCCAGAGGTAGAGGAAGAAGCGGCGGTGGAGGAAGAAGCTTCAGACCTAGGCCTCTGCCCAAGAATATCGAATACGTAGATCCTGGAAAGAAAGGAGGGATCTTGAAACCGGGCTTGACCAAGTGGCAAATTTGCGAGTGGCTAAAACTAACGCCGAGTATGCAAAGAGAATAGAAGAAGAAAACAAAAGACAAACTCGGCTATGGCGGGAGAGACAGGGGAAAGACTAAGGAAAGATGAAGGCTGCCGAGGAAGGCATATGAGAAGAAAAAGAAGGCGGTGACGGACGAGAAAAAAAAGAAGAAGAGAAGAAGATCTTGATCAAGATGAAAGAAGGAGAGGAGACGAAGGAGATGAAGTGTTCTTTGTCAACCCTTCATGTATTTTATAAATACATACAATGTAAGTCTTACGTAATAGAGTTATAAATTTTTTGTGAAGACAGTTATATACTACGATACACCTTGTAAACTTGATTGTGTTAAGTACAAGAATGATATGATCAATAAAAAGATTGATTCTGCAAGCATACATTCTATGTCAATACACTATCTGTATGTATCTTTGTTATTTACATATTTGTATGATCTAAGTTTTGGCATCATCAAAAGGGGGAAATTGTTAGGAATTTTATTGTTTAGATTTTGATGAATGCCATGTAAAACTTAGAATAGAAAGTTGGCACCCCAATTCTTGTTGTAAAATGCATTGTAATGAATAAAGCGGCCAAGGTGAGTCAAGACAGACTACGCCCTAACATGCGAAGACAAGCGAAGACTGGAAGGAAGACTTCTGCGTGAGGCAATTTGAGTATGGCAAAAGAAAGAGTGAGCGGGAACACTCTTGAAGAAGCGGTGAGATACGGTGAGTGGAGCATCATCAAGTCAACTCAAGAAAAGCAAGTCTCAAGTTGAAGTGTGAGAAGAGTCATCCGATGATTGGAAGCGACTCTAAGTCACTGGGGAAAGCAAGGAAATGCGGTCAAGTCGAGATAAGCGTAAAAGAACCGTTGCCGAGAAATCAAGAGATTTACTTAAACAAGTAATATCTCCATACAACCTTTCTTGGAGTGCTCAGTCGAGGAAGCGTGCAAAAGGAATGAACGATGGGAAGCACGACACCGTGTCGAACTACGAAAGGTGAAAAGAATAATTCATACGAGAAAGCGGCAATTCCAAGAAGCGCAAGCCAACGACGCAAAGTGACTTTCAAAAATAAGCCTATCTCTTCAACGGGCAAATTTTTGAAAGTTCACTATAAAAAGTGAGGAGTTAGTTTGAAAAAAAGAATGCATGAATGACACATACGTGAGATATACAAGCACATTAGAAAAATGAAACAATCTCAATCCTCAAGCCTACGTTCAAGTACATCAATCCAACACTTACCGTGAAGGAAAGAGAGCTTCAACTTGAGTTGAAGAGGAAACCTTTGAAAACAAGGGGTCTACTTTCCGGGAAGGATTGTAGAAAAGTTCAAAGTTGAACTAAGTCTTAAGCATTTGGAGGGCTTCGTGATCAAATCCAAAGAGCTTGAGCAAGTGAGTGTAGTAGCAAGGTTGCCCTGTGAAGAAGAAGTCGAGTCGAGCGAGAAGCGGTGAGTGATCAAGGCGTCTCGGACTGAGTCCCAAAGGATCAAGTCATTTGTTGTGATCAAGACTTGTATACGGATTTGTTACCACTTTGTAAAGCGATCATTACTTAGTGGATTCCTCCGGGAGTTGGAGAAGAGAGGAGTAGAAGAATTACCCCATCTTGAACCTCTATAAAAACTTTTTGTGTCATTTACATTTCAAACATTTAAATTCTGCACTTTTAATTGCTTATATCTGTGATAAATTTGCTATCCATTTGATAATTTACAAGTACTAAACCAAGCTCTAATATTTTGTTTAATCAAACTTAAGGGTGTTAAGTCTTCCATTGAAAATAAAACCACGGTGAGTTAAATTGTAGCCAACGGTGAGTTCTCCATCAACGGCTCAATTTGAGTGCATTTGAAAGATTAACTCTTGAGTGACTAATTCATTGTCCATCAAGGACACATCGTGTAGAATTAACTCTGTAGATTTAAAAGGACTAAATCGAAAATTTGGTAAGGTTTATTCAACCCCCCTTCTAAACCTTACACTTACACCCCTTGGGACCTACATTATTAATTACATTGGATTTGAGTTAAAATTTTATATATTGAATGAAGAAAGTTATTCAAACTAGGTTCATTAAATTCGATAATTTAAATTTAAACAAATACTAATTACAAATTATCTTGTATATTTATTTATTATTTTTTTCATTTTTAACCATGTCTGGAGTTTTTTTCAAGAAAAAAGGGAAAATGGGATGTCTTGGGGACGACAAGAGAGACGAGCTTAAGCTACATCTTAAATCTTTAGGGGTTTTTTCTTAAAAAAAAATTCTAAGGAAAAAATAGTATGTGAAATTTTTGAAGATTTTTTTTAATTTAATTTTTGTATGATTTTTTTAATTTTTTATTTGGTCCACTCAATTTCATGTATCGATCCAACCTGGTTTTTTTCTTGCTCGCCATTGGTTGACTAGAAATTGGCAAATGCGAATTCGACCACGATAAAGTGCGACACAATAAATATTAACACGAACACGACATTATAAAACGCGGGCCCGAAATTTAAGCTCAAAAACACGACCACGATAAAAACACGAAAAACACGGCACATCACGATAAGCACGATAAGCAAAATTATCAAATGTATTTAAGCAACCCCAGATTAGCCTAGTTAACAAATAAAATTTATGATTTTTTAATATTCTTTATATTTTATACTTAAACCATATATTCTAATAAATTATTAATAAAAATAGTCAAGTGGAAATAGTTAATTATTAGTAAATTACTCATATAAATAATTAATTACCAATAATTAAAAAAATATCGTGTCTTATCGTGTTTATCGTGTCGGCCCGATATCGGCCCATTTTATCGTGTCTTATCGTGCCTTTGATAATGGTCCGAACCGATAAGCCCCAACCCAAACCCTATAATTTTTGTCTAGTGTTCGTATCGATCAATCGTGTGGGTATGCCTCAAATTATCACCCCATGATAGTCACCCTAATCTTAATATCCCTCGAAGTCTCCTAGACTCCAACCATGACCACAAGTTCACGCCAGTAAAAGTAAGATGTGGTACATTGGTAATTTGTATACACAGATTGTAACTTAATTTTTGGTGCAATCAATTTTTAGATACATATTAAAATACATACCATTATTTTATGTATTCTAATTATTATTATATAACAATTTCACATATTAAAATACCTTCGATTCAACCCCCAGGGGTTGGCACAGTGGCGAGGGTTGCAATTGCAACCCCTGAGTCTCAGATTCGGTCTGGACTACCGCGGAGTTTTGGGGTTAGGTTTGCCCCTCCTCCCCGAAGATTAGGACCATCCAGGAAGGACGGATGTCCCATAGGCGAGAAAGCGATGTGGGATCTGTCTTTTTTGATTGGTGTGGGGATGATGCAGGTCAAAAAAAAAAAAATATACCTTCGATTCATTCAATTCAATGACAACATGTAATTAACTGACATATTTCAAGTAATCTTTTTTTATTCCACTTTTCAGAATGCAAATCACTTCATTAATCGTAATTATTGTTTTATTGTTCTTCTTTTCAGACTGCAAATCACTTCATTTGAAGAAATCTTATGTACTATATTTTATTTCCTTTTCAAAAAAAAAAAAAAAATGTACTATATTTCGTAACCGCAGTGAGTTTTCTGTCTTAAAAAAAGATTCCATTTTCCAGGTTTTAGAAAAAGTTGAAACGAGGGGCAAATGTGTGAATTCACCAACCGATGCTTTGCTCTTACGAACACGCTGTCATTCCAGGCTTTTGCAAAGTAGGGGCCCTGGGGTGGCTTGGACGGTGCCATTAACGGCCGTCCATCGGACAATTGACGAAGTTTTTTGGCCCACATGAATCATGCATCAAACATAATTCCCTTTACTTTATTTCTCAAGTTGTTGGCTTAACAATTTTGTTGAATGAACAAAACAAAATTGTACATCTACCTAATATTCCAGTTATTTACAAAATTTATTGGCTTAGAGTTGTGTAATTTTATAAGATAAAGCAAATAGTAACCTCATTCAATAATTGATATTCAATTAAAAGAGTAAAGTGATATATATGTGTGGATATTGAATTAAAAGAGTAAAGCAAATAGTAACCTCATTCAATAATTGATACTCAATCAGTTCAACGTGACAAAATCCAGCTCTATATATGTGTGGATATTGAATTTTTTTACACGATTGGTACAAAAAAAAGTTCTGTATAACAAAGGTTTCACACATATGTCTGATTAGTTCTCGGGATAACATCCCCGGCCACTCAAAACTATCCCGAGTAAAAATCGAAGAATATGCACGACACGAGTGATAGAGACCCAAGGAAGAGAGCCACAATACACGAGCCCCATAACAATCCCCCTCAATATTTTCAGTGAGAATCTGCTCCACACGAGACTCGAACTTGCGACGGAGGAGAATCTCCACGTCAGTACCTTTGGCCTTACCATCTCGTTTATGCCAATCTTTTTGTTTTTTGGTATCATCAACAATCGCCCAGGAACTAATACTAGAGCTGTCAATCACGTCGGGCCGTGTCGGCCACAAAGCCAAGAAGAAAAATCGAGTCGATCCAAGGTTGTGCCAGGCTGGCCAAAGCGGTGGAATGAGCGGACTAATTTGAGCCAATTTCATGAAAATAAGCTGGAAAATTTGGGTCTACCGAGCCAGTCAATTCGATTTTTCGGGCCAAATAGGCCCGATTTTTTTCCGGGCGTGAAAAAATGGAGCCCAATCCGGCAAAAGTTAAGGATTGGTAGGTCGGGCCGCTGAAATTGACACCTCTAATTAATGCTATTATGTCTAGTCAAATCAATATTTGGATTTAATTTATTATTTGGACCCAAAAATATAAGATGTAAAAGTTTTTTAATTTTTGACATGATAAGATGTAAGAGAATTCACAAAATATATTTTGTCAAAATCAAAATTGAGTTGGCCTCAAGCATTAGTGATGGGTCGAGTCCAAAACTTACTCGATAATAGCAAATAATAGATGAATAGACATACATAAGTGGTTATGAAATTTTTAGATGGACAAGAAGGAATTCATTTGATTTATTCCAGATTATGATGTAAACAAAAAAAGTCGATCGAATATAGATTTTTTATAATTCTATTGACAATTATTATTATTATTTCTATAATGAATAAGTCGTCTTCAATAAAATACTGAAAAACTTCAATATTAATACATAATACATTTATCTTCTTCAATACAAAAACATATATCATTCCAGACAAACATATAAAAATTTGAAGAAGACAGAGAAAAAAAAATTCGATATAAAATTGAAATTCCAACTTTGGCTCAAATGGGGCATCAAATTCACAAGCAATTGTGGATTAACGAGGCTTTTGTTGTAGAGTTAGGGCCTTGACACTTTCCCCTTAAAAAAATGAATTTTATCTATGCTACACCTGGAGAAATTAATACTCCATATGAATAACTACCGTAGATTTATTATGGATATACATAAATTCATTATGTAAGTGTATTGTATAAATTGACACACTGAGTAAGTGTATTGTATACAAATATATGGTAAATACTATTCCCTCCGTCCCAAAAAGATAGGCCACGTTTCTTTTTCGTCCGTCCCAAATTATAGTTTTGTTTTTATTGAAAGTATTAATTATACATCAATATACTAAATTACCCCTATTCAATTCATTTGGAATGATATACCACCATTTAATGTAAGGGCAAAATAGGAAAAATATAGAAAAAATTTATAATCCCAATTACATTTATTATGTTTTTCTTAATCTGTGTGAATCTAACCCTACTTTGCTTTTATTTTTATGAGATGGAGGAGTACATTTTGTGTATTTCTCCAGGAGTAACTCGGTAGCATCTACTCGACCAAAAAAATAATAAGTTTTTGGGACTATGTTATCCAATTATGTTATCCAATGTAATAAATAGCCTTGAAGTTATTGCAAGGTCCAAGTGGTGAGCTGCTGGTGAAAGTGGGGACTCCTGCTGTCCCCAGACACAGGTACAAATTGTGAGACATTTGAGGATGTGATATCGAAACTGCGATGTGATACAACGGCTATTTAAGTAATTAATTATGCCACCAAACTTTATGTTTAATACGGATGTAAATAAATATTACGCAACAAATCCTTATTATGCACATTGTCTGAATTTATCATTTCTATCTACAAAATCAAATAAGACTTATATGACATAATTACTTCTCTATCACTATTTTTAAAAATAATATTGAAATATTAATCAAGTTTTTTTTTTTTGTTTCTTTAGAAAAACATGCAAAGCTAAAGGTGTCCTACCATAGGGAACGTATGATCGATAGACATGTGGCTCAATTATTGTTACGCTTTGTTGTTATGGAGTATATATATCTTTTTTGGAAATATTACTTGACTTGTACCCCCAGTACTGTACCTGCTCCACAAAAGGTAGTAAGCAGAAAACATTCACGGTAAATGAAGATGTATTGTGAGGGTAAAATGGGCAAATGATATATATATATATATATATATATATATATATATATAGTGTCTAGAGCTGCCAAAACTAGCCCGGCCTGATGTTAGACCTGGTGATAGGGGCAGCCGGGCAGGCCTGTCTTTCATATTGCATCTCGAAAAGGGGTGGGCCTATTTTGCCCCAACCCACTAGGGACGAAATTCCTGCCCGGCCCTGTCCAACAGAAATAAATTTTCATGTGTGCTTCCATGGGTTCGACAGGATTTGTGCCTCCAAAACGATGATTTGATGGAATCCAGGTCAGACCTGGTTTTTTCTAATTAGCACTGACCTGGATCGACCCGTTTGATAGCTCTAATCATGACTAATATAAATTATAAGAGAAAAAAAATTACGGCTTTTTTTTTTGTCAAACGATAGAATTTTATTATAACAACTCAAAAACAAAATTACAACTACAATCGTAGCCAACGGGCAAAGAACAAGACTAACTAAGAGCAAGCGGGAATTGGTAAAACCAATTGATTCACATGGACTAAAAACTACCCACCCCAAACTAACCACTCCACGCCGGGAGACTTCAAAGACTCCTTAAAGGAGGTCTGTAACACACGAAAAAAACTAAAATCGAGGCACGAGCAACCACTACATCTTTGAGCAGAAAAAACCGATCCGCTCACGAGTTTCGCAAATCAACCGAGAAAAGAAAACACAAACAAAATAAGAAAACAACAACTTTACTAAAAAACTAGAGAAAAAACAAAAATTGCCTCTCCTCTCCCAAATTTACTCATGACCCATCGTCTTCTCCGCTCCCGAGACACCTCCCGTGAAGTTCCAAATTTACTATCGCAAGCCTCATACCAATTTTGGGTCAACCTAGAAATGAAGTTGGCATCCCAAGAAACAGGGAGGCGGGCCTCGACGCAGGAGGCCGCTCGATTTCAATCCGAAGGTAGGTCCCAAGGATTTTCAATAGGGGCTCGAATGAATATGAACCTATCTTTTCAAGGCCACAGGAAGGAACCCGGTGTAAAAATTTTCGGTTAGTTCGAGGTGAGATGTAAAAGAATCCGGAGTTAGTAGTGGTAGAAGAGTTGATGGCATAGAGTTCGCAAAAGTGCAGCGAGGCGGCCTCGCCGAAGTGTTTCATTAAGATGATAAAACCTACGATGTGACGGTAGGAATTTGGAGCAGTGAGGGGGCAAACATCAAGCCCTCTTAGAATGTCGAACAGGGCGAGCTAAAAGGAAATCTAAGACCCGCGCTCGAGGCTAGCAAGGTGAAAAGCTAAGCGGCGAGGTGGAGGCTTATCTATCCTATCACTAGTAGTAGGAATTATGATTGATGCGAAGCGGGAATGAAGAAGTTTTTTCTAATGGTGTCTAAATCATGAACGGAGACTCGGGACTAAGCAAAGCCCAAGGGCGACGTGTCTAGTCGTCGAAGGGTGGCCTCACGGGATACCCTATCTTGAGAGGGGGAATATGGGTCGCCCCATTGGCTAGTAGGTAAGCAGAGAAGAGCTCGAAGACTAGTGGAATCGGACGATGTCAAGATCAGTCGTGGATGAGCTTGAGCGGCGAGGTGATCCGGGGTAAAAAGTGTGAAAAATGAAGGTTTTGAAAGACCATCTTATATATATAGAGAAGGCGGGAAAATTAACGGTCTTGATCGAAAAGCTATTCAAATTCAACGGCTACGATGGAAGGGTCTTTTCGAATTCAAGAGCTTGGATCCCGCGTCGCTTAGAATTCGAGGACTGCGTCGAGTCACTTTAGCAATAAAATTACTAAAGTAAGTGGGGGAGTAAATGATGTGAAAATTACCATTATAGTCTCGCTTTAGGTCGAGTTGACCATCTTGACCTCGCCTCACCGAAATTACCAAGATGCCCTCGGGATCCGTGGCTTTTTTATATGGATCCCGACCCGACCGAACATCCGAACATCCGGTCGGCGAGCCACACACCGTCGATCGTGCGCCACGTGTACGGTGATCCGCATCACACGGTGAACGATCTATAAATGACACGAAAATCAAGGTAAAAGGTAACTTGTCATTATTCTAAATTATCTTGCTCTTTAGCTTTCTAAGTACCTCAACTACCGATTCGATTCGACTTAGGCATCGGAGGGCCTTAGCTGGGAGCCATCCCATAGCCTTTAACGTGCGTTCTGTTTTGTGTACCCTCGAACAAAGTACCTCACCTCGCTTTTTGGGATCTGAGCAGTCACCTCGTGGACAACACTTCACCTCGTTTCGTGGGTCCCCAGTCAGTACATCCGATTTATTTTCCTAAATCGGGGACCGTATGAATAATGGGAGGAGAGGGAGGGGGAAGGAGGGAGGGGGGGGGGGAGGGGAGGGGGCGGTTGTAATGGGAGAGGGAGGGGGAAATATGCTAGGGTTTTTTTTGGGGGGATTAGAGAGAAGGGGGAGAGAAAAAAAAGGTTAGAGAGAGAAGGGGGCAAAAAACACATTAAAAAAGAACGGCTTTCAGGGGAAAGAAAAAAGTTGGAAAAAAATGTACGATTATGCTAGTGATAGTGTCAGAGTAGGATCTTCATTTCTAAATATTAGATACAAAAGAATTAATAATTGAAAATTATATCCGAACAAATAATATGTAATTTGAGCGAATAAAATTTGAGCATCAAATATTTTTTCTTGATTTATTGCAAAATGCAAGATTCCATGAATCAGTTATTTAACCAATAACTGCAAGATTCCATGAAAAACGTGTCATACCTCTCTCAAAGGGTTCCTTTAATCTCCAATAATCGAGTCAAATATATCACATAAGCATCGCTCAAATAATCTTACTGAAGTATGATTCTTCTTTCTTATCAGAATAATATCAAATTGGGAAAGTCAAATAGATTGTAGAAAACCGCTAGGTATTAGTCAACAGGTAGCACAACGCCTAGTTTGTAAGGCGCTTAAGAACAATACTATTTTTTTATTTGATCAATTTTTGGCGCTTAGGCTGATTTTTTCATGACCGATTTGGACAAAATTAGTTCGGCCTCGGAGCGCCTAAGTCAATTTCTACAACATTAAATATATTTCATACTATAGTTCTAGTTCAATTTAATTAGATCGTTGCAACTAGAACTTTTGTCTAGCATAATACACACTAACTTATATAATACACACTAACTTATATAATTTCCAATCAAAGTATTTACTTCTGATGTAAATAAAATACAAAATACAAATTTAAAATAAAGAATCTGAACCGAATTAATTTTAAGGGATAATTACAAAAACACCCCGGGGTTTGGGCTGAATTCTGAGAAAAACCCAAAGATGTTTCAAAATTACAAAAATATTCCTCAAGTTTGATTCTGTCTTAAATTTAAGAAGGTAAATGCAATATTTTTATAGATGTCAAGGGGTTTTTTGAAATATTTTTAATTTGCTTATG
This sequence comes from Rehmannia glutinosa, assembly GCA_016081115.2. Classification (NCBI taxonomy): domain Eukaryota; kingdom Viridiplantae; phylum Streptophyta; class Magnoliopsida; order Lamiales; family Orobanchaceae; genus Rehmannia; species Rehmannia glutinosa. The sequence goes on from JABTTQ020000144.1 coordinate 254,979, forward strand.
GGGGAAATGTATGACCAAATCTAACTTTAGTGGGGTTTTTGTAATTTTAAAAAATCTTTGGGTTTTTTGTAATTAGCATGAACCTCAAGGGCCTTTTTTGTAATTATTCCTATTTTAATTGATTGATTTGGCTTATGTTCAAATGGAGACGAGCAAGACATGATTATGTTTGTTAAGCTCATAAAAGTCTATATAAACAGTCCGAATTACTCAATTCTATTTTTGGACTTTATCAAAACCGCCCAAGAAAAAGAATTAAGTTGGATAAGATACGGAATTATTTTGCTCCAATCCAACCTAAAAAACAATTAAATCCCTTGACTAATTTAAGTTTGGTAAGAAATGGACATCATTCCAAATTCCAAACTAGTCTGCTAAGGCTGGCTATTATTATTGTATAGACTGATTGTCAAAGTGTTATTAAGATCGGACTAAAGTAGGGGTGGCAAATTATGCTGCATTTGGGTTCGCGTGTCGTGTCGACCCATAAGATTCATTTTATTCGTGTCAAAATTCTCAACAATAACCCACCATGTTTAATTATTTATTGGCAAAAACTTGTGTAAGACGGTCGCACGGTGCGACGGGTGATACTTTTAGTGTAAAAAGTGATATCTTGTCTAAATACACTAAAATTAAATGTATTCAGATAAAGTATCATTTTTCACACTAAAAGTATCACATTTTATACTAAAAGCATCACTTTTTACCCTAAAAGTGCAATATGTCGCACCGTGCGACCGTCTTGCAAGAGACCTACTCTTATTTATTTGTATTAGATTTTTAAACTATAACTCAACTTGTTTATTATTCGTGTTTTTTCGATCGACCAAAACTGACATGTATATTTTAAACATCTAAATGATTCATCTACTATATGAGTTAATTTTCATCTAAAACTTATATTTACATAAACTTGATAAATTATTAAAATTCAATATTTTACTAACAACATATTCAATAATTCATAAATATGACAAAAAACAACATAGCAACTTCAATCGTGATAAATGGGTTAGTCGTGTCATTTCAAGCTGACTAACAAACTTGTTTATTATTCGTGTTATTTAGGTCCGACCCATTTTTTACCCTAACTCGAAAAGTCTCAACCCTAACCAGCTTACCAATTATGTTATTGTCATGTATTCGTGTTGCTAGCCTGGCCTAGACTAAAGAAGAGATTAGCCATTGAAGTTAAATTTAAGATTTGGCCAAAACCAAAAGCCGAAAGGGAGGAAAGTGGAGGTTGGTTCTTGGGTGACTTATAAGGTTAGGGCTAAGTTGTTTGTCCGAAAAGGCAGTGCAGCATATGTTATCTTCTTTGAAGGGTCTTTGTTGTCTAATATAATATGAATTTGATTTATTTCATTTTTATTAATAAATATTAAACGTCGTCTCTTTGTTACTAGGAGCACTTATATTTTGACTTTTATATTCATCTCTTTCTGTTATATTTTATTTCTTCATTTTGACTCTTATCATGAAACATGTGGTTTTTATGAAAATGACACGGTGAATATATACTTTCTACTTTTTGTATTTAGTTTCAAAGAATCAGGTGCGTGCATGTCTAATTTTGTAAATCTAATATTTTTTGGTCTTCATTTTCATGGTTGTCAACTATATTTGAGAAGAATTTCTTTGAATTAATTTTTTAGGTAAATAAAAAAATTTAGGTAACATATAACTTTTATAAATTTTTTTCTTTTCTTTTTCATTTACCTCTCCATCTATTAAGCTGTGTGAAAAAGTTCACATCATAAGAGATTCGACAGTTTTTAACTCTATGCAGTGCACTGAGTACAAATTCAATTTTTATTCACACACACACAGACCAAAAAAAAAAGGAAAATCACACATTTACAACATGAGTGTGTGGATAAATGATGGGTTTGTACTTAATTTGATTCACACATACAGACATACTCCCATTTTACCAATGTTTTTTTTTTTTTTTTGTTTTGTTTGTTTGATACATAGCCAATGGGGAATTATGGGTGGAGGCGGTGATCCTATCAATTTTTTTTGAGTGCAGTGTCGAACTTTAAAATTGGACCACTTTTTTTTTAAAAAAATAATGTGTAATATATAAAACTTCTCTATTATAGCTAAAATAATATGAGATCTTTCTAAAAAATGGCATTCATGTTAAAAAAAATCCAAATACTTATTTAAAATATAACTCGTCTTACAGTTTTAGCAGCAAAATCGTTATTAAAGTAAGTATAAATGTATAATCAAGTGTGCAATATATAATTTTTTTTATTTTTTTAGTCTTTTTGATTTGAGAAATTTCAGTCTTAGGAAAAATTAAATGTGATAGTTTTGTCAGCAACTTGAAAGGCTACAAGACCTAATGAATGCACCCAAGAGGATTTGAGCATGAGTTGCTTAGGATGCGATTGAATATGAGCGAGAATTCATTTTCGTTCCATTTGGAGAATATTTTTGACCAAACGTGCGGTTGTTTATGAAAATTTTCAAAAATATACTATTATCTCACTTTCACCTTTTCTCTTTTTTTTCTTTCACCTATCACATCTACACATTTTCCCACAAAACAACTAATCATTATTACATATTCTCCACAAATTTCACTATTCACGCACTCACATATTTCTAAGCTGTCAATCACATCCAATCATTATTTTACTATTTTTAAATCAAATCAACTTTCATCATTACATATCCATTCAAACTCTCAAAATTTTCCAAAAACTTTCATCAAATTTTTTTTTTCCTATTTTCTAGCGAAAAGAAAAATTTCAAAACTAAAAGCATATCCAATCGCACCCGGGATTGCACTGTTTTCTTAATCATCTTATTTATTTTCTATATAACTTAAATAAAGGTATACAAAAATATGGGCCCCTAAATTTTGTATTTTTTTCCTGGGCCGGGTTGACCGACTCTTCTGCCGTACATGAGGAGCGGGCCTGAGGTAGCACACATGCTTCATTTTACCAATGTTTTTTTATTATAAATAGATATCCTAGCTTATGTCCTGACTAATCCTATGAGTGAATAACCTTCTCTCCGCACTCCCCAGCCTCATGGTACACACAACTTATACAAGCTTAGGTCGGACATGCGTTAAGTGACTCGTATTAATTCTCATGTCTCCAGAGCCAGCAGGTCCTTTTATTTCTTTGAAGTCCTGTGCTTAATAATTGAGCAATGGGACCATTGTTTTCACATCAGGACCATTTTAATCTTCATTCCCAGTGATATTGGGCTTGGGCCTTAACATTCGTTTCAATTTGGGCTGGACTCAAATGCTACTTCTATTTTCTGGTACAATATACTGACACAATTATAACAATATCGTGGCTTATGATTGTAGTACCGTGTATGGACTATTGGGCTTACGTTTAGGGATGAAGGGAGAGGTTAAAATGAGGCCGCCAGTGTATTATAGTGAGGCAGTGTGGATTAAATCTCAATCCTCCCTGTAGTCATATCAATGGCTAAGATAAATAGGGGTTATAATTATATTAAATATTTAATTAAATCAAAATAAGGGTATAGTAGTCAAATTACCCAAGTGGGGACCATCCAAATATGGAATCGAGTTATTAGGAAAAGAAAATCACGTGGGGAGAGAGAAAATCGCGAGAAAATCGCTGTTTGGAGAGAAAATCACGCATGTACTCGTCAAAGTATGTTGTACACTTATCATATATTTGTTGTATACTTAACACTATTTTCTTTGTATGTTTAGCATAATTTTTGCATATTAAAATGGTCAAACAAAAATATGTTTTTTGTGAATCAAGGAATCGATTATATATAGAGAGAGAATCGCGCTCATTAACATGTGGGGACCGTGGATTAAGTAAATCAATTATAGAGAGAGAGAGAGAGAGAAAATCGCTCATTATTTTCTTTGTATATTTAACATATATTTGATGTACACTTAACACTATTTTGATGTATGTTTAACATAATTTTACTGCATATTACAATTGTCAAACAAAAATATAAGTATACAACAAAACACATATAAGTATACATCAAAACACATATAAGTATACAACAAAAAGCATAAGTATACTGACAACATAAATACATACATCAAAATTTAACTACTTATACAACAAAACACATCTAAGTATACATCGAAAAATATATAAGTATACAATAATCATTCACGCCTCCTTGTAGGCCCTCGTTTCCTCCACGTCAACATCGTCTTCTTCACCAATCCTCCAATACCATCCTTTATTACGAAACCCCAAATATATCTCTCGAACTCCGGTAAAAAATAAACCTATTTATGTGTGTAAATCAAATTAAAGTAACTACATGGTGGCACATCAACTCCTTGACTTCTTCCTCGGCCCGGTTCGGACGGCGGATCGGGTCCGTGAGGAATGCGTGTGAGGTTGTGGTTGTGGTGACGACACATCAACTCCTCCAATCTTCCTTAGCTTCTTCCTCAGCCCTCATTTCTTTCTTGATTTCTTCTGCTTCTTCGAGGAATGCCGTGAGGTTGTGGTCTACTTTGGACAGGCCCAGTTCTAGGTTCGGGCCCGAATCGCATCTTTCATGGCTGCTTTTTTGGATCGACATAGCTTGTGAAAGATTTTGTATAAGTATAATTACAATGTTGCCCTTTTCAGGTTTAAAATAAAGCGAAAATAATTATTAAATTAGATAAATCCCAACCATCTAAAATTTGATATTTGTGACTATGATTAGTCCACACTTTGTCTCACTCTAATTATGTGGTCTCATTTGATCCTATTCTAGGGATGAAAATGGTTATCTAGGTAGGGTACACCATACGCCAAAAAAAATATATCTTATTATAAAATACATTTTAAAGTTTTGAAATTCTGAAGTAATTACAGTTATTGTTATTACCAATAAGTATGGATTCGTCAATAGAGTCCACATTTATGAATGACTCAAATGAGTTGAAATCGTATATCATACATGGGAAATCGTCATCAAAAAAATTTGTCAACAAAGTTTTCCAACAAAAATTACTTTGTATTTCGCTGTTGTGGTATTGTATTTCATTATGTTATCTGCCACAGTAAAATTCTTAACGACATATAAATGATTTTCGGATAGAATGGGCTTGAATTTTTCAATTTGTTGGCGCTTGATAGTCCCATGAATTCTTGACCCACGATTAAAATAAGACAAAAATATGTTAAAGATATATCGTTCTATTTTGTTACATAAACATAATAAAAAGTACATTTGTCTTACCTCTTTGTCATGAAAAACACATTCTAAGTTGTAAATATTAGAATTCTCTTCGTATACAGGTACATTTAAAATCGCAGTAATCAGAGCTTCAACGTCCACTTAAAATTTACTTGGATTGATGTCCTTAATCAAACTAAATAGAGGAGCCATTTGAAGTAAATTTTGAAAATTGTGAGATTTTTGAATCAACTCTGCGAGGATTCTCACAAATGATGGTGTGGTTTTGAAATGAAGGAGTGGGCATATTTATAATGGTTGATCTAGGATCTCATTGATTTAATTATATATTTCAAAATAAATTAAGTTTTATCAGATGTATACTATATTTGTTTTGCAATGAACTTATGAATATACAAACATTTGTAATATATTTAAATATAATTTATTGGTAAGACAAATATTCCCTACACATGGCTTGATGACTGTATTATTTGTACTTGTCTTAATGAATAAACAAAATAATAAACTATTAATTTATTATGCAAAAAATGGCATAACTAAGATGTCTCTGCAAAAAGTAGCAGTTATGCACATATCTCGATGAGTAAATAACAAAAACAATTTTATATTGATGCAAAATCGTCATTGTAAGGCCTAATACGATTTATGATATTTGGTAACTCCATTTTGGCGAGATTTTGCCATATTTGGAAGAAGTTCTTGCTTATATATATATATATATATATATATATATAGATTGGATAGACATTCAATAAAAATTTCTATATTACCTGAAAAAGATAAGATAAAGTAGATTATTTTGGGCAAATCTGCCACGCCAGGGCCGCGTAAGTTGATCCATCCAATTTCCAACTATATAGGACATTAGCCAGCTAGGTAATATTTGTAAAAATAATTCAGAAAAATATAATTTTTTTTTAAACACAGAAAATTATTTTATAGAACACTAGAAAATAGAAATACATATATATTTTTCTAAATACTAATACGAAATGATTAACATGGCATTTTTTTTAATTCTGTTCTTCATTATAAAATTCAAACATGAATATAAATATAAAGTAACTAAATATGTTTTGTAAAATATATTAATATAAGTTTGCATTTCCTTCCTTCTACAAAAAAACCATTACAGTTTCACTCACACACTAGACTTCCCACTACGTGTGAGCTTCAAAACGATGTCGTCTTTAACTTATCTAATCCGTCGAAGAATCAAACCTCTAACTCTTCGGCCTAGAGAATTTTCGTCTAGTGCGTCGAATTCAATCATCCGACCAAGTGCAAGAATTGAGAAGATATTAATCGCGAATAGAGGCGAAATTGCTTGCAGGATTATTCGAACCGCCAAGCGTTTGGGGATTCGAGCCGTCGCGGTTTACAGCGACGCCGATGAGAACAGCTTGCATGTCAAGTTGGCTGATGAAGCCGTTCGCATTGGACCCCCGCCGGCTCGGCTCAGCTACTTGAGAGCTCCTTCAATTATCGAAGCTGCTTCAAGAACTGGCGCTCAGGTTATTATACATACTGATTAGTTCTCCTTGCTATTGTTTGAATTTGTATTTGATTCATCTTGCTGGGACGCTTAATGAATATGTGTTGCTTAATTTTCATAAGAATGATTTCTTGCTCTTTGCTGTTTGATAATTCGAGAAGCCATATTTATTGATGTGGAATGTTGGTCTAAAAACTTAAGAAAAAGCTTAGATTGTACCAAGTTGATGCTAAAGAAGTGGGATGGATGAGGCTCGTTGGTATTCAAGTTGAAAGTTGAATTTTCTAAAAATTGAGCAAAATAATATTTGGTTATAGATTTGGGTGGTGAAACAAGTTTAAGGATTGTCTAAACCTATGCTCATTTAAAAATCAACGTGAGAGTTAAACGAGATCAAGTTCGGACACTTTTTTGTTGTTTAAACTTATCGCCATCGGGTTCAACAAGTTGAGTTTATCTGTGTGCTGAAACCATGTAAGTCAATCAAGGTGCTAGATCTCAATTTGCATAGGACTGCTGAATAGTTTTGGCTCAAACAAATCAAAATCAAGATTGAGGCTTTCTTCTGGCTGATATGTTATATCATTTTTGCTAGCGCCCGTATAGCCCTTGAGCTACCTGATTCATAAATCTATGTCCAGTTGTGAACAGGAGCATTAACTTTCCTGCAAGTTATGATGAATTTATAGTTTTTATTAACATGGAACCCATGACATTAACTAGTCAAACAGAATGTCTAAACTTGCGTGGAGAAAATACCAATTAATGATATAAAATAAATGCAGGTAATTCATTCTAATTACACTAAGGGCACATCTTGGTTTTTATTGTATATTGTGGTGAGCTCATAATTATGGTCACTTGTACTTGACTGTTCATGATATAGATGCTAGATTGCTTAGTATTTCTGGGACGCACTTTTAGAGTGGGATGTCTTCTTTGTGATAATTAGGCTATCCACCCAGGTTACGGTTTCTTATCAGAAAGCTCCGAGTTCGCTCAACTTTGCGAAGATGAGGGTTTCACATTTATTGGACCTCCTGCATCTGCAATTCGTGACATGGGCGATAAAGGTAAAAACCGAAGGATATTTTATTACCCTCTGTTCATTAAGTTTCTCCTGTTGGTTCATATTTTTTCATTGTTACCTATTTAATAGATGTCAAGGAGCTTTGGCTGCACGAATACTTAAAACAACTAGCTCATTCGTCTTTGACACTTGTATTGTACAAAACTCGACACTTTTGGGCACCAATTGAAAGCTGCAAGTCTAAATTATTGGTGGAGGGTTCAAAGCAGGCATACCATGCGTCACAAATTTGATTTTGCGTCATCTTTACCAATTGAATACGTGTAAATTTTTGTTTTGGATTAGGGAAAAGGGTGCTTGGTTACTCTCCCTATTGGCAGCCATGTTAACCACATGTTGAGTGCACCAATATTTACGCCCCTTTCATTCTTTCTGTCACATATTTATTTAATGCTCTTTGAATTGTAATTATCAAGATCTAATGGTGTTGACTTTGTGTTCCAGTGCTTCAAAGAGAATAATGGGTGCAGCAGGAGTGCCGCTTGTGCCTGGTTATCATGGAGACGAACAAGATATTGATTTAATGAAGTTAGAAGCCGACAAAATTGGATATCCTGTGTTGATCAAGCCAACTCATGGAGGTGGAGGGAAGGTGCTACTATTTTTAAGCATTCTCTTAATTTATGATGTGCTTATTTTTAAGATTGTAGCTGACGTGATTAAAATGTTCTCAACTTTTATTACATGAATTTTTTATTTGTATTATGTTTAAAGTTTTTATTTAAGTTTTTGCTGATTTCTGGAACCAAAAGAGCTTGGAAGACTACGGCACATTATGGTTGGACATGTCGCCATGCCCTATTGTAATAAAATTGGGAACTGTGTGCAAATTTGAAGTAAAGTTGGCAAGTAATAAGTGCTCAACTGATCAGAGAGTGGTGTAGAGATACTTCAAGTTGCTCCCATTGAACTAATGTGCTGTGTATATGTTAAAATCTGTCTATGCCAGTATGCCACTCGTAATTGAATTTTGGAATCATGGGATGCACAAATACAGAGTAGGCATCCTGGTTAGGCATTTTCTTTTATTTTCAAAAGTTAAGATACTTGCTGGTCAGTGTAACCGGAACTAGTTCACTGATTGCTTTAGAGCATAATTTTGTGTCTGGCCTATTTTAGGGGATGAGGATTGTTCGGAGTCCTAACGATTTTGTCGATGCATTCCTTGGAGCACAAAGAGAGGCTGCTGCATCTTTTGGGATAAACACGATCCTGCTGGAGAAATATATTACAAAACCAAGGCACATAGAAGTTCAGGTACTCTTATTTGATCTCATCTATCAGTATGAATCCTCTTGTCTGTGAATTTGTCGATTACAATTTGTCGGTGAAATTTATCATTTATTTATTTTTCCTTTTTCCACCATTCTTGTAATCACTACTAGGGTGATTTGGTGGGATGGAGTAGGCAAATATGCTGGCAGTTGCACAAATAATTGGCTGATAAAGACAGCTTAGAAGAAATTATCTACTAAACGTCATGCTAACGAGAAAAGTAACACGCTTACCTAAATTTGTTCTTGTAGATCTTGGGGACAAGCATGGTAATGTAATACATCTAAATGAGAGAGATTGCAGTGTGCAGAGGAGACACCAGAAGATTATTGAAGAAGCTCCTGCTGTAATTCTTCTTTTTAAACCTTTGCACCCTCAGTTTCTAATTGTGGTTTTCGCTGATGATTGTTACCTACCTGTGACCAAAATTCTGTACCTGTAGCCAAATATCAGCAATGATTTTCGGTCGCAGTTGGGTCAAGCTGCTGTATCTGCAGCCAAGGTGATGTATGTGTGCACTTATCTTATGAATCTGTCCAATATTTGTCCAATACATAATGTTACTATGTGTGACGAAAGACCAAAATTGTATGACTTTACTTTAGAAGAATGCTTCTTGGAGCATAGTATGTTGTTTGATATTTTCTATAGAATAAGTTGTGTATATGCTGGAAAAATGTTGTTTGCATAAATATCGAGATGCACATATCTCCTATTTGATGAGTTTGCTAGCTTCTGATATTGATTATCTTCATGTAATATTTAACTTTATCCTGATTAGTGTGCACTAGCACGGTCTTGGCTTACTTTCTGAACAAGAGAATGTATAAGGGTTCTCGAAAGTGAACTACTGGAACATATTCTTGTAGGATCATGTATAAATATCTATTCTTTAACCCAAAAGGGTAAAAAATGCAAACGAAATTGTGTTATCATACCCCTTTACTTTCAAATGCTCAAATGTAATGGGAACATTAATTGTTTTTAAATGTCTTTGTATGAGGATTACGATGTCTTTGTACAAGTTTGTAATCTAGCTGTTTTCTTCGTAATTCCTCTTAATAACTTTGCTGCATTTTCTTATAGGCAGTCAGATATTACAATGCTGGCACTGTTGAGTTTATAGTTGATACTCTTTCTGGACAATTTTATTTTATGGAGATGAACACACGTCTTCAGGTGGTTTGATCTCTCCAATCCATGTCTTCTCTTTGTTATGTGTTTATATCCTTCTCACCGCAGAAAATTGGCCTATCTTGCAGGTTGAACATCCTGTGACTGAGATGATTGTTGGTCAAGATCTTGTGGAGTGGCAAATACGTGTTGCTAATGGAGAACCTCTTCCAATTAGTCAGTCAGAGGTGCCCTTGTCAGGTAAAGATTCTTTTATGTAGGAATCTTTACCTTTTCCATGTTGACATGGTGCAATGCTGATGTTTCAAGAGTTGAGGTTCCTTAGAATTTGGATTGAGACATTACTGAGATTCCAGATGAGTTGCTCAAGGAAGGACATTCAATGTGTGATTTTGTTGTTTTTACATCATAAATATCAGTACTATCTATTATTCTTATTCAGCATTGGAGATTCTGGATAAACTTGTGTAATTGTTCAACCTTCACCAATCAGGTCACATGTGTATGTCGTTGCATGCTTAGAATTAGTTAGAGATTATCCAGTAGAATTTTTTTGTGTCGTGCTAAAAACTGAGGGAAGGAAAGTGATCATGTTGAAGACCTTAAATTGTTTGTTGCAATCTAACCTAATTAGTTATCTGAAACTCTGGCTCATTGCTTGTTACTTTGTGCATGAAAAAGGTGTTCAATTGTTATATCATCACAGAGTTCAGGTGTGTTAAACATTTGTGCATCTTCATGGGTCTTAACATATATTTTTAGCTTAGACCTTTGGATTCAATTGCAAAAATTTATGTTAAGACTTTAGTGTTTCATGTGTTCCTGGTTATTTTGAGTACACTTTATTGAATGACCACCTCATCTAAAAGTTTTATTGTTGAAATATGTCACTTGTGAGTTGTCCCACATTGATTAATTAGGGAAGAGGGTCTTGTTTATAAGCCAAGTGAGCTACTCCTCCTATCACCGAGTTGGTTATAGGATGGAACCTCACTTGGTGGGCTTGGGCTCTTCCTCTCATATTGGGTACGCTTCATGTGTGGGACCGTACCAAGCCGCCCCAAATTTAACATGGTACGAGCATGCCCCATGCTCGGCCTGGGTGGGCCGTCGATATGATGATGGAGCATGGAGGATTTTTGATGATGATTAATGAATTGAAGGACTCACAAGTGAGGGGATGTATTGAAATATGTCACTTGTGACTGTTAGATTGTAATTGAATATTAAATGGTTCACCTCTCTAATATTAAGCTATTAGAGGGGTGAACCATTTAATATTTAATTACACTCTATCACGCCCCCTCACGTCAGGCGGTTATTTAAGAAGCCTAGCACGTGGAACAATTTTATGGGTGGCGGTGAGGTTTGAACTTAGGACCTCTTGTTTGGCCTGGCTCGATACCATATTGAATGATCACCTCATTAAAAGCTTAAGCTATTAGAGAGGTGAACCATTTAACATTTACTTACACCGTAACACACTTTGTAGTGAATTTCAAACTCTTATTTTATTCCAGTTCCTTGACTAAAACTAAATGGTATGGTTCCTTCATTCCCTGGATTCATTTTTTTATACCTTTGTTTTGTACTACTTATGACAGGCCATGCTTTTGAATCCCGAATATATGCTGAGAATGTTCCAAAAGGATTTCTCCCAGCAACTGGAATTCTTCATCATTATCGTCCTGTTCAAGTTTCTTCTGAAGGTACTGAAAATTAAGAGTGACTACTTAATCAAATGAAATGGAAGTAAGACTTGGGTACAACTTCAAAACTATCCCTTTAAATTAATCATGTAAATATGCAAATAGAAGCTATTGGTGCTGATAAAATGAATCTTGATGACTACCTGGATAGTCTATTATTTAAATATTGGACGTGATACCTGGAATCTGCCGTTTTCCTTGTTATAATAACTTTGCTCATGTCAAGTTAATGACAATGACCAGTTAGGGTTGAGACTGGAGTTGAGCAGGGAGACACAGTTAGCATGCATTATGATCCCATGATAGCAAAACTTGTGGTATGGGGAGAAGATCGAACAAGCGCATTAATCAAAATGAAGGATTGCCTGTCAAAGTTTCAGGTATAGTAAATGGGGATAAAGTCATAGCTTCAATTCTGTTTGCATGTAATGTCAGTTGCTTGTTATTGCTTATGTTTATGCAAACTTTCTACGGATGCACATCTCATGGGACCTTTGAGACAGTCGAATTTAACAACAATTATTGATTTATTTTTGGGCATAAAAGATCCTGTTGATGTCACATTCTGCTCATGGGAGTACAAATGTTTGCTAATTTGTGACTAGTTGAGAATTATAATAGCCTTGTTTTGCTTTGTGGATTGAGGAGTGCATTTTGGTTGTTCCACAGAATATGATAAGCAAGCAGTTTCCTCAACTGACTTGGACCTTCAAAGAATATTTGTACAAGGTCGATAGTGGACATATCATCCTATCCGATTCATCAGTTAATTAGTATCCATCTTTCTTCACGCCTAAGCAAAATCCACAGAAAATCTTTTTATAATTTTAGTAATTCCACATAATATGATAAGCAAAGAGTTTTCATAAGCTTATTTGGACCTTCAGAGAATTTTTCATTACAAAATACCATCCTATCCATTTTTTGAGTTAATCAGCATCTCATGTTTCTTCCTTGCATAAGCTTTTCAACACAGCACATCTGTTTATCTAATTTCTGCAAAGGTCCAACATTTTTCTTGCCTTTTCGATTTATGTCCCTGTATCTCCACTACGTATCTTCCGTCCATCTCCTTTGCGAAGTCATAAAATTCAAAGATCGTCACAACACACTTAACTTCATTATTCTTCTAATACCGATCCTTGGTCTTTGTTGTTATATCAATGAAGTAGAATCTAATAATTAGTTTTTACAGGTTGCAGGTTTGCCAACCAATATTGATTTTCTCCTAAAACTTGCAAACCATGGAGCTTTTGAAAATGGAGAAGTTGAAACCCATTTTATTGAGATGCATAAAGATGATCTATTCATTGATCCGAGTGATCAGTTATCAACGCAGCAAGTGTATAATGCTGCTGATACATGGCGCGGCCATTGCAGCTGCTTGTGTTTGTCAAAAGGAGAACAAGTCAATGAGGGAAAACTCCCCAGGTAACCTAGTGACCAAATTGTTTTAGCATACATGCACTTCTTAAATTATTGGAATTACTGATCGTGTAATTATACACAGGTAGCCTTTCTGTATGGTATGGTAATCCTCCTTTCCGGGTGAATCACTGTGCTAAGCATACGATGGAACTTGAATGGGAAGATGAATCTAGCAAGGGTAGCTTAAAACTTCCACCAGTACATGTCACCTATCTGCCTAAAGGAAAATATCTCATTGAGGTTGTTTTGTGGTATCCTCATTTCAGGCTGAATTGTTTTTGCTTTTGGATTTTTTTAGATATTATAGTAATTATTTCAGAAACTCCAATCTTCAACTAGTTAATATGCATTTACAGATGGGAGGAAGCAGTTTTTCTGATCTTGAGCTGAATGTAGTGCACTTAAGAGACCATGATTTTAGAGTTGAACATGGTGGTGTAAGCATGATTGTCAGCATATCTGTTTACCAGAAGGTGAATTTTTATTACCCAATTAACAAAGAAAATAAAATTTGCTTTTGTGATAGTTTTCTCTTTTTTTTTTTCCTTTTTCCTCTTTGCTTGTTTTTCGCGTTCGTGTTTCCTTTTAATCAGTTGTTCTTCGATTTTCCTGTTAATGCTTATAAACTTTGTATTTTGGGAACCCAACTCTACAGAATTGATGTCTCGTTACTTCAGCTCTTCGCCTTTTGTATTAAAATTAAGTTAGTAGTATTGTGTAATAAGTTAATATGTTCATTTACCCAATTATTTCTACTTAGGAGTTCATATCCACAGGACTCTCGCTCTCTTCATGCAGACACTGACCACCCACTCACACAACAAGCACCTGCGTGTGCATTTATGCACACACGGACAAATAATAAGACATGTACATGATAGTTGCGGCTACAAGAGAGGAAAAAAATTGCTGTTCTTGCTATAGCAGCAAGTTGCTTGAATCAATTGTTTGATATGCTTTTGAGGTGCTCAAATAGAATCACTCGTCTCTTAATACATCCTTTTGATGAGAGAAAAGACTTCCAATCACCCAGCCCCTCAATCACACACCTTCATAAGAACACAGCCATACAGAAAATGAAAAATGGAAAAGGAAAAAAAAAAGGCTCTTAAAATTCTCCATGATTGCTAAATATCATAGTTCATGTTGTATGATACATGATTGTGCTGTTCTCTAATTTTTCAGCAAGTGTACAGGGTCTTTTTTTAATTTGGGTCATTAGTTTTCTTTGTACAGGGTCGATGACGAAAGTCTTCTTTATTAAGACTGTCTGTTCTGCAAATTTTCACTAATTCATAGTACAATTGCCGTCGGCATTGCAGGACCAGATAGAGCACATTCACATCTGGCATGGATCATGCCACCATCATTTTAAACAGAGAAAGGGACTTGACATTGCTGATATTGATGAATCCCAACACAAACCTGCTTTGGAGGCATCCTCACATCCACCTGGGACTGTTGTGGCTCCTATGGCCGGTTTAGTAGTTAAGGTTTTGGTGAAGGATGGGGCAAAAGTTGTGGAAGGGCAACCTATATTGGTTTTAGAAGCTATGAAAATGGAGGTTTGGGTTTTAATTTTCCAGAAGCTTTACTCCACCTATGTTATAAATCTTTTATTCTTTACGTCGTTTTATTAATAGCTTTCTTCTGCAGCACGTTGTGAAGGCAACAACTGTTGGTTGTATCAGTGGGCTTACAGTCACTGCTGGCCAACAGGTTTCTGATTGTACCGTTCTATTCAGGGTAAAGGTAAGTAATGCGAATAATTACTTATCCGAAAATACTGTGTAACATTGTGAGTTATTTGATTTACATTGCTGAAGGCATACTAATTATAGGAAGTGTTTGCAAAAACTTCTGCTTTTATAAGATTTGTTGAGAATCAGACTGTGTTTGGTGAAAAAGTTGGAAAAATATTTATTTGTTTGTAAAAGTCAAATCAGAAACAAAATTAGAAATCTAAAGCACCCATCTGCCTGCTTTTAGATTCCGATTAAATGAAGTAGAATTAGAAGCAAAAGTTGGCATTTGGAAACACTAAAAAGTGATGTTTTTCAACCAAAATGTGATACACTAACAATTAGTGATCGCAAACACTCCCATAGTTTCGAAGTCGTATTTATTTGGAAATGAATCTTTGAGTGTATATGGCTTCTGTTTCTTTATGATATATAACTGTAATATTCTTGAACAGGATGAGTGAAACTTGTGGAAGAAGTCGTGGATTTATTTGTTGGCATGACCCGTAAACCTGCCTCTGTGTATCCTGTATGGCTGGGTGGAATATGGGATTAGAATCTTAATTAGACACCTTGTTGGATGTACCTATTTTGTACATATTACCTTCAGGTTCTTATCACCAACAATCATGTTCAAAATGTAATAGAACAGAGAACTGCAATAAACTCAAAAGATATAGTAAAATGTTTCTATTTCCATTTTCTATCTCCTCAAGTAACATTAAGTGCAGGGGCAGAGCTAAACCCATATCTTTAGTGGGGCTAAATAATTTTGGGGGCTAAATCAATAAACAATAATATTTAGTACTGAAAATAAATATTTTAAAATAAAAGATACATATAAATAATAAAATTTTCAAAAAATTTGAGGGGCTAAAGCCCCCCATTGAGGGGCAAGGATACGCCCCTGATTAAGTGTTGATCTTCATGACCATGCTGTTACAGAATGCTTATGGTTGAGCATTCTTGTTGATTCTTCTTCTTTTGCCTTCTATATAATTTTATTTTGGGATAATTACAAAAACACCCTAAGGTTTGGGCTAATTACAAAAAAACCCAGAGTTCTTTGAAAATTAGAAAAAAATTTTGAGGTTTGATTCCGTCTTACTTTTTCCCCAGTGATTTTCGAAAATATTTCAAAATATCCCCTGATATTTACAAAATATTACATTTGCCCCCTTAAATTTAAAGCAAATGAAACTTGAAGGTTTTTTTTAAATTTTGAAACATGTTTGGTTTTTTTTGTAATTAACCAAACCTCAGGGTGTTTTTGTAATTATCCCTTTTATTTTTATCAGATGGATTTGGAACCGGTCAGTTGCTTGTTGCTGAACATTCTTGTTTAATTTTGAAAGTTTTATTGACTGATAGATGTCTTATACCACAGTTCAAATTGGGAGCCTATTTGTGTTCTGAATTCATTGAACTTCCTGATTTTTATTATTCCCTTTCATGTCGGCATGCAATACACTTGAAGGCTTCAAATTTTATTTCCTTCCTATATATTACATTTTTTTTTGAGTTATACAATTGAACCGAAAAAAAAAAAAGGCTTAATATTTTAGTCAAAAAACGGCTTTCCCCTCACCGTTTTTTAATAAGATCGTCAAGTGCAAAGTGTTTCTATTAAAGTTTTTTTTACTTTTATTTTTAATTAAAATCGCGACGTTATGGCGTTTTATTAAAGTTTTTTTAATTTTATTTCAAATTAAAAACGGCCATAACATGGCGTTTTATTAAAAAGATTTAATTGTATTGTTAAAAATAATTAGTCCTTTAATTACATAATCATTTGATATATTAACATATAATAATACTAAATCCTATTATACTATATTATTAGATACATAATTAATATATGTACTAAATAAATATTATATGTTTTAAATAATTAAATAATTTTATAAATATATTTGTTATATTTATAAATTATTTGTTATTTGCAATGTTTATATAATATTCATTGTTTTATAAATCACCACTTAACTCCAATTAGTCCTCATCTAGGCGTTAGACTCCCTTTATTCGCATAGTTTTTTTCCACAAATTATAAGTGGCATATTGGGCTTATTATCATTATTATATATTATAGTATACAATAATAATATATAATATTACCAAAGTGTTATAAAAAGCGTTAAACAACTAATCGGAAGAAAAACCCAGACGGATAAGGGAGTCTAGCGCATAAAGCGAGGACTAATCGGAGTTAAGCGGAGATTTTATGAACAATGCATATTATATAAACATTGCAAATAACAAATATATTTATAAAATTATTTAATTGTTTAGTATATATAATAATTATTTAATATATATATTAATTATGTATCTAATAATATAATATAATATAATAGGATTTTAGTATTATTATATGTTAATATATCAAATGATTATGTAATTAAAGGACTAATCATTTTTAACAATACAATTAAATTCTTTTTAATAAAAACGGCCATAACATGGTGTTGTAAGGTATGTAATTCGAGAGAGAAAATACGAGTAAAACCATTTGTATTGATCGTATTAGCTTGAATGCAAAACAAACTCTGATGTAGGGTCTTTTATCTTTGGAATGTAAAACAGAGAGAAAGGAACTACCAATGGGCTCATAACACGTGTCCCAATGTATAAGAAAAACATGAACAAAAAACGTGATATCTTGAACTAAAACGTGATATTGTAACACCCCAAGCTCAAGGGCAACGATGATGATCGATCATGCCAAGCTTGGACAACAAAAGTGAAACCGAGGGCGGAGAGAGACTTAGTAAGCAAATCAAATCGAGTGTAGCTTTGTTCCAACATGCCGGATGTAAAAAAACCGACCAATTGGTTGCGCACGAGGTGGCAATCAATATCAAGGTGTTTGGTGCGTTCGTGAAATACGGGATTCTCCACGATGTGAAGGGCTGCCTTGTTATCACAGAGAAGGGAAATGGGAGTTGGTAGGGACAGACGCAAGTCAGCAACCAAGTAAGAAATCCATTGTAGTTCACAAACGGTCGTTCCCAAAGCACGATACTCGGCTTCAGCGGAAGAACGGGAGACAGTGCTCTGTTTCTTAGTCTTCCAGGAAATCAAAGAGTGGCCAAGGAAGACGCAATACCCAGTGAGGGACTTGCGAGAATCAGGACAAGAACCCCAGTCCGCGTCACTATAAGCCTGAAGAACAAAAGGGGAAGAAGAAGGGTAGAACAGACCCAACGAGGGAGTGCCTTTGAGATATTTGACCAAGTGTAATGCAGCATCCCAGTGAGGCTGGCGAGGAGAAGTGACAAACTGACTCAGCTGTTGAACGGAATAGGTAAGATCAGGCCGAGTGAAGTTGAGGTAAAGCAGCCGTCCAACAAGCCGACGATACTTATCGGGGTCAGGAAGAAGAGCACCATCTCCAGCAGATAACTTGAGTCCTTAAGGGAGAGGAAGTGAAACGGGCTTGCAGCCCAAAAGACCGGTATCACGGAGGATGTCAAGCACATACTTGCGTTGATTCAAGTAGGTGCCATGGGAGCTACGTGCAATTTCAACGCCCAAAAAATATTTGGCAAACCCAAGATCTTTGATAGTGAAGAGACCATCCAATTACGCCTTACAACGATCAATCTCAGCCAAAGAGCAACCAGTAATCAAAACATCATCGACATATACAAGAAGAGCCAAGAAAGTCCCTCCCTGTGTTTTCACAAATAGACAATGGTCATGAGCCGACTGTTCAAATCCAAAATCTAAGAGTTTAGCACACAATTCTGAGTTCCATTGCCTCGAGGCTTGCTTCAAACCATAGAGGCTACGCTTAAGATGACAAACTTGGTTCGGGGATGCCTTAGTGTAACCAAGAGGGGGTGTCATATAGACTTCTTCATCAAGATATCCATGCAAAAACGCATTGTTGATGTCAAGTTGACAGATAGGCCAATCTTTGGCAGTAGCCATTGCAATCAAAAGACGAACAGTCACCAATTTCACCACTGGGGAAAAGCTATCAAAGTAGTCCACACCTTGGACTTGATGAAATCCTTTGGCAACCAATCGCGCCTTGTATCGTGCGATAGAACCATCAGGATTTAGTTTGGTTTTGTAAACCCATTTGCAACCGATCGCTTTCTTACCCACAGACAATGTAGTTAACTCCCAAGTGTGATTAGATTCCAAAGCCTGAATCTCATCATTCATAGCCTGGACCAGTCAGAAGACTTACTAGCCTCTTCATAACAACGAGGTTCCTGGACATCAGATAAATTGGCCAAAAAGGACAGATAAGCATGCTCAAAAAGAGGAGAGCTAGCATATGGAAAGGTTAGAAGGGGGTAACCTGTGCCTGCAGGAACCTGTGGAGTAGATGGGGCAGCTGGTGTGGTTAGTTGATGAATAGTGCTCGACTTCACGTAATCTGAGTGCCAGGAAGGAGGACGCGTGATTCTGGTACTACGACGTATGAGAGGAGCAGAGCCGGGAGAAGTATGTGGAACTGAAGGATTTGGAGATGGAACAGTAGAAGAGGTAGGAAGGAACTCAGGTAATGGCAAAGGAATATCGACAGGATGAGAAGGAATATTTTTGTAAGGAAATATGTGTTCGGAAAATGTAACATCCCTAGAAACAAGAATTTGGCCAGAATCAATGTCATATAAATGATATCCCTTTTTTCCAATGACATAGCCAATCATAACACAACGAGTTGCTCGAGGAGAAAATTTTTGTTTGTGAGGAAAAGTGTTTGTTGCAAAAGCCAAGCAACCAAAGACCTTTAGTCTAGAATAGTCAGGAGTGGAGTTATATAACAGTTCGAAAGGGGTTTTCCAAGAGAGAAGGGCACTAGGAATCCTATTTATAAGATGGGCTGCAGTAAGAATAGAGTAGGGCCACAACTTATGGGGAAGGTTAGACTCAAACATCAATGCTCGTGCGATGTCAAGTAAATGGCGATGTTTACGTTCAACCACAATGTTTTGTTGTGGTGTGTACGTACAGCTAGTCTGGTGCAAGATGCCATGGGTTTTGAAGAGATTTTGGCATTCATGACTCAAAAATTCCGTCCCATTATCCGTTCGTATGGTTTTGACACTGGTATCGAACTGAGTTTTGACCATAGAGAGAAATGTACGGAGAGTATGAGGTGTTTGATGTTTGTGACTCAAGAGGAATACCCATGTTGATCTACTATAATCATCAACCACTGTAAGTAGAAAGGGAGTATTTGTCACAGAAAATTGATTATAAGGCCCCCATATATCAATATGTAAAAGCTGAAAAATAGCAGTAGAATGTATTGTGCTAGAAGGAAATGATAATCGACTCTGCTTTGACAAATGACAAATGTCACAAGGTGTAATTTTATTCAACTCAGAAGAAGTACATAAAGGTTTAATAAAACTCAAATGTTTTAAAACAAGAGGTGACACATGTCCCAGCCTCTTGTGCCAAAAATCAAGGTTGTCAGTACAAGAATTAGATGTTACAGGTAAGCAGCTAGAAAGTGTGTTTGGGATAGATGTGCGGCAGGGAGATGGACCAGATTGCAGGATGTAGAGTTTACCAACCAACCTTACTATTCCCGCAGTCCCGCAATTCACAAGAAAAAGGAAGGAAAATACATTTAAGATGTGAGGACAAACAAATCTGAGCCACTGAGAGTAGGTTGTATTTAAAAGAAGGAACATAAAGCACATCAAAGAGAGTGAGTTGTGGGGTGAGAACAACTTGACCAATGTGAGTGACTGATTTCTGAGAACCATCAGGCATATAAACGGTAGTATTTTCTGTAACAGGCATAAGGTGAGAAAAAAGTGTGTGATCATTGCACATATGCTTACTAGCTCCAGTGTCTATTATCCAACTCCCTTTCCCAACTTCTTCATATGAGGATAAATCAAAATCAATACCAAAGATTACCTCCATATTCCACAAGGTGTGCAAAGGATGAATACCATCGAGTTTTATCAATGTGTGAACCAGTTTTGCTAGACAGAAATTTAACCACTTCTTGCATTGGATTAAACCAAAGAATATCGGACAATTTGTTGCGATGTAAGGCCTCTTCCAACATGTTTAGATTCATCACAAGCATCAAGATCCACCACATTCGCCGCAGACCGACCTCGTTCTTCCCTCGATTGTTTGTACGGTCAGGATACCCCATGGAGCTTGAAACACTCGATATTTCATGCCCCGTGCCCATTGCAATGCTCACAGACAAGTTTTTGCTTTCTCCTCCTTTGTTCTGCGTATGGTACCCCGCCCATGCATGCATTAGTGCCCTACCAAAGGTGCTAGAACCTCTACCAAAATTGCCAGGTTTATAAGCACTTCCTCTTCCAAATTGACCATTCCCAACTCTAGATAGCATACTGCATTGTCCGTGGTTCACCGAGGTTTGTAAGCACACATCATTTGTTTTTCCACCCTTAAGACCATGGAATAAGCCTTGTTCACCGTGGCGGCGGATCCATCAACAAAATCGACTACGCACATGCTCATATCCTTCATTTAATCCCATCAAAATTGGATCAACTTCCCTGTTCATATCAACCTCTGTATGGCCTTAATTTTTCCACAAGTACATGCGGTATCGTGACTTGAATCGCATATTCATCCCATAATTTCTTGAGTTTTTGTGTAATACACTCGAGATAGAATTATTTCCTGTGTAAGCGTAGCAATCTCCTTTTCTAATTGAAACAACAAAGGACCGTTGCTCTCACCAAATCGTTGACTTATATCATCCCATAAATCTTTCGCAGAGTCCGCATATAAAAAAGCCTCAACAATTTCTTTCGAAATCGAGTTTAATAAAAGAAGTAATCATGTAATTGGTTTTTTTCCATTGATCATAGGTAGGGGAATCAATATCGGGTTTACCAATCGCCATCAATAAATCCTGGCTTATTCTTAGCCCGGTGAAATTCTAACGGATCGACTCCAGGGTAAGAAATTGTTACCAGTGAGAGGATTCGTGACTAGTGCCATCCCCGGGTGGTCGAACCTTGCAATTGCGGCGGATCATCCTCGCGAGCTACGGCCGGAGGAGTGCCAGTAGGTACTCACCCATCAAAGCATGCGATTGATTATTCCTTCGTTGTTGTCGCACCATTGTCAAGTTGAACTAAGTTGGAGAACCTTCGATACCATGTTAAGATATGTAATTGAGAGAAAATACGTAAAACCATTTGTATTGATCGTATTAGCTTGAATGCAAAGTGACTACTGATGAGAGTCTTTATCTTTGGAATGTAAAAAGAGAGAAAGGAACTACCAATGGGCTCATAACACGTGTCCCAATGTATAAGAAAACATGAACAAAAAACGTGATATACTTGAACTAAAACGTGATATTGTAACAATGGCCGTTTTTAATTTGAAACAAAATTAAAAAAACTTTAATAAAAACCATAACGTCACCGATTTTAATTAAAAATAAAAGTAAAAATTTTTTTAATGGAAACGGCTTTAAGACTTGACGATTTTATTAAAAAGCGGTGAGGAAAAGCCGTTTTTGACTAAAATATTAAGCTCAATTATATAACTCGAAAAAAAAAACATAATATTCTGTTAAAAAAGCCTTTAATAGTCGATTATTCTAAAATGAAATAGCCTATACTTCTAATCCCCTTAATGTGACATTTCAATAAGGCTCTAGGTAAAATCCTTTCCCACTTAAATCACAGAATCGAAAAAGGGATGATTACAAACTACCCTCGAGGTTTGGTTAATTACAAAAAAATACGAGATATTTGAAAATTACAAAAAAACTCATTGACATTTGATTATGGGTAATTGTATTAAATGTAAGGGGATAATTGCATTACTTTTACAAATATAAGGGGATGTTTGAAGGAGGTAAAGTGTAATATATAATCATACCTTACGGGTTTTTTTTTTTGTAATTTTTAAAAATTTTGTGTTTTTTGTAATTGACCCAAACCTTATGGGTAGTTATTGCAATTATCCCTAAAAATTGGTAGTTTAATGCCTCTTCCTTGATCGGCAGAGAGTGCCTACGTATAGAGTTGGCCAAATAGAACATAATTGGGTTCCGAATGGGAACCGAATCGTAGTAGCTGGTTTGGGCCCGGTTGGTCTCAAAAACCATGGAACGTCGGTGGAACCGTAGTGGAACGGGGCCGCTTAAAACCGCCGGTTTCAAGATTACAACCAACAATTTTTTTTTGGTAAACAAATGCTAGAAGAAATATTAAATATTTATTATGATATTTTATATTCATAATTACATGAGACACGTTTTAAACCAAATATTGTAACTTGTAAACGAACTACGTGAACTTTGATTCTTTTACAATATATAGAGACAGATTTAATATTATTATTAGTATTAAATATAAAACTTAATTGAATATTAAGTCCAATTTTTTTTATTTCCTTCCTTTTTTTAAATGAAGTTGATAAACCATTTTAAAATATGGGTAGAGCAGATCCGAAATAAGAGTCAAATCATGCACTCCTTTGTGTCGTTGGGGATTGAAATAGGAGGTCGGGTTAATTCAATAATAGACGCCTGTCCCCCCTATCACAACAAGGCAGGGCTGCCCAAGCTCTCGTAAGAGAGATTTTCGTTCGTAAGAAGGAAAGATCAAACCAATTTGAACCGCTCACATCACAGTACACTTCGAGTGGCGGATTCTGGTGCCCTTGCGGCCAGGCGATCTTCTTGCAGAACCTTGAAGAGTCAAAAACAAATAAACGGTTCGGTTTACCACGGAGGAACATTAACATTTTTCTTTTTCTGATTCGATAGAATATGCGAAGAACATAACGTTTGCAGCCGTGAGAATACGTCCTAGGAAACTCCAAATATTGACAAAGTTGCTGTCTTGAATGCTTGGCGTCATAATTTTGTATGTTTTTGTTTAACGATTACATTTGCAGAAAAACACTATAGTCTTAAGTAAAGGAACAAAACAACAGGATATCTTGTTCATGGACTATATATATTTGGATATATGCTGCAATGTTATTACCATTCTTTGTTTGTTATGATTGTCATTTATTTTGCTTAGTCTATGCAATCAAAGCACGACAACTGAAAGAACATAATGTAGTTCGTTTTAAACTTTGAATTTGCAGAAAATGAACCTTTTCTTTGCCTTATTTTCTATACAAAAATTGAAATCTGTAAATTTATTAGAACCTTCCAAAATCGATTGTAAAACTACCATATTAAAAACCACAATTTGGGCTTTAAAATTTGTGTAAGACGGTCATACGGTGCGATGGTGATATTTTTAGTATAAAAGTGATACATTTGTCTAAATACATATAAAATATTACATTTTATATTAAAAGTATCACTTTTAACCCTAAAAGTGCAACTGTGGTCGCACCTGCAAACCGTCTTACAAGAGACTTACTCTAAAATTAATATCCGTGTCAATTATCCGCGTGGAATAGGATGAAACACTATTTTGGAATAAAAGATCCCATCCATTTGTTGATTGAGATGATTAAATAATTTATGTTCAATCAAATCAAGTCATTAAGTGTGATTTTAAATCACCCGTTCCATAATTTTAGATAATGGAATAAAAAGTAGAATAGGAAATCTTGGCTTTTTGTAAAAAAAAGTTGACATTAAATGCTTTGTGTCATCCCCATAATGGCCATGAACTTTGGGTTAGTAGATGCTACCAAAAGTGGGTTTCATACGGATTGGATCAACACATACGGTTGCTCCTCGAATGGCCAAATAACGCTTAGCGATCGTATTACTACAGAGTCAATTTGAGCAAGTATAGCTTGACCCAATTTTAGGTATGGTGTGTTCTCGCTTGAACTAACCCTAAAGTAACAAGTTGCCTCAGGCAATGGCGGACCGAGGGGGGACAAGGTGGGGCCATCGCCCCCAAAATTTTCCAAAACTTTTTCCCCCAAAAGTTTTCCAAATTATTTTTGAAAATATAAAATAAATGAATTAATTTATAATTGCCCCCTCAAAATTTTCCAAAAATTTTCCCGCCCCAAAAGTTTTCCAAATTATTTTTTAAAAGGTAAAATAAATGAATTAATTTACAATTCCCTTCCCCCAAAATTTGATTAAAACTTCAAATAGTTGTCTTTTACAATATAAAAAGTCATTATTGTAGTTAGTATATGAAAAAAATCGCATAGTTTAAATTTATAAATTCGGTACATTTTTCGCCCCCAAAACCGGAATCCTGCGTCCCTCCACTGGCCTCGTGGGTAAGTCCTTTCTCCGAAACCAACCCTAGTAACATAGAGCTACCCGAATCAAATTCCTTATGCCACTACAAGCATAACGCAGAGTGATATCTTTCTTTCCATTACGAACGACACGATTCGCCCTGCTCCCTCCCCGTGTTCACTAGCGTCCGTGTCCAGAGCGAAGAGAAGGCGAAAAAGGTCGCCGCAGAAAGAGGATAAGCAGGCTTCTATTTTGGGGCGTATATGATACTTGGGCTTCGGAAGGGAGAGATGTAAGAAAAATTACCAACTTGACCCTTCTTAGCCCAAGTATTATATTTGGTTATTTACTAAAATCCCCTTTGGAGGGGAAGGATGGATTGTTAGTGTGGACGATTTAGAAGATATAATCAGAGGGCATGAGGTACGTAGGTCTTCTCGCATGAAAAATCCTATGGAAGGATTTCCTATAATTCGTTTTCTCCCAAAGATCGTGCCTTTCGTGCCAGTGATAAACACTGAGCCAGGGTTAAAAGTTGTTTGTTACATGTTAAATGTAATTTTCAAGTTTTATTTTATTTAAGGGATAATTACAAAAGACCCATGATGTTTGAGCTAATCACAAGAAAACCCATAGATATTTCAAAATTACAAAAAGTCCATCAAGTTTGATCATGTTTTAAATTTAAGGGGATAATTATAAAAGTATTAGGGTTTCTTGAAAATGTTCTACGCTTATGAAGGAAAAAATGTAATGAAATCAAACATCAAGGTTTGTAATTTTCAAGAACTTCTGGGCTTTTGTTGTTAATAGCCCAAACCTTAGGGATATTTTTGTAATTATCTCTTTATTTAATGTTGTCAACTTGTTTAATTAATATTTACTTTTTCGTTGTAAAATTATCATAAAATTTAATATATATTATTAGTATTACAATAAAAACCAAAAATATGAATCAATTGATAATTTGAACTGATACATACCTATCTAGATAACCCTTGCTTCCCCAAAATCTGTCAAGTCCCCTTCAACAAGCACACGGCCATCAATCATCTCTTGTGTCGCTTTCCCTATGAGATGTCATTCACTGTTTCCATGTCCATCCCCCTCACATTTTCATTCTTCTCTTTCTCCCTCCTATTTATTTCCATGGCTCCACCACCATTCACTATTTCATCTCTCAAGCCCTGTTTATTTAAGCTTCAATTGGTTCATTTTGTTTTCGTGCGAGCCCATAAAAAATGGATTTCAAGAACGTGAGCGAGGAAAAAACTGTTCTTGGGCCAGCCCAGAAATTCGAA
Source organism: Rehmannia glutinosa (assembly GCA_016081115.2). NCBI lineage: Eukaryota > Viridiplantae > Streptophyta > Magnoliopsida > Lamiales > Orobanchaceae > Rehmannia > Rehmannia glutinosa. The sequence goes on from JABTTQ020000144.1 coordinate 281,493, forward strand.
GAAGGTGCCCTGGAATTGAGAGTGGGTGGTGATAATAGAGATGGGGGGACTGTGTTCTTGAGGGCTGATATGATTGATTTCAAGACATGGGATGTGCAGATGGAGAAGCATTTGGGCCGGGCTTGGTCTAGGGATGCCGAGGCCCGTAATAAGCCCGAGGAATGGGAGATTGAGTTGGATAAGCTTGATATCAAAAATGTTATAGCTCATGGGACTTATGGTACTGTGTATAAAGGTGTTTATGATGGCCAAGATGTTGCAGGTAAGATTTTTTTATTTTTAAATTTCCGTTTGATTTTGCTTTGTTATGATGGAATTTTGTTTATGATTAGTGTGTGTGACTTTTTATATTTATTTATTTGTGGTTACAATTAGTCATTTTAGTGCTTTGGTGGTTTTTAACTGTATATGAGCTTGAACATTTATGCACCATTAATTGCTTGCATTGAGTTACGGTTCTAAATGCATTGAGCTCTGTTTTGTAGCAAGCTTTCAAGAATAGTGGTAATGTGCGGTTACAATTAGTGGTTTTTGGTGGTTCTTACTTCTTACGGAGTGTTTGCAAAAACTTCTACTTTTAGAAAAAGTGATTTATTGTAACAGAAGTGAAAAATATTTGAAAATCAGATGTTGGTAGTGTTAGCAAATAGAATCAAAAGTTGAGAGTGTTTGGTTAAAAACTTTGTAAAAATTCTTATTTGTTTTGTAAAAGTCAAACCAAAGCAGAATCAGAAATTTAAAGCACCCATCTATATGCTTTTAGATTCTGATTAAATGAAGCAAAATCAAAAGTAGAAGTTGATATTTGCAAACACTAAAAAGTGATTTTTTCCAGCTAGATGAGAAACACTCTTTTTCATTGATTACAAACACTCACACAATTGTGGTTCTCTGAGTGTTGCTTAAATCAGTTGTCTGGTTTATAGTCAAAAAGTGGATGCATGAAATTATTAATTTTTAAACCGTTGATCCTGTGTAAATGTCGAAAGCCATGTGAGAAGCTTGGGAAAGTTAACTAAATCAGGACTTTCTTGCAGAAAAATCTTCCAAAATTTCTTTGTTTCAGCTATGCAACAGTGAGATTCAACTTTTTGTGCATCCCTAGTTAAGCTCGTCGGATAGAATATTGAGGCGATATGATCATATATAGCTAGTGTCTTGACGTACTAGAAATAGGTTTAAGTCATTAAATGCGCACTTTCACCAGTGTGGAATGGTTATATGTAAATTTTATTTCGTTGATGATGTTCTCGTGTAATGAGCTCGCGCCTCTTACATATTTAACTATAACACTCTCAAAACTATAAAATTTATCGATTACACAGTGAAGGTATTGGACTGGGGAGAGGATGGTATCGCCACAGCTGTTGAGAGCACAGCTCTTGAGCATCTTTTAGGCAAGAAGTAGTTGTTTGGCATAAGCTTGACCACCCAAATGTCACAAAGGTGAAATTTAATTCTTTTACATTCGTACAAGGATCTATTTTCAGAATTGTACATTTTAAGGATTTCGAACAATTTTGCAGCAAGTTTGGGAAACCATTTGAAATGTACTTTTGGATATAGAAGTCCTTGTAGGAACAAAAAAAAAAAAAAACGTGTTTGATAGTTATTTCTATATTGATTTCTAAAAGTGACTTCTCCAGAAGTCCATTTCGGGTAAGTGCTGTTTTATGACTTTTGAATTTCATTTATTGCACTTAATGATGAGTTTGCATTAATTGTTTTCCTTGTTTTTCTAGTTTGTTGGTGCCTCAATGGGAACATCAAATCTTAAAATACCTTCTCAAGGAATTTTGGCTGGTAATTTCAATTCACTTCCATCCCGAGCGTGTTGTGTTGTGGTCGAGTACATTCCAGGCGGGACATTAAAAAAGTTCTTAATTAGGAATAGCAGGAAAAAACTAGCCTTCAAGGTTGTAATTCAACTTGCTCTGGATCTTGCCAGAGGGTGAGAAATATTTTACTTGTATTATTCAAGTTCATATTGTAAAAAGTAAGGAATAATTACAAAAATCCCCTAAGATTTGGGCTAATTACAAAAAAAAAGAGGTTTCTGAAAATTGCAAAAAAAAACCCTTGAGGTTTGATTCCATCTTACATTTTCCCCTTCATAAGAAAAAAAAAAATATTTTTAAAATCCCCTGGCATGTATAAAAATATTACAGTTACAACCCCTTAAATTTAAGTCAGAGTCAATCCTGAGGGGAGTTTTTGTAATTTTGAAACATCTTTGGGTTTCTTGTAATTAGTCCAAATCTCAGGGGTGTTTTTATAATTATCCTAAAAATAAATAAATCTATTTCTATTTCTCACTTTCTCCTCTGATTCTACAGTTTGAGTTACCTCCATTCGAAAAAAATTGTACATCGTGATGTCAAGACAGAGAATATGTTGCTGCATTCTGATAGAACTCTGAAAATTGCCGATTTTGGTGTTGCGAGAATTGAAGCTCAAAATCCGAGGGACATGACTGGAAATACTGGAACTCTTGGTTATATGGCACCAGAGGTACATTATTTTCTTTTTGCAATCTAATAATTATCTATTTTACTATTAAAAAAAATGTTATCTTTGCTGACATTATGGTTTATTTCGTGATTTGAACCAACCGTCTAAGCTAAACTGTTGGTTTGAAATTTTTTAGGTTCTTGATGGTAAGCCTTACAATAGGAAATGCGATGTCTACAGTTTTGGCATATGCTTGTGGGAAATATACTGCTGTGATATGCCTTATCCCGATTTAAGTTTTGCTGAGGTGTCTTGTGCAGTGGTTCAACAGGTTTGTGTTCTATATGAATCATTCTTTATGCTGTTCGGTTTTGTTGCACACGGAATATTGATCTTCCTTTGTCTTTTAGGATTATGACAATAAACCACTTCAAATTTTCAATTCGACCATTTAATAATGTCAGAGTAACGAATTTCCTCGTTTGAGTAAAATGTACAAGAAAACATGTTTCGAGTTGTCTAAGCTCCAGGTAGAAACTGACTAATATTTATCACTAACTTATTTCCAGTTTGCTTCTGTAAATTAAAAAAACATACTTAGGGACTGTTTGCAGAAATTTCTGCTTTTGGAGAAAGTGATTTATTGTAGTAAAAGTCAAATATTGTAGTTGAGAATTAGAATTTTGTGGTGTTTTCAAGAGAGTATTTGGTGAATAAGTTGTTTAAAAAGATTTTACATATTTTAAAATAAAATCACAAGCAGAATCAGAAATCTAAAGTACCCCTCCCCTGTTTTTAGATTCTGATTATATTATATAGAATCGAGTGCAGAATCTTCCGATTAAATTATATAGAATCAGAAGTAGAAGCCACGAATTTGAAACAGAAACACTGAACATTACTTTTTTCAGTTAAAAGCTGACAATCACGTAAAATAAGTGTTTGCAAACAAAATAAAATAGTACTCGCTACTTTACATTATTGACAACCTCCATTGTAAGGGATACATAGATGCCTTTCGCCACGGAAACACACGAAAGATTTGCAAGTAGTTTATGGCGAGTGATGAAAATGGTAAAACATTTTTGTGTAACAATTTTTAACTTCACTCAATATTTCACCAGAATTTACGACCAGAAATTCCACGATGCTGCCGAGCACGTTTGCCAGCATCATGCGCAAGTGTTGGGATGCAAAACCAGAAAATCGACCTGAGATGGACGAGGTTGTGAAGTTGTTGGAAGCCGTGGATACTAGCAAGGGTGGTGGAATGATACCTGACGCCTGACGATCAGGCTCGGAAATGCTTTTGTTTTGGAAGTGCTCGTGGTCCATAAACACACGATTTATCCTTTTATCACTAAAAACGTAAGTAATGTAGAGCTTTAAGCTGTTCATTTTTCCACTTCTTGTTTCTTTTTTTGTTAAAATATTTATTAAGCAAATGGAAGAAAGAAATGAATTTATTCTTGTGGAAGTCTTTTAGTTGAAAAGTTACTTGTTAGTGAATCTGGTGCCTCATAAAACATAGTGGAAAGATTTGTTGCGACTGTGATTATATGCAGAGAATGAGAAATGTAATTTAATATAGGATTAATTACAAAAAGTACCCTTGAAGTTTAGTATAATTGTAAGGGATAATTACAAAAACACCCCTAAGATTTGGGTTAATTACAAAAAACCAATGTTGTAAAAATCGGCCTAGGCGCCCTAGACCGACCCGATTTTCCCAAAATCGGCCAAAAAATCGTCTGGGCAAAAATCGGCCTAGGCGGTCTAGTCGAATAAATCGCCAAAAATCGGGAAAAATCGCCAAAATACAAAAAAATAAAAAAAAAATAAGGAAAAGCTTGGGCTTTTCTAGGCGCTAGGCGCCGGTTGTCGCCTTCGGCGGCGCTAGCGATTTGCAACCTTGCAAAAACCCAGACATGTTTCAAAATTACAAAAAAAAAAAAAAAAACCTTCGGGTTTCGTTTTGTCTTAAATTTAAGGGGGTAATTGTAATATTTTTGTATATGTCGGGTTTTTTTGAAATATTTTAAAAAATCACCGGGAACAATGTAAGACGGAATCAAACTTCAAGGGGTTTTTGTAATTTTTAAAAACTCGGGTTTTTTTCGTAATTAACCCAAACCTTAGGGGTGTTTTTGTAATTATTCCTATTTATAAAAGACCCCAGCTATCTTTCAAAATTACATATACTCTAAGTTAATCTATGTTTCTATTTCACAAATTGCACCATCGGTTGGGGAATATTTGTTAAGAAAATGCAAACGTGAAGGGGTTTTATAATACCTTAAGACGTTATTTGTAATTTTAAAATATAATTGTCTTTTTTAATTAGATCAAATCTCAAGGGTAGATTTTGTAATTATTTATTTAATATATCATCCTATGAGAATCTATATCTATATCTATATCTATATATATATAAAAACAAGATAGTATGCCAAATTTAGAAAAATCCCGCCAAAACTTGTGTTACCAATTATGGAAAGTTTAGGTTTTGTTTGGAAATATATTTTCATTTATTAAAAGTTGAACAAAGTTGGGTTAAGTAATGAATGGCGTGACTAAAGGCAGCCTTGGAAAGGCGAAAAAACCGACATCATTGTTTGTCTTAAGCATTGTAATTGAAAAAAGTCAATTTTTGCAATTTTTATAATTTTCTCGACAATTGCCTTTATTGGGCTCAAACGTTGCATTCAAAAATTTAAAATCGGTAGATTGTCTATTTTGAAAACCAGAGAAAGTAAAGCGGGTTTATTGTCTTTCTTGGAGACCGAAAAAGTTACCAGGTTGGTTTGCACACTACATTAGTTTCTAAATAACTCCAATTAAATATACATGACTTGGAAAGCTAAAATTATTTTCAAGTTTTCAAACTCTCTTATAAATAAAGTGCATCCCATTCAAAAACACACTACGCAACTATACAAACAAAAATTTCTACAGATAAGCTCCATTATTTACGATTTAAAACCATAAGGCCATGAAAATGTTATAGGCACTAATAATGCGATTTGTTCATGTTTGCGGTGTACCTTAATCGCACATGGCGATAACTCAAAATAGTTAGACAAGAATCCAATGTTTTATCGAAGTTAAATGGAACAAAACGTCTAATACAATCATGAGGTATGGCTTATGAATTTTTATTTGATACGTGACTATATTTTTGGTGTTGAATTTTTCCTTTTATGTGCGAGTTTTATCCATTTCCAAATGAGGTTTTAGTTGAAGAACTCAAACAATCCGATTATTTTCGGAAAATTGAGCAAAATTCAATTAAATGACGAGTTCTGAAACATTACAGAGGACAAGTGAAGATTTTAGGCACGGAAAGGAAAGGCACAATTTCCTTTGTTATTTAGACTACTTAAATGTTTTATTTTAGAATGCAATTTTCATGACAAAAAGATAAGAATGTTTTTATATTCTTTCTGCATATATAATGAACTACGATTTGTATTTTCAACAAATTGAAAAATTCAGACACATTCTATACCAAAGTCATTAGTCATTTGTATACAGCGAAGTTTTTTTTTGTAGAAGACAACATGATGAAGTACAAGTAAATAACAGGAAAATATAAAATAGCTCCAACGCACATAGAGGTATATTCGTTGTAGAACAATTGTAGATCTGAAGTTTTATGTTATGGAAAAGACCTATTAGTTAAAGATCTGCAGTTTTTCACTATGAAAGTCAAGTATGAGTAGATCTTTTATAAAGAAAAAAGTTATTTTGGACGATTTTTTTTGGCTCGGGAAAACATCGAATGAGATACATATATAAAAAAATTGAATTTCCTCAAAAAAAAAAAAAAAAAAAAATTGAATCATTATTGAACAAATGATACATCTATTGAAAAAAACGGATCTGTGTTTATTTTTTGATCGGAAGGTATAAATTGTTTTGAAAAACAAAAAATGGCTTTTCGATTCGATCTATTGAAATCATGAAAATACAAGGAAAAAAAAAGACTTTGATTGAAAACTAAGCAAATGTGAAAATACCATCTTTAACAAATTTCTAACTTTAGTTTATATATTAGTTTTGTAATAAATAAATCAACTAACGTGATTTGGTTGATGTGACTTCCGAGAATGATAGCATCCTTGAGCGTAGGACAAGAAAAGAACCAGGAAACATGGCAAATTTGTAGTATCATCTTCAGTCACAAAAAGGCCATTTACAAGAGCCAAAGTAAAACAATGGCATTTGTGTATTCCTGCATTTGTCTGTAATGTTTCAAAGAATCAGAATACAAGAAAATATATTATTTGCTGAAGGAATGTATAATATTTTGATTGATCAGTATTAAACCTTATTTTCTCAACTAATTGTTTAGGTATATATTTTTTATAATCAATTCTCCAGCATCATCATAATCATGCTTTCTCATTTTCTATATTGTAAGTAGGATAATGCTAAACAGATAAACAAGTAAAAACAAATATTGAACCTTCCAAATGTATTATTTGAAGGTCTTTGAATCTTTGTCGTTTAAAAACAAGACAATATCGTGGCTATGATAAAGAGATAGTAGATTTTTGTGTTATTACCTTATCCTTCCCAAATGAACACTTTATCCTTCCCAAAGATAGTAGATTTTTGTGTTATAAACAAAAAAAATGAAATGATACAATAAATCGGAAAATAAAAGGAAATGAAAAAATGATTGGCCACATAATCATACGGTAAAAACCGAGTAAGAAGACGAAACTACATACCTATACAGATTTTGTAAAAAAATATGGTTTGTAAATTCTTGAAGTAGAAAAATGCACTGTTGAACAGTAAATGGATAGTAGGGTTTCTCAAAATAATGAATATTCAAAGAAAATTTGTACACTTGTGAGAGGAAGAAACAGGTCGTGATTTTTGTAGAGGGGAAATGGAGATTCTCATCTTCAAGTTGGGGAAAACTTTGTGAGAAATGGAGATAAGGGTTTCTGAGAGGTGAAAGAAATGGAGAGTACAGTTGGTAAGCAAAATGAGAAAGGAAATCGTCCAAGCCAAAAGTCCTTTGCCAAAATGACCGATCTGATTTATTCTGTTAGGGTATTCCAATTAGTATCTAGAGTGTTCTAAAATACATGTGTCAGCATATGGGCTACTCTAATCATGTAAATTAGTGTTGCAATTTTATTGGGCTTTTTAGATGGAATCTCATTCCTTAAAAAGTTTGGGCTTATTACACTTTAATTGTGGGCTTAAGTTTTAGTGGGTTCTCATTTTCATCTTTTGAAATTTAAATTAACATTAACATTACATTAAATTAAATTTAAAACTAATCGAAAATTCTTTTAAAATATATAAATAATATATAAATACATATAATTATACTACTGTTAATATAAGTGTGACATGATAATTTTAAAATTGAATTTTAATTTATGTTGTAAATTTCTCAAGAAGACATTTCATTTGATCGTTTCATATGTTATGACGATAAATAAGAGTCAAGGACAATCTATTTCTAATGTCAAGTTGTACTTAAAGAATCCGATTTTTAGTCATGGCCGATTACATGTTGCGCGATTTGCGAGTTACCAATCGAAAGTGTTTGAAAATATTAGTTTGCGGTAAAGTGATGTATCTAAAAACAAACGGACATATAATATCGTGTACAAAAAAGTATTTCAAAATGTGTAATTGTTGGTGCGCTAATGTTGTGTGATTGTTTACGTTTTATATTGTATATCTTTATATATAGATTATATTACATAATAATTCAATATCTGATAAAGTTTTCCTATTATTTGCAATAATTAAATGATGAATGATCGAAATATAATCGATTGATTAACTATGAATATAAATAGTAAAGCAACAAAATTATGGAACTTATTAATGGATAAAAAAATACATAATACATCTAAGAAACTCTCATATATGTAATTTTTTTTTTTTGTTTCAAAAAATGAAAACTAATACATATTAGAAACCTTATACATCTTATGTAAACAATACAGATCTGGAGGTTTTTTGAGATTTTTTTTACCAATTTGAATAATATAAAAGATTCTTTCACCGATTTGATTTTTTTTTTTTTTTTTTGAAATTTTTGATTTTGAAAAACCCAAAATAATCATCAATAAAAGATTACCATACGAAAATAATTGAAAAACAGGAAATTTTGATAGAAATTTGTCCGTGTCTCAATGTAATAAAAATTGAATCTTTAAATTAATCAATATTTTTTTGTAGTAGCTTTAATTTTTTAAGTTCTTACATCATAATTATTACCGAAAGAGTCGATTAAACTGCTTTCATTGAATTTAAAGCTTTTTTGAATTCATATTATTATGTTTAACTATTTTTTGGTGAGAAACACCTCAATACAAAAGTAGGAAATAATCATTCTCCAGAAAATATAAATTTTTGATTAATTGTTTCAAAATATAATACAAAATAAAGAGTTTTTCTTGGATCTAATTTTTTTTTTTTTTTATCAAGTTTTTCATTGATTAATTGTTTGAAATAGAACACAAAATCAAAATTAAATTTTATAATCATTGATACTAATCTTTTAATTATTGATCGACAAATCTCCTTATAATAGTTGTTTATACAATAACACAAGCAAACAATTGTTTATGTATATAGTTATCTTTTATTTTTTTTTATTGAAGTAAGAAAAACAACAATTACTAAAAAATAAAATTATTTTTTTCTTAATATACATCCGTGCATCGCACTTATGAGGATTACTAGTATATATAAAAACAAAAAGTCTTCTAAATATAGCAAAATCCCGCCAAAATGTTGTTACTAAATATGGAAAGTTTAGGTTTTGTTTTAAAATGTATTCTCATTTATTAAAATATGAATAAAGTTGGCTTAATTAATAAATGGCGTGACTGTAGCCACTCTTGGAAGAACAAAAGCACGTCTGTCTTGAGTATTGTGTCTCATTTATAAATATTCTGACAATTGACTTTATAGGACTCCAAGCGTTACATTCAAAATTTGAAATATGTGTGTTGTCTTTTTTGAACACCACAAAAAATAAAGTTGGTTTGTTCTCTTTATTGGGGACCGAAAAAGTTGCCAAAGTTGGTTTGCATAACTACAATTAAATATACATTTCTTGGAAAGCTAAAATAGTTTTCAAAATTTTTTCTTCTTACAAATTCTCTTATAAAGAGGCTTCATCCCATTAAAACACACACCATTTCCTGCAACTACAAAAACAAAAAATTCTATGGAATAGCTCAATTATTTACATCGGTTTAGTACCATAATGCTATGAAAATATTCTTGATACTGAGAATGCGATTTTGTTCATGTTTGCAGTGTACCTGCAATCTGCATATGACAATAACACAACATTTTTAGACAATATTTTTAATGTTCTATCATAAAGGGAACGAACTTCGAATATACTCATGAGGTATGTTTTCGAAAAATCATTTAATACATGGCCATACTTTTTGGTATTGAATTATGTCTTTTTTCTGCAGTTTTATCTATCCATCTCAATGTGAGGTTTTAGTTGAAGAACTCAAGGAAACCAACTATTTTCAGAAATTTGCAGAATTCATCTTAATGATGCGTTCTGATACAATAGAGAGGACAAGTAAGGTATGATTATAAAACTCATTTAAAAAATAAAATACAGCTATCATAAGCATAAATGTGTACAAATGTATATAAAACCTAACATCCATGTTTTGCAGAACCACTTTCATTTCACTTTTATTAGCAAAATTACTGTGTACCTAAGATAAATGAATCTGTAATATGATTTGCATCCATTTGATACATTGATCTTTTAAATTAAAGCAAATACAAACAAATGCATTAACAATATGACGATATGAAAACCAAATCTACTGGAAAACTAAAATCTTAAATATTTTAGTGTGAAAATCTAAGCAGACAAATGAAACCAGAATTTTTATTTTTTGCATATACGTAAATTAAACATAGGATAGACCTGTAGATATAACAGTTTAATTTAGGATTTAGATCTAAAACTTTGTTTTTGCTAATTATAAATGCCATTGGTATTATCAAAAACTAAATATGTTTTAAAGCAAAAAACAATGACTTTTTAAAACAAAATAGTTCTGTTTTACGATTTAGGCATGAACAGATAAGATCTAATATTATAATAGTTTTGACACCAAAAAGAAAGTCCCAAAATAAATCTAGACGGATCTTATATGAAATAACAAGTAAAGATCTGAAGCCCAAACACAACTAATTAACAATGTTCGATTCTTAGTTTTTTCTTTTTTGTCATATACTAAATCTCTGATGCACATAAGAAGGGAATAGTGTCCAGATTAGATTTTTTTGTTCGTAATAAATCTCTGAAAGTTTATGTTTGCTACGGACGTATACGAAGTCGCTAAAACCATTCAAAAACTAAAATACAAAAAATAAGAAATTAAATCATTTGAATGCAATCTTTCAGATCTGTAATAAAATAGTGTAGATTTGAAAATTTAGAGTTTGCTTCCCGCATAAATGTATCAAGTTATGAAAAAAATGTTTAGATCATGACTATCACCGTATTACGTAACCCAACAGAATTTGTAGCAAAAAAAAAACCTAATATTTCCATTTCAATTCGATAGAAATTTTATAAGAATATAATACAAGAAAGATTACCGTTTGATTTCACAAGAGTGTAGCTTGGAGAAAAATGTGGGTGGTGTTGGTAGTATTGTGCCTACGACAAGGCGGAGCCAGGTGACGCTTTACCGGGGTGGGCGATACACGAAAATGGGGTGGTAGGATAGAAAATCCAAGAAAAATTAATACAAATTATAACTAATTTTTTTAAAAAAAAATCCTCACTAAATTTGTTTTTTTTTTAAAAAAGGGTCGGGCCAGGGCCCGAGATCGCCCACCGCCTCCGCCGATGGCCACGAGTAAATTACTATGTAATTGACATTTTGAATAAAGTATTATTTTCATATATATCGAGCTTGCACATGTCCATGAATTGTTTGATATTATAAATTGAGTGTTTAAGTTGTTAAACACGAAAGATTCAATTTATAATTCAATTCAAAGAATTAAAGTCCACGATCGGTAAATAAATATGGACAATTTATTTTGATAAGATCGTCTCCATTTTATTGAAGTTTATCTTGACTTTGGTAATAAAATTGTTAATACATTTTCTAAATGTATTGATCGACCACGTGAAATTAAATATTTAATTGACCAATAGATATTTAATTTCACTTGATTATCGTGACGTGACACCTTAATCCCGAGTGGGTAATGAACTTTGATTACTAACTTGAAGTTCTTTGAGGCATCAATGAGTAAGATTAAATTGATGATCGATATCTCGATGCTTTGGGAATTAAAGTGAAATAACAAGGAACATATATTCACAATATGGAATCCGTCACCTATTTAATAGGCATGATCATAATCTCATGTGTTCTTCTAATAGAGTAGAACCGAGCTCGTAATTCGACATTTGTTGTTGAATTCATGATGTGATGGCACGCAATCACATGGGACCGCCGATAGGAGATGAGGATTGAGATTTATAAATATTAGAAAATGGATTTTGGTCATTTTATCCTATTTCTAATATTTAGTTGATCAACGGGGTGACATGTAAGATCGACAAATCGAGGAGGATTTAATTATTGGCTTGATAGAATTTCAATTAGATTAAGAGTGCAATCTTATTCCTTTAGTGGAATGGAATAAGATTAATAAATTATTTTGATTGATCAAGAGTTGATTGGATCGAAATTAATTTATTGGAGCTTAGTCTAATTGGGTCCGATCAGTCCCTGGTGGCTCTAGAAAAAATAGGAATAAATTATAAGAGTTATAATTTATTAATGCAAAGTGTATTTAATTAAGTGGTGATTGAGATAATTTTGGAAAGAAGATAAATCATATGATTTGCCAATCAATATGATTTGATTTGCCAATCGAGAATATTACCTAAAGTAATACTTTCCTTTTGGCAAAAGTTTCCATAGTTAATTATTTCTTCTTCCTACTTAATAACATCTATCGATCATTTTGTGCCCCACACACACAAGAGAGATTCATACTGCATTCTTGAGTTCTTGAGAACATGAAGAAGGCTTGAGGGTTTGGAGCGTGGAATTTCGCTTAAGATTTTGAAAGCACGCTACAAGGGTAATCTCGATTCTTTCTTGTTGCTACAAATTAATCAATTCATGTTAATACGCATTACGTTTCAAGATCCTATTCCGGATTGCTCGGATCACATAAAATCAATTTTTGTGATTGAGCAATTCCGTTTCGGCTAACAATTGGTATCAGAGCCTAGGTTTTGATATTGTTTTGCGTATTTTGAATTGATTAATTTGTATATGCATGTGTTAGTTGAGCGGTGTTAGGGCTATGTGATTTATTTTGTTATTGGATTGAATGAGTTTTAATTGTTGAACAATTTATGGCCCTAGTTTCGATTGTGAATATTTGTATTCGTATTTTTGAGTCTGTAACAAAAGGGGTGGATTACGTCTCCATAATTTCCCTTTTGATTTTGCATTATTGCACATAGAAATAGTATTTCTTTTGTGTAATTTGCTTCTGGAGGCCGAAAATCAGTTTTCAGAATCTTGGGGACTTGTATGCGAATAAAAGTAAAGGACCAGTTTGTATCTTCTCCAAGAGTTCAAGGGATCATCTGCAGATCTCCAAAATCCACCATTGAAGGGTTTCAGGAACTTCAAACCATGGCCAAACGAACACTCACGTACACCACGTTGCCCGCCACAGCAATCCGCGGCGGATTGCACCGCCTATTGCTCGTTCGGGACGACGGTTCTCGTGGCAGCGGAAATCCGGTTTGCGTGGTGGCGGCGCGGCTCTCGACACGGCTGCGATGTTGCAAAGACTTGATGCGCGGTCGTGAAGCTCTTGTTTCCTGGCTGTGCGTGGTGGTGTCTCTTCCTCCGATAAGCGAGATGGCAGTGTATCGTATGGCGGCGGACGGCGGACGGCGACAAAGAACTGAAGAAGAAGACGTTCATTTGTTCAATCTGCTTGTGGGCATTTCAATTGTTGGGCTGCAGACAAATTGAAATTGTTGTATTTGGGCCTCCTACTTCATTGGGCTGAATGTGAAGATGGGCTGCTGTTGTTTTTGAAAGACTTCAAGATATGGGTTGGACTCTTGCAAATGGAAATTGAAGAATTGGGCCGGGTTGTGGCTCAATTGGACTTTGATTAATTTGTAATTTTGTGTCTAGGATGGGCCATAAATTTGTTCTTGTTTTTAATTATTGCTTTTATTGCTTTAATTATTTTGTGAATTAAATGTCATTCATATAACATGCCATATAGATCGCATGTACACCGCTCTAGGTACTATATTGTCATGCATAGTTTTAATATTTATTTTCTTTTCTAATTTTTAATTAGATTAGAAAATTTATGTTGTGATTAATAATTGGACCAAATTTTTTTTTTAAAACTTGGTTGGGAATTATTAATTTTTCTAAAAACCCAACAGTTGAAAATATTAAGTGAGAGAGGGTGCACTATTTTAGTGAGCCCACGGTCTCCTCTATTAGCCCATTAGTAAGAATATATGTTTGCCTCGTGCCAATGTTATTGGTCTCCCTATAGGAGGGCTACATTGTTTCGGTTATTAGATTGGGTCCATTTTTATGGTGATCAATTTTTAAGTTTTAATTAATTATGATTACCCTATAGGTGACGTAATTAATTTGATACTTAGAAATAATCAATATAGAGGTTATGCACTTAAATCAAAGACACCGTGGGGAATTCCTATAGAATATCCAAACGATGTCAATGATGGCCAAATTATGCGGTACTAAATTAATATTGCAAGAGTTGCTAGATATATTGAATTTAGTGGGAGGGTTCCAGCCTAGCCATAAATCACATTTATTTCTCCTATAGAGGAATATGTTTAAGATTTTGGGGTTTTAGGTTATCGTCATATTGTAGTAGTTTTGGGTCTACTCATGCTTTTCTCATGCATCATATATGAAATTCTTTTGTTGTATGCAAGCTCATTTTATTTTGAATTTTATATTTTAAAAATGTCTGCTCATTCATCATCCCATGATACTATCTAAAAATCAACTAGTTGGAGAAAATTACATTGATTGGAAAAGAAATCTCATGATTGTTCTCCATGCGGAGAAGCTAAAATTTGTGCTAATCGAACCATGTCCCACGGTTCCCAGCTGCGGAGTCCTCGGCCGAACAAAAGGAGGTTTATGATAAGTGGACTCATTCTCGATGAGATGGCCCATTGCTACATTTTGGGATCTATCTCAAATGTGTTGCGGCGATAAATATCAGTATGAGCACGCCATCAAATCATGGAAAGCCTCGGGAAATGTTTGAGCACCAAGGACGGAGTTCGCCCGCCAGCGGCCATTAGGTCTATAATGAACATGCGCATGAAGCACAGGACGCCCGTGAGAGATCATATGCTTGCATTGATCGCTCGATTTAACGTGGGCCGAGGTTTTTTTGTGGGCCGAGATCAAATCGGAGACTCAAAGTTGACATGGCTTTGGAGACTCTCCCGGAGATGTTCTCATTCAAAGTTAGTTATAATATGAACAAGCTTAACATGTCCCCCGACCGAGCCGATGAAAGAGCTCCAAAATCCGAGAATGTTTTAAAGACCAAGAGTGGTGATGCATTTGTTGTTACTTCATTGGACCATCCTCTTCCAAGCCGAAAGGCAATGGAGGGAATAAGAGGAAAAAGTCCAATAAGAAGGGCTCACAAAGAAAAGGCTAATGCAAGAGCAGGATGGTAAGCCTAAGGGAAAGTGCTTCAATTGTGGGGAGAAGGGTCACTGGAAGAGAAACTGTCCGAAATACCTAGCTTCTAAAAAGCAAGGTGATGGTGAGTTTTCTTTTATTGAGTCATGCTTAGTGGTTGATTCTACAGATACTTGGATAGTAGACTCTGGAGCCACTAATCATATCTGCAATACATTGCAGGGGTTCCAAGTAACCAGAGAGCTCAATGAAGGGGAACATACTCTCAGGGTTGGCACAGGAGTTGTGGTGTCTGCAAAGGCTGTTGGAGTTGTTTATCTTTATTTTAGCAATAATAAACATTTGGTTTTGAAGAATTGTTATTATGTCCCAGATATTACTAGAAATTTAATTTCTGTTGCTTTATTGTTTAAACAAGGATATTATGTCCATTTTTCACCGATGGCGGTTGATATTACCTTGAATAAAGCTCTTATTTGTAAGGGACATGTGAATAACGATTTGTATACTTTGAAACCTTCTGACAGCTCATTGCATCACACTACATCTAACAAACGCATGAAGTTATCTCCTACTAATGAGACTTATTTGTGGCACCTAAGACTTGGTCATATTAACCTTGATAGGATTCAAAGACTAGTAAGGGATGGTCCTTTAAATGATTTAAAGGTAGAATCTCTGCCAGTATGTGAATCTTGTCTGGAAGGTAAAATGACTAAGAGGTCTTTTACTTCTAAAGGGCTTAGGGCCAAACAAGTCTTGGAATTAGTACACTCTGATGTATGTGGACCCATCAGTGTCCAAGCTAGAGGTGGATATGAGTATTTCATCACTTTCACTGATGATTACTCTCGATACGGTTATGTTTACCTAATGACTCGCAAGTCTGAAGCACTTGAGAAATTCAAGGAATTGGAATCAAGCGAGTAAAAGCAATTAGGTAAGAGCATAAAGATACTTCGATCAGATCGAGGTGGAGAGTATCTATCCAACGACTTTAGAACATACTTATCAGAAAATGGGATTTTATCCCAGTTGAGCGCACCAGGTACTCCCCAACAGAATGGTGTCTCAGAAAGGAGAAACAGGACCTTGTTAGACATGGTCGATCTATGCTCGCTTCTCTACTCTTGCTACATCCTTTTGGGGATATGCTATACAAACCGCAGATACTTATTGAATATGGTTCCTTCTAAATCTGTCCCTAAGACACCCCTCGAATTGTGGAATGGACGTAAGCCCAATCTAAGACATATCCGTATATGGGGATGTCGCACACGTGCTTAAGGGAAAGATGGAAAAGATGGAATCAAGATCGAGGTATGCATTTTTATAGGTTATCCTAAGGAACAAGAGGATATTACTTCTATAGTCCTCAGGATAAAAAGGTATTTGTCACTACAAATGCAACTTTTTAGAGGATAGATATATAGAAGAATGTGAATCAAAGAGTAAGGTCCTTTTGGAAGAGATGAGGGAAAACCTTGATTCATCTATTCCGAGTTCCGCATCTGAACCCACTCAATTTGAATTCACATTTTTACCGCCGTTGGTAGTTGGATCTAGTGGGAGACAAACAGAGGCTCCACCATCGACCTACTAGATCTCCAATACCCGAGACGGAAGGAGATCATGTTCCTATTGTTGAGACACCTCAGGTGTGAAGATGAGAATGAGGAGCATCGTGAACAAGAGTTAGTGGGAGAACAAGAACCAATTCCAATCATCCAAGAGCCTCCACCGGTTAGACGTAGTGGGAGAGTCATCAGACCGCCCTCTAGATACTTGCTCTATGGAGAGTCTTTCGAGGCGATCACCATCGAACAAGAGGAGGATCCCACTCGTATAAAGAAGCTATGGAGGATATAGGCGTTGATCATTGGAGGAGTGCTATGGATTCTTAAATGAAATCTATGTACACTAACTCCGTCCTGGGATCTTGTAGACTTGCCTAATGGGGTAAAACCCATAGGGTGTAAATGGGTTTACAAAAGAAAGAGAGGGATAGACGGAAAGGTAGAAACCTATAAAGCTAGACTGGTCGCTAAGGGTTTTACCCAAATGGAAGGAATCGACACGAAGAAACCTTCTCACCAAAGTGGCCATGTCAAGTCTATTCGATCCTCTTGTCCATTGCGACTCATTTTGATTATGAGGTGTGGCAAATGGATGTCAAGAAATGACTTTTCTTAATGGAAGTCTTGACGAGTGCATCTATATGATGCAACCGGATGGTTTTATCCAAAAGGGTCAAGAGCATAGAGTATGCAAACCGAAAAAGTCCATTTATGGACTTAAACAGCGTCTAGGTCTTGGAATATTAGATTTGATCAAGTCAGAAAGAGTTATGGTTTTGATCAAAATCTTGATGAGCCTTGTGTCTATAAGAAAATTAAAGACAACAAGGTGACTTTTCTCGCATCTTGTATGTGGATGACATTCTCGCTCATTGGGAATGACATAGGAATGTTAACATCGCCTAAATCTTGGTTGGCTGTGAGTTTGATATGAAGGACTTGGGAGAAGCAAGTTATGTTCTAGAATCCGCATCTTTCGAGATAGGAAGAACAAACGGATTGCTTTATCCCAATCCCTTCATACATTGATAAGATATTGGAGAGGTTTGCTATGCAAAATTCCAAGAAAGGCCAAACACCTTTCGGACATGGAATTCACTTGTCACGGGAGCATTGCCCAAGACTCTAAAGTGAAGTGGAATACATGAAGAAGGTTCCTTATGCCTCAGTGTAGGAAGCCTCATGTATGCTATGTTGTGTACCCGACCGGATATCTGTTATCTTTGTTGGAATTGTCAAGTAGATATCGGTCAAATCCAGGACGATAATGGATAGTCGAAAGCATATACTCAAGTATCTTCGTGAGAACTAGAGGATATATGCTAGTTTATCGACTCTGATTTGGTGCTCGTGGGTTATCTCGATTCTCGATTTTCAAGTCGATAGGGACACTCGTAAGTCCACATCGGTCGTGTTTACTATGGGTGGTGGTCTTTGTCATTTGGAGGAGTATCAAGCAATCATGTATTCCGATTCCACAATGGAGGCGGAATATGTGGCGGCTTGTGAAGCGGACCAAATAAGCCGTGTGGTCGAGGAACTTTTCGCTAAGCATTGAGGTGGTTCCATCTCGCATCGCAAGCCATTACATTATCTTTGTGACAACAATGATGGAGCAAAGGCAAACGCAAAGAGAACCCGAAACCATCAACGTGGAAAACACATAGAACGAAAGTATCACCTTGTCGTGATATCGTTCAACGAGGAGATGTGTTAGTAAGCAAGATAGCATCTGCAGAAAATCTTCTTGACCCCTTTACTAAAAGTTTACCAACTAGAAGTTTTGAGGGGCATATTGAAAGTATGGGTGTACTAGACATGTCTCATTTACTCTAGTAAGGGCAAGTGGGAGAATGTTGGTAGTATTGTGCTCTACGAGTAAATTACTATGTAATTGACATTTTGAATAAAGTATTATTTTCATATATATCGAGCTTGCACATGTCCATGAATTGTTTGATATTATAAATTGAGTGTTTAAGTTGTTAAACACAGAAAGATTCAATTTATAATTCAATTCAAAGAATTAAAGTCCACGATCGGTAAATAAATATGGACAATTTATTTTGATAAGATCGTCTCCATTTTATTGAAGTTTATCTTGACTTTGGTAATAAAATTGTTAATACATTTTCTAAATGTATTGGATGGACCACGTGAAATTAAATATTTAATTGACCAATAGATATTTAATTTCACTTGATTATCGTTACGTGACACCTTAATCCCGAGTGGGTAATGAACTTTGATTACTAACTTGAAGTTCTTTGAGGCATCAATGAGTAAGATTAAATTGATGATCGATATCTCGATGCTTTGGGAATTAAAGTGAAATAACAAGGAACATATATTCACAATATGGAATCGTCACCTATTTAATAGGCATGATCATAATCTCATGTGTTCTTCTAATAAAGTAGAACGAGCTCGATAATTCGACATTTGTTGTTGAATTCATGATGTGATGGCAATCACATGGGGTGTCGATAGGAGATGAGGATTGAGATTTATAAATATTAGAAAATGGATTTTGGTCATTTTATCCCATTTCTAATATTTAGTTGATCAACGGGGTGACATGTAAGATCGACAAATCGAGGATTTAATTATTGGCTTGATAATTTCAATTAGATTAAGAGTGCAATCTTATTCCTTTAGTGGAATGGAATAAGATTAATAAATTATTTTGATTGATCAAGAGTTGATTGGATCGAAATTAATTTATTGGAGCTTAGTCTAATTGGGTCCGATCAGTCCCTTTGGTGGCTCTAGAAAAAGAACTAGGAATAAATTATAAGAGTTATAATTTATTAATGCAGTGTATTTAATTAAGTGGTGATTGAGATAATTTTGGAAAGAAGATAAATCATATGATTTGCCAATCAATATGATTTGATTTGCCAATCGAATATTACCTAAAGTAATACTTTCCTTTTGGCAAAAGTTTCCATAGTTAATTATTTCTTCTTCCTACTTAATAACATCTATCGATCATTTTGTGCCCACACACACAAGAGAGATTCATACGCATTCTTGAGTTCTTGGAGAACATCTTGAAGAAGGCTTGAGGGTTTGGAGCGTGGAATTTCGCTTAAGATTTTTGAAAGCACGCTACTGAGGGTAATCTCGATTCTTTCTTGTTGCTACAAATTAATCAATTCATGTTAATACGCATTACGTTTCAAGATCCTATTCGGATTGCTCGGATCACATAAAATCAATTTTTGTGATTGAGCAATTCCGTTCAAACTAACAGGTGGGTCCAGCAATCTCGCTCTCCCCCAGCTTCAACAGCTATTCCAATTGTATACTCACGGGAATTGCAGCTTGGGTCGTCGACGAATTTGATTCCGATGAATTCTGAGAAGAAGCAAAGGATAGATGATGTAAATTATATTTATTTTTTTGAGTGGTGACTGATGATGTATTTTTGAGACAATATTTTTTGAGAGAGAATTAAATTGATAGAAATGAGCTTAGACCGTCTACAGATGTAAAATTGGAAATACAAAAATTATTTGATTTTTTTTTGTTTAAGTATTCAGACATTTGGGCCATTTCCAGTCAGCCCAATTGGACAGATGTAAAATTGGAAATACAAAAATTATTTGAGTTGGGTCAGAATTTTCTTTGGTTTGATTATTCAGGCATTTGGACATATTTTTAAATGTTTGTCCAACAATCAGAAAATGATTGTTGGACAAATGTTATAACCATAGTCCATATAAGCTTTTTCATAATTTAATGATAATGATTTTGTTTTTAGGAAAATTTAATGATAATGAATCAATTAGTCCAAATTTCAGATTTATTGATTTTTGAAAATTTATTTTTTCTTTTTAATTTTTTGTTTGGCATGTTTTTTTTTTTTTTTTAAAAATTCAAATGTCATGGATAATTATTTTACAGAAAATGTTGATTTTAAACACTGAAGGTTCTATCAAAAGACTATTATATCTAGCACCAAATTTTCCTTTGTATGATATCACAAACCATATGGTTTTTGGAATGTCATAATCATGAAATTTCTTTTTTACTATATATACAGACATTCAATAATAAATAATAAATTATTCCTTTTGTGGAAATTACATGATTTAACGAATGTTGGAAATTCTCCTTGCTCTTTGACCCATGCCATGTACATAACCAAAAATGGAATTAGATGAAAATCCGTCTATAAGTTAATGTAAACAAAAAATATATTAATTTTGTATTATTTTCCGAACTTTTTGTATCTGTTTTTTTTTTCTTTGTTATATATTTTGCTTAGTAAATAAATTTCAGATAAGACTTTTTTAAGATACGATATGAATCAAACAACAATTTAATAGAATTTTTCTATTGTTTCATTATTATGTTAAATCAATGTGAATAATAATTAAAAAATAATTATTGAAATCTATCCTGCTAATAGTATATGAAATTGATATGATTGAGTTGTATATTTTTTAAAAATGTCTATTAACAAAATTTTGATTATTTGTTATACATTGAGCTATAAAATTTATATTTTTAATGTTCAAATTTTTTTGTTAAATTTATAATCCGTGTAGGATACTTTGTTTTAAGCTTTAAATCTAAACTAAATATTAATTTCCACTTCCCTTAAAAAATTAAATTTCGATTTTATTTAAAATAATTTGTTTTTTATTTATGCAATATGTTATTTTATGTGTACTTTGAATTATTTTTCAATTTTAATTTATATGTATCAATATTTGTTTTTTACTATTTATTAAAATTCTAGATAATGCAATAATTGAAATATTCAAAAAATTTATAATATAATCCGTGCATCGCACGGGTGGATCGCTAGTGGATAAATAAGTTTGCCCACTTATATTCCTACTTTTCTTGATCTTCTTGTTCAATTTTAGTTTCTGAGATTGAAAAAATAAAAAAATGAAATGATACGCAGTGCAAATGCTAATGGGAATATGCTTATATGTATAATCAAATTATATGTATTTGAATCTGATACTCTGAAATGATAGTTTAATTTCAGGATTTTCTTCAAGAATTCCAATTTTCTTCTTCCTTTATGCTACCATTGGATTCTGAACGTGACAGAATTAAGTAAATAAAGGCATTTGGTTATGTGGAAGATTCTTTCTTTTCTTTGGTAATGTTGTAACTTTGAACTGGATAATGGCACACATCAAAAGAATATATGCTACTCTAATCATAATCTAACAAGTGTGATCTTGCTTAAAATCGGCATATCACTCAAATAAGTAGTTCTTGAGATGGGAATTGACCTACGACAATTCAACAAACATTGAACATGCCCTTGGTGGTCGTTCAGGCAGGCCCTTCGACGCTCAAATCAAGACGGAAGTAGGAGAATTTAGGAGCAAAAGACACCGTAATTAAGAGTAATTAACTTAGATCTTAGAATACTTACAAATCGGACAAAGGAACCTTTTTATACCCTGATTGATGATGAATCGCGTGGGCCTTTTAAAATAAAGTGGGTGCATGGGCGGGATAATTATATGTGCAATCCAATAATGATTAATAATATTAAATTATTAATAAAGTAATTTCGAATAATGTGTAAAAAATTAAAATAAGAGATATTGGGAAAAGTCAATTTTGTCCGTTTCTTTGTCACTCTCCCGATGAAGGGATAAAAGCTTATGAGCAAAGTGGTCGACTCATTTTTCATTTCCCATATAATCAAGTGGAGTCAAATATGTTAATGTTTCAAATTTATTTGAGTTTAAAAATTATGTTGAACGGCAACAAATATATATTAAAAAAATTATGTTGAACTTTGATTCAATTATTAAATGGGATTTAATAACGAGTTGAGTTTTTTTGTTTTTAATATTTCAAATGGGATGGTAGAGTTGGGAATTGAACCATTGACCAATGGTTTAAGAACATAAATAGGATCCCTAAAAAAAAAAATCTCCATCCGTCCCAAAAAGATAGACTCACCTTTTCTTTTTTCCCCGTCTCAAAATTATAGGCTTGTTTCCTTATTGGAGTATTAATTATTCAACAATATACTAAATTATCTTTATTTAATTCACTTGAAATGATATACCACCATTTAATGCAAGAGCAAAATAGGAAAAATATGGAAAAAATATAATTCCAATTACATTTATTATGTTTTCTTAATCTGTGTAAATCTTTTACTTGCTTATCTTTATGGGACTAAGTAATACATAATTAGACGTCATCGAGTCTTGACAAAAATGATACTCCCTCCTATTCAAAATAAATGTCTTTTTAGAAAAAACGCACATATTAAGGATTGTATTAAAATATCAAATATACCCTTAATTAATAATAAATGCTACTTTGGAACAAACAAATTTAGGTATTAGTGTTAGTTGGAAAACAATATATTTAAGGGTAATTTGGGAAATCTTTTTCACCAACCTCAAATGTGACAAGGACATTCTTTTTTGAAAAACAATTCATGTGTCAAAATGACACTTATTGTGAATAAGAGGAGTATGAGTTTATTCAGTTGAAGTTATTACTTATAATTTCATTAATTTTACAAACTAATTCGAGTTTCGGTCTAATCCGAAAAAATATGTTTAAGTTTAGTTTATTTAAGAAACGAGTTAAACGAACTTTTCCCAATCTCGAACAAAGTTTTTGATTTATTTTTTTGTTTCAAGCCTAAACAGAGGCATATGCACTTGTAAAAATGAAAAAAAGAATACCATCGAATTCCAAATTGCAATTCATTTTGAATTTTCAGTTTCAATTAAATTTGTTTGATTTTATCGAATAACGAACATTTTGGAAAAACAAAATACACTAGGCAACAAAATAAATGTATAAGTCCTTAATAAGTAATATTGTTTGCTCAAATGGTGTTGTATTAACCTTGAAAATTGCATTCTCAAAAAAAAAAAAAAAAAAATCTAGGAAATTGCAAACATAAGCACCTGCTGCCTGCACTTACATAACTGTTCATGCATGATAATAATTCATAAGACCTAGGACATCCAATGATCTAAATAAGACACAGATGAGAATCTCTTCAATTAATACACTTACGCATTCTATGTTTGTTTATTATAGAGTATTAATTTTATATTGGTTATGCAATCCACATACCAATGGCTTTAAATTATTTGTCGGGTCAATCAAACGACTCAAATTTAGGAGGACGTAATTTTAAAATCTTAAAGATATTAAATATAAAATTATATAGGTTAAAATGTTGTTAAGTGTCTGCACTCTACTCCTGTAAGGAGCTCCCACAAACTTATCACTATTTGAACCAAGTTCGTAGTTCGTGAGCGATTTGAGTTCGACTCGATAAAAAGTCATTTAATATAAGGCTCGTTAAGATAAATGAACCAAATTTAAACTTATAGAAATTGAATTCGTTAGCTCATGAACATGCTTGTTAGTAAGCTCGTATAAATTAAACTAATAGTTTGACTTTAATTTTAATTTTTATACGTTTACTGATGATAATATAATTGTCTTTAAATAAACTTATTTATTTTAATAAAATCATAGATTTTTTAATAGATATATTATTCGTTTTAGATATATATAATTATATTTTTGTCATAAATTGAAGAATAATTTTATTTATAATTGATATTTACTAAGTTCATTTAGACTCGAAAAAGTTCGTGAATCATCAATATGTTCGATAAATTTAGGCTTGAGTTCGATTCGATAATAAACGAGCCGAGCTCAAACTCATAAAAGCTCGGTTCGATTTGATTCGATTGCAGCCCTAATTCTACATATATGTGTATATATGTAATTTTTCCAGAAGTATAGAAAATATCTAAATTCGAGTTTAGATTTGAATAAATTTTTGTAAATAAAATTTTTAATTAAATTGAAATTTTAGCTTGAAATCAATGGGTTCAAGCAACCTATATGTATCGACTTTGTCTTTCAATGGGTTCAAGCAACCTATATGTATTTTTATCTCATACCAAGAAATATAATTTAGAAAACAAATCAACCAAAATCAAACAAGTTTAACTTTATTTCGTGTCAATAAAGTGGAAAAACGAATACGAACAACAAAAGATTTATTCTAGATGATCCTACATTAAATGCTTTATATTTGTTGCATTTTTTATTGTCAAAAGCTTGTGTAAGACGGTCGCACGGTGCGATAGGTGATACTTTTAGAATAAAAAGTGACTCTTTTAGTGTAACAAGTGACACTTAAGTGATACCTTGTCTGAATACACTAAAATTAAGTGTATTCATACAAAGTATTATTTTTTACCGGATGGGATCTTCTATTCCAAAACCGTGTTTCATCTTCTATTCCAACCGTGTGGATGATTGACAAGTGTATTACACTTACCATATTAGAACCCCACAATTTATGCTTGTTTTACGCTTGAAAATAAACATGGTAAGTGAATACACGCGTGTCAATCATCCCACATGGTTGAAATAGGGCGTGAAACACGGTTTTCTGATAGTTAAAAGATCCCATCCAATTTTCTACACTAAAAATATCATTTTCTTTACCCTAAAAATACAATCCGTCTCACCGCGCAACCTCATATAAATATCTTTCAAAATATTTGTTAGAAGATTTTTAAGAAAAAATATTTAAGATTTATCAGAAAACCCTTTTTCTAAAAGACACGTCCTTAAATCTATAAAATAACTAGAGACGTTGGTTAGGGGGTTCATTCATTTATCGTCTTCTCCACCAAAAACTTGCCATTTCTTAAACCTGAACCCAACAGGGCCAATATTTTTTTCCATTTCTTGTACAAAATATAATATAAAATGGGGCACGTGGAGACCGCCATGTCAGATTTCCTCAGCCAATGCGGCGGCGTCGCCGTGATCGACGGCGGACTCGCGACGGAGCTCGAACGCCACGGCGCCGATCTTCATGACCCTCTTTGGAGCGCCAAATGCCTCCTCACCTCACCTCACCTTATCCGTACTGTAAGCCTTTCTTCATTTTTTTTTTTGTTTTTTTTCCTTTTTGTGTTCTCTGTTTTTTTCTCCCCCAACCCCTTCTCCTTTTTTCTTTTTTTTGGATATTTTGTTTTTTTTTCCAATGTTTCATTTTGCATTTTTTAATTGTAATCAAATTTTCTTGCTCATACATACATGGGTTCTTTGTTTTATGAAAAAAGCTTGATTCTTTTCCAGCTTGTCTTATGTATGTATTAAGTTGAGTGAACTAGTAGTTTTTACATGTAATCCTATAATAATGATAAAATTGGGTCATCAATCATCATGTGGTTGTTTTGTTAGCTTTTAAGAAATTTATTTCTATGGAGTTATTTTGTGAATTTGCTTGTTCAGAATTTTGCAGTGTGTGGAAGTGATGTGTGGTCCACCATGTGGGCTGTTATCCATCTTTATCCTGTCACATGTTGCATTTTTTCCAAATCATTATGGAAAGGTGTTAGTGGGACATCAATGAGGAGGGATCTCTTAGGATTATCAATCCCAATTAGGTTTACCTGATTAAGGTTTCTGGAGAATGATTTGTAATTTTGTATTATAGTTTACCACTTGTGTTTTAGTTTGTTGAGATGATAGCTCCTCACATATTTTTTGACTTAAAACATTTGGTTTTATAGTAACAAATTATATTTATAAGTTAGAATCGCACGGAAATTTGTAGCATTACCAGTCATCCACAAGCACGGAACGATTTAAATACTATTCTAATGATATGATGTACCTTGTAGGTTTGAGATTTGATGCTTTATTGATTTAATTGTATTAAATGAAGTGGAAATTCATTATTTAATTCCATATAAACGGCCTCGGGCACCACATGAAGACTCTGTTTCTTGTGCTACTGAGATTGAATTAAGTTGTTTGTTGATGAAATTGCATTGCATAATTCATTTTTTATGATTAGTTCTCATGGTTTATTTTTATAGAGCAGGTACACCTTGATTACCTTGAAGCCGGTGCAGACATAATCATTACAGCATCTTATCAGGTACTTTCTTCTTGTCATTTAATCTTACAAGGTCCTTTTCTTGCTATGTGTATGTATAGGTGAAACTGAAATTTCACCGTTTCTTAAATTGCACAGGCGACCATACAGGGGTTTGAGAACAAAGGCTATCCTCTTGAAGAAAGTGAGAACTTGCTCAGAAAGAGTGTTGAAATTGCACGTGAGGCACGAGAACTGTACTACAGTAGGTGTCATGAAGGCCTTACTGATCATACTGCCGATGATAGGATTCTCAATCAACGGCCAATACTGGTCGCAGCATCTGTGGGGAGTTATGGGGCTTATCTAGCTGACGGTTCGGAATATAGGTGCTTTGACTCAACATTCCTAGCACGATTTTCCTTTTTTTGGGGTTGACATTTTTTTGCATATTGAAGATATGACCTACTGAGATTTTAACCTAGAGTTGTTTTATTTTTTTTGGGATAATTACAAAAGACCCCCTGAGGTTTGGGCTAATTACAGAAAAAAACCGTATGTTTCAAATTTTCAAAAAAAAAAAAAACCTCAGGTTCGATATGTCTTAAATTTAAGGGGGTAACTGTAGTATTTCTAGAAATATCAGGGGGGGTTCAAAACGTTTTTCGCTTATGAAGAGGGAAAATGTAATACAGAATCAAACCTCAAGGGGATTCTTGCAATTTTCATAAATCTCTGATTTTTTGGTAATTAGCGCGAACCTCGTTTTTTTTCTTCTTAATTATCCCTTTATTTTATTAATAATACATTTGTTCTTAGAATGTCTTTTCGTGTTGTATACCGCACCTGCATTTTTCCCTCTTGGACTTTTAAATTATGTATTAGTTCTGCACAGGGTGGTGTATTTTACTTGAACAGCTGACTGTTTGCAGTTTTGGTTTGAATTTAGCTTTACATTGGGCAATTTATGTATGTTTTCTTAACTTACAGTGGTGATTATGGAGATGCTATGGATCTAGAATTCTTAAAGAATTTTCATCGAAGGAGGGTCAAGGTTCTTGCAGAGTCGGGTCCTGATCTTATAGCGTTTGAAACTGTACCCAACAAGCTGGAAGCTCAGGTACAGATTAATAGACCAACATATAACTCTCTCTTCAATTTGTCTTATATTTTTTCGTTTAACTTTTCGGAATGATTCTTAGATGGCATCATAAGTGGTGTTAATAATGAATAAACATAGAAACATAGGTAAAAGATGGAGGTTACTCTGGCACTTACAGTTGTTGTCACTGAGAATCATTGTAGTTTGCAATGTTGCATTATGTAATGCTAGAAACTTGTGATTTTATTTTAGGGTAATTACAAAAATACCCTTGAGATTTTTAGTCTAATTACAAAAATACCCAACTATCTTTCAAAATTACAAATATACCGTGATCTTTGTTTCCATTTTACAAATTGCACCCTTAATAGGGGCTTGAAGGGGTGTTTGTAATACCTAAAGAGAGTATTTGTAATTTTGAAAGATAACTGGACTTTTTGTAATTATGCTAAACTTTAGGGGTAATTTTATGATTTACCCTTTATTTTATGTTGATGACAATTTGTGCTTGAACAGGCTTTTGCTCTGCTTCTCGAGGAAGAAGAACTTAATATTCCTGCATGGCTGTCCTTCAATTCTAAGGATGGAGTTAACGTGGTTAGCGGTGATTCTTTGCCGAGTGTGTTGCTGTCGCTGAATCATCCAACAAAATTGTTGCTGTCGGAATTAATTGTACACCACCGAGATTTATCAATGATCTGATCTTATCCATCAAGAAGGTGTGGTTTCTGCTCTGTTTACTATTTCTCTCGTATTATTTTATCTTCTCCTTTATCTACAGTGATGCTAACCATGATCTCATAATTGAATGCATTTATTTCTGATTTTTGCTGTCAATACTGTTGATGAAATTGAGGCGTATTCCTTGTGCTTCCGTCGGGTATTAGTAGATTTATAATGATGAAAAACCAAAAGGCAAAGAGCTCCAAAATCTAACTGCTTATTTATTGTGTGTTGTGCAGCGAATAAGAACGGACATGTTAAGGGACTTTTTTTTGTAGACATTTCCTTCTCCATCTTCACTTGTATTTATATCTCCTTTTGAACTTCCATTAATTTGTTATACGAAGCAGCTAAATGGCTTTGGTCATACAAATTTTTGAATGTCGAGATTTCCATTTTCTCATCCTCATTGTGCTGATGTGCTTTGCATGCGTTTTAATGTCACATTTTCTTATATAGACCTGAATTTGGGAGCTGTGAAACCAATTTGAATTTCTCTTCGACTTGATTTTACCTCAGGTGACGAACAAACCAATACTCATTTACCCAAATAGTGGTGAGAGTTATGACGCTGAACGGAAGGAATGGGTGGTGAGTTCTTTAGTTTTTTGTCAGTTTTAGTTCTTCCAGATTGGCATCAGACTTTATCTGAGACTGTTTGCGTAATCTTTCTTAGTATTAAGCACATGTTTTACCTTGAAGCAATTATTTAAAACTGACTGCAATTAAGTCTGAATCTAAGAGGGTGTTTGGCTGAGCTTTTTTAAAAGATCTTATAAAAGATGTATGTTGGATCTTATTTTGAAAATAAGTTGTTGATGTGTTTGGATAAAATAAGATTGGTAGAGTTTATAAAACGTTAGTAATGACAGTTTTGTAATGAAAGATAGTTCTAATAAAATAGTTAGCTTATAAGATGGTGGAGCTTATAAGCTCAAGTACCATACTAATGTGTTTCTCAGTTATGAATCACACTTGGTAATGAAATTAAACTTTTATCCCCATCTGAATGATATATGGTCGTATTATTACTCCAATTCCGCTATTAATATATTTTTTTTGTTGTTGTTGCAGCAAAATACAGGGGTTTCAGACAAAGATTTTGTTTCGTACGTAAACAACTGGTGCGAAGTAGGAGCATCTCTTGTAGGAGGTTGCTGTCGAACAACTCCCCACACTATCAGAGAAATTTATAGAAACCTCCCCAGTCGATCTACCGCCCCATCTTGAGGATCGATCGCTTAGCAATTTCAAAAGGAGGCGAGGTCTTAATTGTCGTTTAGTCTAGAGGATAACGCGGTGGTTCAGTTTGCAGCTGGTAACTATTAATAGAGAGAGATGAGATTGAATTTTCATTGTTTGATGTCTGGTAAGTGATGAGTGCACTAGCTGAACTAAGTTGTATACCATATTTAAGCTTTACCACTTGTTGGCAAGACTTTTATGTAATGCTGTTTTTCCTATAAAAGTAACTTTCCTTCTTGCTTCATAGAATCATAGGTTTGTTTCTTGCCAAATCATTATATGATGATATATGCTGACATGAATTTGAGTGCTATTATCAACAGTGGGAATTTAGTGGGTGTTTGGTAGAGCTGGCAATGGATTGAGTCGGACCAGCCGGACCGAGCCCATCGGGCTTTTTGCGAAATTTTGGGCCAGGTCGATTTTGGTCCGACCACGAAATTACCTCGGCTCACCCAACCCATGCATACATTCTATGTACAAAAATTCAACCCGGCCCGAAAAGTCGGACTAGTCCCGACCCATTCGGGCGGGCCAAATAGGCCCCACTTTTTCGGGCCTAAAAATTACACTCACCCAATCCAAACCTCGGGCTAGTTGGGCGGCCATGGTGGTCGGGCTGATTTTTGTCACCTCTAGTGTTTGACACAACTTATAAACTCTTTATAACAGATTATAAGCTTTTAAAATTTGTTTGATATTCTTTTTTTTAAAAAAACTCTTAAAATTTGTTTTGTATTCTTCAAAAAAATAAGGCTTCATAAGATCCTAAAAAAAATTGTTTAGTAGCTTATAAGCTGTTTTGGAACAAGGAGATCCCAACTTTTTCCTTTTTCACATAAAGATCTCAATTAAAGGATGAATATTGAGAGTGTGATTGGATGTGAGATGAAAAAGTAAAGATGAAAGTTGATTTGATTTAATAATAGTAGAATAATGATTGGTAGATAGAAATGTGTGAGTGAATAAATAGTGAAATTTGTGGGAGAATGTGTAATAATGATTAGTTTTTTGTGAAAAAATGTGTAGATGTGATTGATGATAGAAAAAATAAGAAAAAGTGAAAGTGAGAGAATAATATATTTTCTGAAAATTTTCATAAACAATAGTATGTTTGGTGTAAAAAATTTCTCTAGCGGAACGATTAGTTTATAAAATAAGCTTTAAAGCATCTTATTTTATGATAGTAGATGTGTAATAATGATTAGTTTTTTGTTTCATATCCAATCGCGGCCTTAACATCTTATTTTATCTAAATACTTTCAACAACTTATAAGCTTTAAAACATCTTTTAAGAGCTTATAAAACATTTTAAATAAGTTTACACACCCTTTAAACGCCCCCCATGTCCAAATCAACACGCTAGTAATAATATTCGTATTCATGTTCGTGGAACCTAAATTTAGGTTTTTGATGGAAAAGGAAGGAGACCATAATCTCATAAGATATGTGTAAGACTATCAAGCTACTCGAGCTCGATTCGTGTTCGACTCGACTAAAGCTCGTTCGAGCTCGATTCAATTAACAATTAAACCAAGCTCAAACACAATTCTTGAAGCTCGACTGAAATTCAAACACGATTGAACAATATTATATTCGGCTCGACTCGACTCGTTTACACTCACAATTTCACCCAAGTAAAAGGACCAAAGGGGCAAACGGGAACTTGCTTCTAGCATAACAAGAAGTGCTAATGGAGAAACGCGATATCTTCCCATTCAACACGGTTTTACTTCCCTAATCGAAAAAAAGGCGCACTCTTTTTCACAGTGGC
This sequence comes from Rehmannia glutinosa, assembly GCA_016081115.2. Taxonomy (NCBI): domain Eukaryota; kingdom Viridiplantae; phylum Streptophyta; class Magnoliopsida; order Lamiales; family Orobanchaceae; genus Rehmannia; species Rehmannia glutinosa. Next base: position 312,979 of record JABTTQ020000144.1, read on the forward strand.
GTTCTTAAATCTTGAAACACCAGCCAGCTTACTACATTCATCGATCGAGGTTTCATAATTTTGTCAGCGTAAAGTTTATTTGAATCTATGTTTGCAATTTTCTGTAGGAAATCACTGAGGGTTCCTTGGAAATATGGTATTTTTGTTGAACAACAGTTTTTGGCTCCACAAATGCAGTCTTGGTAAAGTCATTCTCTTCCCAGCAATCATCACCAAGTGTTTGTGAAAATGTCTCAGAACAATCTTTCACTGTTTCTTACCTCATTAACTCATGTGGGCTGTCCTCGAACGACGCCGTCTCTGTATCCAAGAAAGTGTGCTTCAAATCACCAGAAAAACCAGATGCAGTGTTACATCTCCTCAGAAAGTATGGATTCGCAAATGCTGATATCTCCAGACTCGTCACTAGATGGCCAGGTGTTCTTGTGTCCCGCCCTAACAAAAACCTGTTGCCCAAACTCGAATTCTTCCGCTCGATCGGTGTTCCTATTGCTGTTTTGGTACAGAGGATATCCACAGAGCCATTGGTGTTACGGCGTAGCCTAAAAGACTCTCTCATTCCTTTTTATAATGACTTAAAACGTCTACTTCAATCCGATAAAAGAGTTGTTCAAGTGTTTTCGCGTGCTCCAAGGGTCTTTGGGATGTGCTGGTCAGAAGGGATTTCTTCCAATATTTCAATCTTGAGAGAACGAGGAGTGCCCGAATCTTCTATTGTTTCGTTGGTTTTGTATCAACCGGTGTTGCTGGTAATCGGTAAAGAGAAGTTAGCTGTATCGTCGATCGGGCTGTTGAAATGGGATTTGATATGTCGAAAGGTGTGTTCATCCATGCCATCCGAGTGTTTGTTGATTTGACAGAATCGACTCTGAAGCATAAGATGGAGGTTTATAGAAGGTGTGGCTTGTCAGTATCCGACGTTATTTCCGCGTTTTTAAGGCATCCCCATTGCATGAGTTTATCTGAGAAGAAAATAATGGCCATTATGGATTTTCTTGTTAATAAGTTGGGCTGTGAACCTGCTACTATTGCTCAATGCCCTGTGATTCTCGGTTTGAGTCTGGAAAAAGAATAAAACCGAGGTGTTTGGTTGCTAGAATTTTGAAGCGAAAAGGGGTTGTTGAACAAAACGACATCAGGCATGTCGACATTGTTGAAGATGTCCGAGGAGAAGTTCTTAAAGAGGTATATAATCAAATATCAGGAAGATGTTCCTGAGTAAAAGTTGAATCTTCTTGAAATTGACTCAATTATTGTACTAAATATGCATTATGGTTGTTTTGATGTTAGTTAATGATGTTCTGTATATCTGTGCTTTTTTTTTTTTTTTTTTTTTGTAACTGTTTAATGTTGAATGTTGAAGAACACTTGCTGCCATATTTAATTATTGAATGCATTCCTACATGACTGCACATTACAATAATAAATTGACGTCGAGCAAAACAAAAGGTCGAGGTTCGATTGAAGATAGGACAGACAGCTCCGCCCAGCCAAGTTTTACGGTTCACTCTCAACTAGTCCCGATAGCAGCTGCTGCTCTGTCAAGCCAGCGTTTTACGTGTTAACAGTTCTAACCTTTTCTGAGCATTTTTCCAGTGAAAGCAGGGTTAGACTGGTTTTCGTGGGGTGCCGCCACCAATTCTTGACCAACAACTTCAAGGGCACCCTGTTGGCTCGGCCGGAATTCAAACGTCGCCACGGGACCACCATTGCATGTGGGTCCCTTAAAGGAACCAGTGCAGAGCGAACCGTGGCCAGGGCCATGGCTGAGAGAGATGTGCTGCCTATTACTTCAACCTTACCGTCGCCTTAATGCCCCCGCTTGGGTCACAGGCTCGCGCTGCTGAGCCCGGCGAACGTGAGGTTTGAGGAACTTTGATATAAATTGCAAGAATATTTGTTAGTTTTACGATGTGGGATACGAAAACGCTTTAAAAAAACAAAATCTTAAATAGATTTTAAACTATAAACGAGACACGTTGTGAAAAATCACTTCCGTATAATCTATTAAACATATCGAATCGTTACGAAGAATCAAAAGTACATTAATAGAATCTTATATGTTGTGTCGTTTCAAATGCAATATAAATGTGGATTATCCCTTCTATCTTCTTCATATTCTCTACATTTGAATATCAGTGAAATCATTTTTACACCAAAGGAAAGGGTGATTTATTGCTGAAAATAGAGCAACCATATTTGAGATTATATAAAGGGAAAAAACGCAAAAACAAGATTACATTGAAAAAGCAGTCATTAAATAAAAGATAATGACTAACTCCTCATAGAAATAGCTTCTCACTCTTTTCTCTCCTATTCTCTTAATCAGTGTTTTTTTTTTTTTTGGGGATAATTACAAAAACACCCCTGAGGTTTGGGCTAATTACAAAAACCCAGATTTGTTTCAAAATTACAAAATGGCCCCTCAGGTTTGCTTTTGTCTTAAAGTTAAGGGGTAAATGTAATATTTATATAACTATCAAGGGAGTTTCTGAAATATTTATTGTTTACGAAGGAGAAAATATAAAAAAGAGTCAATTTCAAGGAGTTTTTGCAATTTTTAAAAAGCATTGGGGTTTCTTGTAATTAGCTCGAACCTCAAGGTTTATTTGACAAATGCTAAATCAGCATTTTGAGGTGGCACTTTCTGTGTTATGTTATCTTAGGATCTTATACCTTTCTTTCTTTCTTTTTTTTTTCTTTTCTTTCCTTTTTTTTTTTTTTGAAAAAGTGGATATTGAATGATTTTCAAGTGACTTGAATCTATGATCACCATCTATGAACATAAGTGCAAGATAGTAACTAATAGACATCCTTGTCCAAATTTTACAACTTACACATGTTGGAGTTATGATTGGTCAGCAATGTGGGAAAGATGTTTGGTGTTATCCATTTTGATTGGCTTCCCCTTATATGAGATTCCCCTCCTTTTCTATTCAAAAGAAACCGAAATCTTGTTTTTTTTTCTTTTTTTTTTTTTGGGAAAAATATGACAGTTCAATCAAGTTATATCACTATATACAAAAAATCAGAATTGGCAAAACCTCATTGATTGGGCTTTAGTGTGATTTTATAACTGTAGATTTATTGTAGATGTGTAAAAATTCATACACAATCACACAGTCCAGCGTGTATTGTGTGCATATATCCGATATATAATACACTATTCCTCCAGAGTAATATATTCAAGACCTTGAAATGAATGGCAACCCTCTCCCTTATCTAATTATGAGATAGGAAAATTATTGCATTTCACCAAACAATTTTTATCATTAGTTCTCATGGTTTATTTTTATAGAGCAGGTACACCTTGATTACCTTGAAGCCGGTGCAGACATAATAATTACAGCATCTTATCAGGTACTTTCTTCTTGTCATTTAATTCCAGAAAGGTCCTTTTCTTGCTGTGTGTATGTACAGATAAAACTGAAATTTTATCATTTCTTAAATTGCACAGGCAACCATACAAGGATTTGAGAACAAAGGCTATTCTCTAGAAGAAAGCGAGAACTTGCTCAGAAAGAGTGTTGAAATTGCACGTGAGGCACGAGAACTGTACTACAGTAGGTGTCGTGAAGGCCTTACCGATCATACTCCCGATGATAGGATTCTCAATCAACGGCCAATATTGGTCGCAGCATCTGTGGGGAGTTACAGGGCTTATCTAGCTGATGGTTCGGAATATAGGTGCTTTGACTCAACATTCCTAGCACGATTTTGTTTTTGTTGGGGTTGACATTTTTTTGCATATTGAAGATATGACCTACTGAGATTTTAATCTAGAGTTGTTTTATTTTTTGTAGGGATAATTACAAAAGACCCCTTGGGGTTTGGGCTAGTTACAAAAAAAAAAAACCTCAAGTTTGATATATCTTAAATTTAAGGGGCACTGTAGTATTTCTAGATCGGGGGGTGGGGGGATCGAAATGTTTTTGCTTATGAAGAGGAAAAATGTAATACAAAATCAAACCTCAAGGGGATTTGCAATTTTCATAAATCTCTGGGTTTCTTGGTAATTGGACCGAACCTTAGTTTTTTTTTTTTTAAATTATCCCTTTATTTAATTAATAATACCTTTGTTCTTAGAATGTCTTTTCGTGCTGTATACCGCACCTGCATTTTTCCCTCTTGGACTTTTAAATCTTGTACGATCTTAGTTCTGCACAGGGTGGTGTATTTTACTTGAACAGCAGACTGTTTGCAGTTTTGGTTTGAATTTAGCTTTACATTGGACAATTTATGTATGTATTCTTTTTTAACTTACAGTGGCGATTATGGAGATGCTATGGATCTAGAGTTCTTAAAGAATTTTCATCGAAGGAGGGTCAAGGTTCTTGCAGAGTCGGGTCCTGATCTTATAGCGTTTGAAACAGTACCCAACAAGCTAGAAGCTCAGGTACAGATTAATAGCCCAACATATAGCTCTCTCTTCAATTTGTCTTATATTTTTTCGTATAACTTTTCGGAATGATTCTTAGATGGCATCATAAGTGGTGCTAATAATGAGTAAACATAGAAACATATCTAAAAGATGGAGGATAACACTCACGGTTGTTGTCACTGAGAATCATTGTAGTCTGCAATGTTGCATTATATAATGTTAGTAACTTGTGAGTTTATTTAAGGTTTAATTACAAAAAATATCCTTGAGATTTAGTCTAATTACAAAAATATTCAGCTATCTTTCAAAATTACAAATACCTTGTGATCTTTGTTTCCATTTTACAAATTGCAATACCTGAAGAGGGTATTTGTAATTTTGAAAGATAACTGGACTTTTTGTAATTATGCTAAACTTTAGGGTAAATTTATGATTTGCCCTTTATTTTATGTTGATGACAATTTGTGCATGACCAGGCTTTTGCTCTGCTTCTCGAGGAAGAAGAAATTAATATTCCTGCATGGCTGTCCTTCAACTCTAAGAATGGAGTTAACGTGGTTAGCGGTGATTCTTTGCCGAGTGTGTTGCTGTCGCTGAATCATCCAACAAAATTGTTGCTGTCGGGATTAATTGTACACCACCGATATTTATCAATGATCTGATTTTATCCATCAAGAAGGTGTGGTTTCTGCTCTGTTTACTATTTTCTCGTATTATACCTGCTCCTTTATCTACAGTGATGCTAACCGTGATCGATGAAATTGAGATGTATTCCTTGTGCTTCCCTCGGGTATTAGTATATTTATAATAATGAAAAACCAAAAGGCGAAGAGCTCCAAAATATAATTGCTCATTTATCGCGTATGTTTTCTAGCGAATAGAAATTTTTAGGGATTAAATTACAAAAAACCCCTTTAGGTTCGGGCTAGTTACAAAAAAATTCAAAGGTTTTGAAAAATACAAAAAACCGCTTGAGGTTTGATTCCTTAATTTATTTTCCCACTGCATAAAAAAAAATATTTCAAAAATCCCCTTATATTTATAAACTTCTTACGGTTATCCCCTTAAATTATAATCAAACCTGAGGGGGCTTTTTGTAATTTTAAAACATCTCTGGGTTTTTTTGTAATTAGCCCTAACCTCAGGGTTTTTTTTTTTGGGTAATTATCCATTTTTTTAAACATTTCTTTCTCCATCTTCACTTGTATCTGAATACAAATTTTTGAATGCGGAGATTTCTTATTCTCAGGTGACGAATAAACCAATACTCATTTACCCGAATAGTGGTGAGAGTTATGATGCTGATCGAAAGGAGTGGGTGGTGAGTTCTTTAGTTTGTTTCAGTTTTAATTCTTCCAGATTGGCATCAGACATTATCTGAGACTGTTTGCTATTTTTGTCTTAGTATTAAGCATATGCTTTACCTTGAAGCAATTATTTAAAGCAGATGGATACATAATTATAAAGGAACCAAATAAAATAATTTTTCTTAAATAGTTTCATGGTAGAATAAATCCCTATAGGTGTTTTTCTGAAGATCAACAACTCCAGATGTTACTTGTGAAATATTCATTTCTTCTTTTGGATTAGATTTCTGCAAGACTTATTTTCCAGTGCTTTCATTGTCAGAACAAGCTATGCTCATTGCTGATGTTGAATAATGTACATGATTTATTAGAAATTGGAAAGAGAATTAAAAAGGGATAATTACAAAAACACCCTTGAGGTTAGGGCTAATTACAAAAAACCCAGAGATGTTTCAAAATTACGAAAACATCCCTCAGATTTGATTGTGTCTTAAATTTAAGGGGGTAAATGTAAATTTTTATAGATGTCAGGGGGTATTTGTAAATTGTAATGTTTTTAGCTTCTCAAGGGAAATGCTAGATGAAATCAAACCTTAATGGGGTTTTTGTAATATTAAAAAATCTTTGGGTTTTTTTGTAAAATAGCCCAAACCTAGGGGCTTTTTGTAATTATCCCCAAATAAATGTTCCTAAAATTCAATGAGCAATGAGCATGTACACCATACTAATGCTTTTCTCAGTTATGAATCACACTTGGTAATGAAATATATATATTTTTTCAATTTTTTTCTGCTGCAGCAAAATACAGGGGTTTCAGACAAAGATTTTGTTTCATATGTAAACAACTGGTGTGAAGTAGGAGCATCTCTTGTAGGAGGTTGCTGTCGAACAACTCCTCACACTATCAGAGAAATTTATAGAAACCTCCCCAGTAGATCTACCGCCCCATCTTGAGGATTGATCGATTAGCAATTTCAAAAGGAGGCGAGGTCTTAATTGTCGTTTAGTCTAGAGGATAACGCGGTGGTTCAGTTTGCAGCTGGTAACTATTAATAGAGAGAGATGAGATTGAATTTTCATTGTTTGATGTCTGGTAACTGATGAGTGCACTAGCTGAACTAAGTTGTATACCATATTTAAGCTTTACCACTTGTTGGCAAGACTTTTATGTAATGCTGTTTTTCCTATAAAGTAACTTTCCTTCTTGCTTCATAGTTTGTTTCTTGCCAAATCATTATGATGATATATGTTAGAAACAAATTTGAGTGTTATTATCAAGAAGTGGAAATTTAGTGGGTGTTTGGTACAACTTATAAGCTCTTCAAATTTGTTTGATATATATTTTTAAACAATTCATAAGACCCTAAAAATGATCCTCAAAAACAAAATATGTTTGGTTAGCTTATAAGCTATTTTAAAAAAGCAAGGAGACCACAACTCTTTTTGGGATAATTGCATTTTGCCCTCCAAACTATTGTGAGTTTTGTACTTGCGTACTAAATATTGGAAATTTCTTAGAATGCCTAACTTGGGACATTTTGCAATTAACCCCCTGAGAACTGGCATTGACCAATCATGAGTTGACGCATGTCAATTTTTTGTTGGTTCGAGTGTGTAAAAGTGCAATGAATCATACAATTCAAATGGTAGGATATGTATTTTCAAGGTTCAATGGGTAAATACAAAAACGCTATAGTTTGGAGGGCAAATGCAATTAACCCACTCTTTTTCACAAAAATATCTTATTTTTAAGGATGTTAACATTTTTACCATTTTAATTACAAAACTATCATTACTGAAATCCTAAAATTTTCACCATCTTATTTTACCTAAACACTTCAACAACTTATAAGCTCTAAAAACTTTGTACGAATTAGGAGCTTATAAGATCTTTTAATAGTATTCTTATTCATGTTCAGGGAACCTAAATTTAGGTTTCAGATGCAAAAGGAAAGCCACAACAAAATCCAGCAATTCCAAACATCAAATTTGATATCCAACACCACCAAATGCTCAAAAGGTGCAGTAAATTGCTATTTATCCAACCTAAAATGCTACAAATCTCATACAAACACCAACAAAACCATGCAGATCAAGAATCAAAACCAGAATACACCCCACTGTCTCTCAGCAACCTCTTCTCTTCTTCAACATAGCTCTTCCCTCTACTCGCTTGACCAATATCTCGTTTCCTCTTCTCTTTCTGTTGAAACGAGAGATTCTTCTTCTCCCTCTGAGTCTGAACATTTACAAGCCGCTCTCCATCTGCTAACGCGGCCCTTGTTTTCAGTCGTTCCTCAAAAGATTCTTCTGTCTCGTTTGGTTGTTTTTCCTTCCCGTTAGACCAAGACCAGTTCTGTTCCTTTTCCGGTTCCTTTGGTGGTGGCACCTTCAATACAGAGAGTCCTCCTTTATATCCATGTCGACTCAAAGCTTCAAAGTCTATACCTTTTTCTTTTTCTTTGCAGAATCTACTGTAACCAAAAGGCAACATTATTGGTTGTAATTTTTCTTTTTGCAATTTTGTCACAACATACAATTGCTCGTGAAAATTTTCAAATTTTCAAAAATACACTATATACTCATTTTTACTTTTCCAATCCATCATCACATTAAATTATTATCTTACAAAACTATCAACTATCAACATTACATAATCATATGATATTCAGTCTCTTTATTTTCAAATAAACAATCGCATACAACCACTATTTTACTATAAAAATCAATACATCCACTATCATCATCATCATCATCATCTTTATATCCAGTCACACACTCTCAAAATTTATTCTCATTTTTACAAATAATTTTTCACACTATTCTCTCCGAAAAATATAAACGAGAAGAATGAAAGATCAAACAATCATACCCAACCATCAACATTTCTTTTTCTTCTAAGAGGTGAAGAATGGAAAAAAGATACTCCTGTTTCTTCTTTTATTTACTATCATTCTTCATCCATGCTTTATCCCAATTTCTTATCATTGACCATGTCAAAGGCTAGAACATGATTTTTCAATATGGAAAATTGCGTTAGGTTCTTATTCAACCAAGACTCCTCAGAACTAAGACATAATTTTGATACGCACACCATTGACAATACATACATCTTTGTTGTTCAATTCTAGGGAAATCAACATTTAAAGAGTGATAAAACAAACAAAGTGATCACTGTTCGTTGATAAACCACTCAGGCAATACAATTTCGCCAAGAACTATTTCAAGAGCACAGTTAAAGCTTATATAACTGACGCGAATCAAATTTACAGCCCAATCAGTGAGAGCAGAAAAATAGATAACTGAGATTTACTTCGAACGCAATGAAAACATAAAATTGAATTGACTAATTTCAAGGTATATTACCTTGAGAAGCTTTGAGCTTCGAGGACGACTGACTCGTATCTCTCTCCGTAGATTTCGAGCCCCCATTTCTATCTTCCGTATCCGTGTCGGGGTTGAGGAATTATCAGACGACGACGTATCGTCATCCTCCCCGTCGCTCCATTTTAGTCCCCTCTTCATTTCCCCTGTATCAATTGTATGTTCTGATGGAGTTACATGATCCCTAGGGTTCCATTCTCCGGTAATTTCGACAGTGTCTCAGTCTCACGACGCCGTTTGGTTGTATTGTTATCATGTTATTTGTTGACCCATTAAATAAGACCCGGGCTTTGGGGCGGGTCAGGAGAAAGCGGGTTTTTAATTTATTGACGCGACAAACGGTTAAAACCCTAATTTCTCAAAGCCCAAGCTCCCGCTTCTTCTTCAAGCTCAAATCGGCTTTATCTGCAACCCCAAGACGCCGCCGTTTCCTGGCTCGTGCTAGGATACTGTTCCGCTGTTCTCTTTACGCCTCTGAAAGCGAAAAGGTGCTACTTCTTCGTCTCTCTGTTTTTTTTTTTAATTGATACATGTAAATTCGCAAATGGAAATATTTATATTTTTGAGTTTTTGGTGTATTTAGTAGGTTTTACGTTTGTTATTGTACCTAGAGGGGATATCACTGGAAAGCTGATAATTAGCAATATTTGGTGCTATGATGAGTTGTAATTGGACTGCTTGAACAAAATTTTGTGATTTGTGAACAAAAATTTGGAAAACCCACATTATTTGTTGAATAGTTTTGTAGAATCCAAAAGTTGAAACTTCGAAATTGAACACCCCATTGGATATGCTCATTTGCGAGGTTGCTGCTCACTATTAAAGTTGATTTCTTTGTATAATTTGTCAATTCATTATTATTCATCACTGCCCTGTTGCTGGTTCTGGTTTGTTGGTTTTGGCGTTAACTTACACCGTCATGAGATTAAAATGTTATCCTGGTTGCACCTGTTTTGTGGCTTTTTTATCATGCGTCACTCATATCACTAAAGTAATTAAAACATTAGAGAGATGATATGGGCCATATGGCTTGATTGGTGTCTCCACAAACATTTCACGGCTACCTGGATGTGATTTTTAAAGGTTGCTTGAAGATGTTTGTGCATTCCATTCTAATGTGGTGCCAAAACAAAAAAAAAGTTGGCAAGAGTTATCGAAAGATAATTGCGTAAATGACTTTTTAGTGGGAATAGGCGAGTTGACGGTGTTTGACCTCTGATTCCTGATTGTTGGGGACTTAATGGGTGCATGAATAAGGAATAAGTTCGCACAAATGCTTCCAATGATAGTTTGGAATGAGACTATGCCTCTAATGTTATTGCAACTTGCAAGAAGCCAAACTCATGTAGTTTAGTCCCATTTTATGTTCAGAAATATCTGGAACTTCTAAGATGTTTCGAGTTCTAAACCTAACATCTTCCATTATATCAGTAGCACCATTGGGATGCTCCGATGATCATAGTTATTAAAGCCTTGCCTAGACCATGCCTACGCCAGAGGCCAAGGTTTAAGAGAGGTGATAGGCGACGCCTTTCTTTGTTGGGCTGCAGATTGGTCTTTAAAAAAGAAAAGAAAAGAAAGGTTTTTTTCAGTAAATAACATATTAAAACTTAAAATCCTAAAGAAATACCGAACACCAAAATCATTCTCGTTCAGTTGTCGTTCCCAACTCACTATGGCTTAGTCTTTCCATCGCTGTTCCGCTTGCCCCCTTCCACCTGACTCGAACATTGATGAAGGATTGGATGTGGATGATAGTGATGGGAATGAAATGATTGATATTGGAAGTGAATGGTTTGTGTAGCCTTCTTAAGAAAACTTTAATTGTCCGAGATGGGATTTAATTGTGATGTTGTCTTCTTGACAACATTGACTATTTGACTTGTCCTTTTGTTGCTTGATGATTGATATTGGCGTTATATGGTTTTTTATTGTATGATTTTTGTAATATCGCATCTCACTCGGTGCATTCATAAGTTATGCACAATTATGTCATAATAAATGATTTTATATTTATAATTTTGTAATAGTTATTATATTGGTTAATTTAAATTTCCTCTTAAATAATAATTTAGGAACCATGTAATGATGTAAATGAAACAAATAATATTAAATTTTAAATATAGTAAAATACAAATGAAAGTCATATTACCTGTTTAAGTTTATCAAGTAAAAGAATGTATTAACTAATTTGAGAGATTTATAAAAAGATATTAAAATTTGTTAACTATAATAAATTAGAATTCTTATTTTTTTTATATAATTGGTTTAGTGGAAAACTTTTGAATAACTTCCTAGTTTTCATGACCCTCTTAGAGTTTTAGTTACTTTAGAAAGACTTCTATAATGGGTTAATTGGTAATTATTTCATCAGCCCTAATTCTCAATATCTAACAACCAAGCACAAGAAACTAGAGGGGGAGGCATACGAATCAGACTTGTGTTCCGTGTGGCAGCCGTCAGTAGGAAATCTCCGTGTTAGGTTAGTTTTTTTAGCACATGAATTCTTTTTCTTCTTCAGAATATAGTCTTGAAAGGTATGCATAATGAATTTAATCGCTTGAAATGTCTGATTTAGGAGTAGTATATAAGATTTTTGAATTTCAGCCATATGGTGTATCTATTCCATAAATGTTAATCAGGGGCTTAATCAGCAAGATTGGATTTTTAATTGCTTGCGAAGGGCACATGTGATGGAAAAAGATTGGCGGAGCATTGTGATATCAGAAACTCACTACCACAAATGTGTATTACTTACTAGTTTACACATAACAGGTGTATTTTAAGTACTGTAAAAATCGAAAAGTAATTAGTCTGTTGGTGGAGAAGCTGAAGTCAAGCCAGATGATCTGGTGGAAAATGTCAGATTTGGGAGAAGGGTTTTGGAAAATTTAATACAAGGACCCATATCTTTTTTTACAACATTAGAGCACAATATTTTGGAGAGGCATTATTGTGAGTGTATTTAATCTTTCTTAAATTATCTTTTCAAGGGAACTTTAGCATCAGTTCTGTTTCTTTCAATAAGTGCAATTAAATCAGCAGTTTTTAATCTGAATAAAAATAATTCTAGTTATTAATAAGGTCTTGAAGGGCATGTTTAATGAATTCCTTCTATTTATTTGTTGGTGTCATGGATTTATTTTATTCCTTGTTCAGTTATGCAGATAATGATATATGACTCAATCCAAGATTTATCTTGTCAATTAAATACTTTTATAATATAATAGTGTGAAGTAAAACCTCATCATTTGATTAATGTTATTTGCTTAAATTGTGGATAATAGCAAATATGATGTCCTGTTTGTTTAGTCTTGACTTATACATACAAATTTTAAGGAATCAGCAGCTTGCGGGGTTCCTTTATGTAGGAAGGAAAAAAACTGAAATTCTGATTTTTATGACTTGCTGTTCTATAATTTATATTTCTTCTTGGCGGATCCCTTAAACATAGGAATTATGTAGATTTCTATTTCTTCCGAGTGAATTTCTTTAGCATAAGAATTGTGTTTTGGTCAATTAGTTATTAATTATTACGAGACTAGTTTTATGAATTATGAGTTACCACCGCTAATTTCGGATTCAGGTCATTGATTGGAGAAAACCAATTTGAGGTTCTAACATTATTTTGGACTTTCCCGAATTTATTCCAGTGTGAACATTAACGTGGAATTAATGTGCTTTATTTGTCATCTTGCAATTATATGTTTTTCAACGCTTTGTTTACTATATACAAGACATTATGTATAATGAAATGTTAGGCATTCATATATATCATGACATTTGCATCCTTAATGCATAATTTTATTGACTTTAAAAGTAATTTTTATGATAAAATGTGGGGAAATGCAATGTTTTTAAGAAGATATGTATCCCAGGTTTTAAGACAAAAATGGGTGTACCTCTATGTCATGAAAGGTGTGAGTGGCAAATGGGGCGTGGAAGATCGGCGTACCTGGCCAAGAAAGTAATGTGAATGTGAAAGTTCAAAGATCAAAGTAAATGGTTGAAAGATTCTAGTTCCAAATAAGAATTGCCCACCGCATGATTAGCTAGTCGATACACTAAGTGAGCTCACATTCAAGTTTTCAAAGTTTTCAAAGCATTGCATTGCATAAGCATGCATCACATGCATTATAACTCACCCCTTCTATTTTTTCCCATGTTTCAAGTGACAAAGTTAGTTGCTTCGAGGGGGTCCTCTTGGAGGCGGACTCATCCGATACCCTCGTTTAATAAATTATGAGATAGTTCAATTTAAACATTTATCGGTTTGTTTCCTTGAAGTGTTTTTCTATGTTTTGTTTAATAAATTAACTTCTATTTCAATCATTGAACTGTTTAGACTAAAATGTCTTTGGAGTTGGGATTTGATTTGAAATTATGGTTTGGTATTTTTAGATATTGGACATGAGTTATTTATGTCTTTATATATTGGTGTGAAGTTTTACAGGTTAGTTAAGTTCAATTTACAAGAGAGACCTTTGCCAAGAAATTCAGAATCTTTTTAATTAAATTTTTCTTAATTCAGCATTTTTAAAGTGAACATTAATGGTAACACGTCTAGATTTAGGATTCCTGAACTTAGGGCGTTACAATTTACTATTTTTTGTTGTTGATTTTCAGAAGAATATAAGTACATGCATGTTTTCTAGTTGTTGTCGCATTGCGTGTCCAGACCGTGACTTGTTGCTTGGCGTCGCCATCACAGTGACAATCATGCCGATGAATAAAAAAAGGATCTACTTTTTTCCTTTTGAGTAATAGTTTGATGCTACTATTCTCGCATTAATCGTCTTAGCAATACACATGATCCCACTCACTCTATTCTTTACTTTGTGACAGGCTTTGCTCATGCTAGATTGATTTGTTCAAAAGTCATTATGTTGGTTTCTTTGTCTTTGTATGTTTTGTTATGGTTTGTCCTTTACCTTATAGTTATCCGTGCTATTCCAGCTGTACCATCAACTTTGAGTTGACATCTCAACTGTGGTAGTTTTTCACTATGGAGATCAAGTTAGATGGTGTAGAAGGTTCCATGGTTTTGATTAAGCAAGGCGCTGAGGCTGTAAGTTGAATTTTGTCCTTTGCACAATTTGTAATAATATTATAGCCTTGGCCATATAATTATTGATAGCCCTATTAACGGCTCCTAGGTAAATAAGTGAAAAGAATATGTTGAAATAAAAACTCGTATGAGCAGTTACAGAACCATTTACTGGTTTATACTTGATATTGTTCTGGACGGATCATTTTCTGCTTTACAATCTGACAATCTTATATTATAATTTTCAGAGAGTGTTCGAGTCAGCTTTTGTTGGTAGAAGGTCTATTGTTAAGGAACGTTTTTCGAAAAATACAGGCATCCATCTTTGGACTCAAAACTCACTCTCAAACGTCTGAATGCGGTTAGTGTTCTAAACAGATATCACTTAGTAGCTCTCAAGTACTTTGCTACATACTTGACTTTTTGTGAATGCTGGCGCAGGAAGCCAGGTGCATGACGAAAGCTAGAAAGCTTGGGGTTTCGACTCCAGTGCTCTATGCGGTTGATCCTTTAGTGCATGCTTTGACGTTTGAGTTTGTCGAGGGTCCTGCTGTGAAAGACATCTTCCTTGATTTTGGATCACAAGGTATTGTTGAGGAACGGTTAGATGATATTGCAACCCAGATTGGTGATGCGATTGCGAAACTACATGATGGCGGCCTGATCCATGGTGATTTGACAACATCAAACATGTTAATCCGGAATGATACCAATCAGCTGGTAGGTTATCATTTTTATTAGGGATAATTACAAAAACACCCTTAAGGTTTTGGCTAATTACAAAAAACCCAGAAAATTACAAAAAAAAATCCTTGAGGTTTTATTCCGTCTTACATTTTTCCCAGTGATTTTCGAAAGTATTTAAAAAAAAAAAAAAACCTGGCATTTACAAAAATATTACGGTTATCCCCTTAAATTTAAGACAAAAAGAAACATGAAGGTTTTTTTGTAATTTTGAAACATGTCTGGGTTTTTTTGTAATTAACCAAATCTCAAGGGTGTTTTTCTAATTATCCCTTTTTATTAGGGATAATTCCAAAAAAACCTTGGGGTTTGGGCTAATTACAACAAAACTCAGAGGTTTTGAAAATTAAAAAAAAACTTGAGGTTTTACTCCATCTTACATTTGTCCCCTTCAAAAACAAAAAAACATTTCAAAAATCACCCCGACATTTATAGAAATATTACAATTATCCCCTTAAATTCGATAAAATCAAACCTCATGGTTTCTTTTTGTAATTTTCAAAAATCTATGGGTTTTGTATTTAGCCAAAACCTGAAGGTTTTTTTTTTTGTATTATTATTATTATTATTATTATTATTATTATTATTATTATTATTATTATTATTATTATTATTATTATTATTGAGGTCAAGTTTCCAAGTTAAATATTCTTTCCTGGGAATTATAGTTACTACATCCTTTTTATCTTCTCAAAGGTACTCATTGATTTTGGTCTAAGCTTCACTTCAACCCTTCCTGAAGATAAAGCAGTCGATCTATATGTTCTTGAACGAGCGTTGCTGTCTATGCACTCTTCATGCGGAAATGTGGTGAGCAGTCATTGTTTACTATACTTCAAGATGCCTCTAGATTGTTTGAAAGATACAAAACATATCAGTACAAATATTGCATGCTTTTATGTTATAATAATTAAGGATAATAATAATTACAAAAACTACTCCTGAGGTTTAGGTTTATTACAAAAGGACCATGAGATGTTTGAAAATTACAAAAAAAAACCTTGAGGTTTGACTGTGTTAAATGTAAGGGGATAGTTCCGATAGTTTTACAAATGTAAGGGGGATGTTTGAAGTGGTTTTGCTTATGAAGGGGTAAAGTGTAATACAAAATCAAACCTCTCTTTTTTTTTTTTTTTTTTTTTTTGTAATTTTCAAAAATCTGTAGTTTTTGTAATTAATCAACCCAGGGGTAGTTTTTGTAATTATCCCTAATAATTATTAACTACAAATATTGTCAGTGGGTTATGGGTTTTCTTCTATTCCATTGACTTGTTCTTTTTAGCTGAAACAATGGAGTCCTGTGTCATCTCAGACATTTTCTCGCGTTCTAAACATGCACTTATTATGCTAAACATGGTATTTACAACAGTAATTTTAATTTGTTTTGACATTGTTGTAGATGGACAGAATTCTTAAAGCATACAGGAAATCCTCAAAGCAGTGGTCTTCAACCTTGAACAAGCTAGCCCAGGGTACCTCTTCGTTCATACTTTTGATTTTATATAATCTTGTGTTGTCTTAAAATGATATTTTACGCATCTTATGTTCTAATTTTTCTTTCGTCATCTTTTTGATTGTGTAATGGCGTAACATAGTGCGGCAAAGAGGTAGAAAGCGCACAATGATTGGTTGAGCTCTTCAACCATCTATTCTTCACCACGGTAAGACTAGTAATAGTGTTGATAATTACCACCTTGATTTTAAGACTCTTAAATTTAAGGGGTAATTACAAAACACCCCTGAGTTGGGCTAATTACAAAAAAACCCAGATTTCTTTGAAAATTATAAAAAAGAACTTGAGGTTTGATTCTGTCTTACATTTTCCCAGTGATTTTCAGAAACATTTCAAAAAAACCCCTCACATTTACAAAAATATTACAGTTACCCCTTAAATTTAAGGCAAAATGAAACTTGAAGGGGTTTTTGTAATTTTGAAACATCTCTGGTTTTTATTTGTAATTAACCCAAACCTCAGGGGTGTGTTTGTAATTATCCCTAAATTTACTATCGAACTCCCTAGTATTATTCAATTTGTAAAATGCTTTGAAACATGTTGGTGATACCACAGTTTTTGTGTCATCAGATATCATATATTAAAAAGATTGGAAGGGATTTGAAGATGTTGTGGGAGCTTGTATTGTAGCACTATCGATACTTTGCTTTCGCACGACTTTTATTCTGAAAACTGAAGGCAAAAGCCCCATCCGAATATATTATTGTGAAATTAATTGTTCTTATTGAAGGTGGGTGAGGTTTAGTCGGCTTTCTATCTGTATTCTTGCTTTTTAACAGCCAAATTCATGCTTCCGACATTTATTCTATGTAGCAATTTGTTCTTCAATGCAAGTCTTGTTCCTTTCAATGTGGTCCTGGGATTAATGAATTCTGTAGGTTATGAAGCTTGTAAATGCTGTAGGTGCATCATTTTCCTCGTCTGAGCCATTCGTTTTAATGGTAGGTTGTTGTAGTTGTGTTTTAGCCGTGTTGGCATCTCATCGGATCGAGTAATAATAATTCCATGTTCCATTTATTGTGATGTGGTCTGGTGTGGATAGATTGATGCATAGCAATGTGCATGATTGTTAGAAACCTGTTCTTTAATTTTGATTTTGATGAGCAACATGTCAAGGGAAAATGACATTATGATTCACAAATGTCAAAGACGTCGTCTTGGGCTCATCATGTCTTTGATGGGTAGAAAATCGTCATGAAGACTATTCATAACACGTGAAAGCTTCACTTGTTCCTTTTATTTCTTCTTCTTTATTGTGTCTCTTTTTTTCTAGAAGTGCAAGTTCTAAGTACTAAATGTGCTTTGCCATTATGATTGTCCATCATGTTTGTTTGGTTCAAACTGTCAAATATTTGATTGATAATTACTTTAATGTAATAATTACGTAGCAATTTACTCGAGGAATAATTTGTACGTTGGATAAAAGTTTAAGAGTTACATATTTTAAATTATGATGATAAATCCTTTAACTGTGTCCGGACCATTTTTAGTCACTATAAATATAGATTAATTTTGAGTAAATTGTTTATATAAATTCACATCATATCATGAATGTCAATTATGAAAAATCATCTTTTATCAATCGTTATTTTATCACTAAATTTCGTAAAAAAGGTAGATAATAATTCGTACTTTTTTTTTCAAGTTTTCATTTAATATCATAATTGTTTGAAATTCTATTGTTGCATTTGAAGGGAATGTTTGATTTCAAAATATTCGTTTGAGGGGACTTATGAATCAGTCATTAATCTTATTTACATAAAAGAAATTTATAGAAAAAATTTGGAACAAGTCACTTTTAGAAAAAAAAAAAGGTTTAAATTTGACGTACAATTTTAAAACAATGATTTTTAAACGATTCTATGGCAAGTAATTACATTTGTTGATGAAGGAATAACTCAAAATAAAAATTTAAAAATATTATATCTAAACATACAATTATCCAAACAATGGATAAGATCTTTAAAAAAATAATCAAATTATTATTCATCTAAACATAACTTCAAGGGTTAATTACAAAAAGTACCCGAGGTTTGACCTAATTATAAAAGAATACATCTAATTTTCAAAATTATAAATATTGCCGAGGTTTAATTAGTCTAACATTTAAATTTATCATATGCAAAAATATTTCAAGATCCCCTTTCATATTTATAAAGATATTGTAGTTTACTCTTTAATTTTAACACTTAACCAAACCTCAGAGAGTATTTTATATAATTTTAAAAGTTAGCTGAGTTTTTTTGTAATTAGGTGACACCTCAGGGTACTTTTTGTAATTATCCCTAACTTCAATTCCAACAATCAAACAACAAACAGGTTTCCATTTCGCCGTCAAGAACTTCCCGCGCCGCACTGTATCTGATTCTTGGTTACAAAGCTTTTCAGAACAATGCAAGCTCTTTACAACACTCATGTCAAACTTTTAGCCTTTGATTTCCTCGCTCTTTCTCCCAATCCAAAAGACCTATCGTCCTTCTCTCGTAAAGGCACGCCCCTATCACGCGCAGAGTCTGTCGGAGTTGTTGTGACCCGGGATCTCAAACCCGGAAAATTCCTCAGGTTCACCATTGACGATGGCACTGGTTGCATCCCTTGTGTCCTCTGGCTCAACCAACTAACTTCCTCTTACTTTTCCAAGCGAAACCCATCAGGTGTTCGATTAAATGCCCAAATGGCGTTGAAATTCGCTTCTGAAATTCAGTTGGGTGTTGTTGCGAGGGTAAGGGGTAGGATTACTGGGTATCGAGGGTTGGTTCAGATTACGGTGTCTGATGTTGTTTTGGAGACGGACCCTAATGCGCAGGTTTTGCATTGGTTGGATTGTGTTAGGCTGGCGAGGAAATGTTATGGTAAGTTTTGTAAGAGTTGTTCTTGATCAATTGAGAGTTTTTGGAAATGCTTGAGATTCTTTATAGTGTTGTTTTTTAGTGTGACTTAGAAAAGGAATGTGTTTTTGGGATGTTTCAGCAAGTTACCTGCATTGTGTTGGTTGAGGTGTGACATAGTATATCATTAATGTGTTTTGTTTATTTGGCTCTCAGGTGATTAATATCAGGTTTTACTTGTTTGCTGACCGAATGCTCGTTGATTTCTTGATAAGGTCACGGATAGGATGGATAAATGGGCGAATTTCATAGTGTTACAGTTCATTATGTTGTAGATTTACTGGATTTATGTTATTGATTTGTGGTAAGGAACAACATTACTTGTTTGCTGACCGAATGCTCATTGATTTCTTTACAAGGTTACGGATAGGATGGATAAATGGGTGAAGTTCATAGCGTTACAGATCATTATGTTGTAGATTTACTGAATTTATGTTCTTGATTTGTGGTAAGGAACAACATTACTTGTTTGCTGACCGAATGATCGTTGATTTCTTGACAAGGTTACAGATAGGATGGATAAATAGGCGAAGTTTATAGCGTTACAGATCATTATGTTGTAGATTTACTGGATTCATGTTCTTGATTTGTGGTAAGGAACAATAAATCCATAGTCAAATAAATATTGGCTCACTATTATTGTAAGTACGTTCTTCAGTGCTTAATTTGGACTTATACAGATTGCATAATACTTGTGGTGTTAATATTAGTAGTGATTCCTTTGTTTGGGGCTGCAGTGCATTAGCTTTTGAAGTGCTAACACTTTGAAGTTTGAGGATTCTCAGAAACGACTCGTGCGAGAGGACTGTAAGTGAGTTGCACTACTAGGATGAGTAGTTTTGGGAAATGTGAGAATTCTGATCAACTTATATAGGGCAGTTTGCAAAAAAATATGCTTTTAGAAGAAGTGATTTATTGTAGCGGAAGTAAAAGTAGTTGGAAATCTGAAGTTGACAGTGTTTGCAAATAGAATTAGAAGTTGAGTGTGGTTCGGGAAAAAGTTGTAAAATTGCTTATTTGTTTGTCGAAGTCAAAACAGAAGCAGAATCAGGAATCTAAAACACCCATCTCCTGTTTTGATTCGATCAGATGAAGCACAATTAGAAGTTGGCATTTTCATACACTACAAAGTGATTTTTTCAGCCAAAAACTGATACACACTTTTTTCAATGATTGCAAACACTCTCAATGTACAAGCAGTTTGGGCCTTCGTGGACCTTTTGTTGGAATAGGGTGTAAGAAAGTTCCTGTTTCACCAAGGCTGGAAAGTGGAATATAGTTAGATAAAGCCAAACATAGGATATATACCTATTGAACGTTTGCTCCATATAGCAGTCACTATTTTGATTTTAACTTTGATTGTCTTTAGTGTTTAATCATGTAGTGGTGTGTAACTTTTGAGGTGCTTTTGTTACTAATGATTGACAGATTGAAGATGTCTGTGGTGCTAGATAGTTACTAATCCTTTGGTCTTAATATTCAAAACCTAGAGAACTAGGTGATGTGAGGACAGTGAGGCCTGTATTTTTTATAGCCCAAAAAGCCACATTAACAGGTTTTTGCTCCTTTTTTTCAGTTTATTTGTCATTTACTGTTGTGTGCGTGTATGTGTTTGTGACCTTGTGTTTTGAAAAAAAAGTAGAACCCATTCCCGAGGGCCTACTGTTCTTGCCCTAGAACTTTGTAGAATAGGTGAATCGCGGGACGTGCCTCAACACGTCAGGGTCCGAGTTGCCATAATTGAGTCACCTCACAAGAAATTCTCCTCCACCCTATGACCAGGGGATTCGAACCTCCACGATGTGAGTGTCGCAAGCGAGACAACACGTCATTCGAATCATTTACCAATTGAGCTATGCCCTGGGACCGACCTTCTTGTGTTTTGGTTTTCTTGAATTCGAAACTTGATTGGCTAGGATAAATTGTTTAGTCAAAGATTTATCAATTGTTTGGGATCTTGACTACATTATCATACTATCTTTTGGTTTTACTCTTGGCTAATAACTAGAGTCATTAAATTGGTCTTAGCCCGTCGGGCCAAAGGAAAAATCGGGCCAGGTGAGAATTCCGTCGGACCTATTTCGAGGCCTACCTATGAAAATACATACAAAATGACCAAGCCCACTTTTAAGGCCAAATGGTTGAACCAAATAGGCCTGATCTCTTTCGTGCCTTCAAAATTTGAGCCTGGTATGACCTTTTTCATCGACGGGGCTTATTTTGACCCCTCCATTGATAACTGGTCCAGGTTATGAGGGTGTGCAATTATATAATTCGGCTCACCTCCTATCGTCCTATGAATAGTCATCATTTGAATTTGTCCTCACTTGCGTAGGTAGTATTACGTTCCTATTTTTTATTAGGGGTAATTTGGTCATTTCGAAATTATCCAACTTTATCATCAATGTCGAGACAAAATATTATTCTACTAAAATAATCACGCATCACAATCATACTTCTCAAAACCATTATTAACTCATTTATATTATTTTATCAATCCAATTAACAATCGCAAACAACTCTCAAATGTTTAACTAATAACCAAAATTGCTGAAGAATCCTCTTTTTTTTTAGGGATGCTGAAGAATTCTTTTTGTTTGCTCAGTTAGTTAAGATAACTGGTCTCCTATTGACTTGATTGAAATGTTGTGTCATTAACTCTTTTTTTTTTTTTTTTTATGTTTGACGATTTTTGGGCTATCAGAATGTTAAATAGTTGATGCAGCCTTGAAATCTTCCTTGTATTCTGGATCTGATATTAAATGTGTAATGTTTCCTGTTCCTAGTACCAAACAGGACACCTACTTGAGTAAAACTCCAAATCTCATCTACTAGCTTTAATTCTTATAAGTTACAAATATCCCCTTAGAGTTTGTATTTATCTAACAAATACTCCTCGAGGATGCAATCTGTAAGATAAAAAAAAAAATGTCAAGGGGATATTTGTAATTTTAAAATATAACTGAATTTTCTTTTTGTAATTAGGCAAAACCTGGGGGTAATTTTGTAGTTAACCCATTTGAAGTTGATCCAGCTTGACTTTGCATTCTATAATTTCCTTTCATTTGAATCTTAGCCTTCCATAATTATTTGGGTTAACTACAAAATTACCCCCATGTTCAGCTTAATTACAAAAAAAAAAAAATTCAGTTATATTTTAAAACTACAAATATGCCCTTGACATTTTTTTTATCTTACACATTGCATCTTCAAGGGATATTTGTTAGATAAATACAAACTTTAAAGGGATATTTGTAATTTTGAAAAATAATTAAATTTTTTTTAATTAGGCTAAACCTGTAAGTAGTTTTTGTAATTATCCCTAGTTATTTTATAAGGGAATCTTTGTTTAGTGGGTGCCACAGTAGATGTTGATTAATTGATTTTAGTATTGAAATGATAGGTATAGTTTATCCTTAATACAAATCAATAACTACACTATTAAATCTAGCTATGTTTTCTTGAATAGTGTTAAAAAAAATAATCCAAGAACTACCTAAACATGCTATAAAATGGTGAGGGTGGATGCATCTTTTGCCGTCATAGGAATCAAATAAATATTATTTTACTCATTGGTTCTTTGGTAGGTGAAAATTGTCTCCCACCTGTTATTATTAATTTATTATTATTAATTATCATCATTATCTTCTAATCTTTTCTTAATTGCATAGTTGATTATCTTATTTCAAATAATCAAACATAAATCTGTTTCTGATGGCTACAAATGGACACGAGTCATTCGTGCCAGTTTTATTTAAAAAAATAAAATAAACAATGAATTAAATTTTAAAAAAAATAAACATTTATAAATAAATCTTGTGTTTTGACTATTTACAAGTTGCAGAAAAATAAAAACAAGGAAAATGACAGGGTATGTATAAAAAGAGGGTGTTGAAGGGTAAGGAAAAATCCAAAGGCAAGAAAGACAGTGACAAGATTTTTGGCCAGGTCAATTAAATTGATTTGAATAAAATCAGATTCACAAGCTAAAAAAAATTGGTGATTTTTTTTTTCTACCTCAGTTTTTACACTCTTTGGTGAAAAGTTTCACATCATCAGGCTTGAAGTACTCTATTCTTGCTTCTTATCTTTGCTTTTCTTATTTTATATATACATAATTTACAAAGGAAATTTTTATTTTAAGGCAATCCATGTGACATAAAAAAGTCAATGGATAAAACGCAAACATTTTTCTAAGAGATAAAAAGAAGGTACATGAGTAACTAAAATTAGTTTTTGACCCTTGTAATAGTAAAGGGCAAATTTTAATAGTAAATAACAATTTTTTTATTTTTTACCTTTCAGTTGTAAAGGATAAATATTTAATTGTGATGAAAGGTCATATTTATGCCTATAAATATGAGTTGTTTTTTACATTTGAAGAACACACAAAACTTACAAAATTTCATATATCTCCTAAAACTTTTGCAATTTAATTTTTGGTGATAATTTTTAGGCATAATTTTCAGTTCGCCGGAATAGGTAATTCGATTTTCTCGTCTTATCCTGGGAAACAGACGTCCAGAATAGGTGACAGATCTATTTTAAGGATAGTGTGTTGAACACACGGGAACTAATTTTTATTTTGATTACTTTGCAAATTTTAGCAATTCGGATTTTTCGATTTAGATAAATTGTACTAGAAGAAACATTACTATTTTCCTACAACTATAATTAAGTAAAATATTGAGATTTCTTGTTCCATAATATCCGAACATCGTTGTCACCGTAGTTGGCGATTTTATTTTTCATTTTTTTTTTGGTTTCTGTTTTCTATGATTTTATGGCTGCAAGACGCCAGTTTGGAAAGTAGAGAATGGTTGTGTACATGGTCTACTCCTTGTAAAGATGGATTAAGAATTTAAAATGATTCTAAAAATGAATTTAAAAAATATAGGATGATAAAATATATCGTTTGATTTGTAAATGGTAACCTACCAATTCAAGAATATACATTTTGGTAAACCTTTTCGAGCTCGAGGTGGCATGAAATTGTGCCACCTTTTAAGAAGCATTATATTAATTGATTAAAAATACTAGGCATATATTTCTTCTGATGTGACCTTAATTTTTTTTTTTTTTTTTTTTTTTGATAACTCGGGCAGAACTGCGCTTTTTACGCCGACTACGCTCGAGACAACATTCCGCTCCTCATTCTTCGCCGCCAAGGTAAAGCGGGATGTGCACGCATGGCGGCCGTTGTTCTCGACGGGGTCTGGCGGACGTACAACGAGATCCTCAGGTAAAGAGAACAATTATGTTCGACCCCCAATCTACTAATAACGATCTCTCCCGAATCGAACCCACACGGATCTTTATTCAAGATGAGTTCCCACCAAATCTTCACCGGCTCGCATATGCCCGGGAGCAATTTGATGGAGTAGGGATATAAACCTCGACCTCCACCCCACCAACAATTTGATGGAGCGGGGATTTGAACCCCGACCTCCATCCCACAATTCTTGTGGTGGCCAGAGTGGGTGGGCTAAGCCACCTGGTTAAAACTTTGGAGGGTAAACTTTTTATACTAGCCACCCCCACCAAGATCTGCGGTCCCCACCACAAGAAACCCCAACTCGGCCTGCCCCTACGGATTAGTATACACCGCTTGGCCCTACGCGTATGGAGGATTTTTGAGAGGCATGGTTCTAGTAAATATCATTTGGAGAGATTCGAACCCAGGACCTAATGGTGCAGGCAAGATCCTTTGACCACCGGTGATCCTGGCTCCAATTGATACCTTAATCTTATTTATTAACCATATTAGTAATTGAATACTTTTCTTATGACTTTTTCCCTTTAAAAAAGTGTGGACGGAAACATATTTGGATCGATTTAATTTGGTGGTGTGAATTTCAAATTCATAATAACAAATTTATTGAGCTTGTTTGGATGACATTATTTTACAATGAAATTCAAATTCTTAACTCCTATTATTGAGTTATTTTTTTGAGTAATTGTGTTGGATTTCAAACTCATCCCATTTAGAATCATTTGAATTTTTTTCCACAAATCCTTCGATCAAATCCAAATGGAGCTTTATTTCTCATAGGAAAAATGTGGCTAGTTCAATGTTACTCATATGGGTAATGGCCAACTCGATGAGATGTTAACATATATCCTATTTCACAAAACATAGTGTAAATATCTAAAATGGAAGGCATGTCAACATCTCATGGTAATTTGGCACTACCCACACGGGTAACATCAAATTAACCATGAAATATTTACGTACAAATATAATTATAATCCAAATCTTGCAAACTCAAGATGCCCCCTCCCTCATCTTCTTGCTCTTTGCAAAAATAATATATTCTCCCCCTCATTCCACCATGGGAGAAGGATATAATATTTTTTGTTGTTGTTTTTCTTCTTCTCTTCTTCAGTTTTTTCAATTTCTCTCATCCGTGGGAGTTGGTTTCTCCCTTGTGGGAGCTAGTAGATTTCTCCTTCCTATGGGAGTAGGTTTTTCTAGTCTGCGAGACTTGGTTTGACTTTTTTTGTTTGTTTTTTCTTTTCTTTTTTAGATCTATTTAAATTAGTAGATATGTTCTTTTGCGGATGGGGCTTTATTTGGAGTTTTTCATCAGTTTCTGGTAAATCTGAATATTAGAAAGAAATAATGTGGCTCGTCTAAACCTTCATTGAAAGTGCAAGCAGTGACTCGAAAATAAGTCTAGTGTGGATCTTTTCGCAATTGTCACTCGTACAATAAACTAGAAGCTTCTTCTTTTAATATATTTAGAAAAAATTAACTTCACCATTTATTTAACGCTGGAAACATGGATGCATTTCACCTGAACATATATATGAACAACTACCAACTAGCAATAACAAGTTTATTATATTAGTTTCACTTTAAATCCTAATACTTGTAATCTTGTACTATTCTACTAATGATTGGGCCTTATATAGTTTATTATCTCTCCCAATCACACTCAATCTTATTTCCACTTTCTTCTGTCTCAACATAAATCTTATAATTCTCAAAAAAACAAACATAAATTCATTTACTAAAATTCAAAGAATACCACAATTTGACACTTGTGATTAACATTTTTGCCAAAAAAGTAAGCACATCTCTTACCAAAACATCCACCTTATAATAAATTATATTAATGCTTAATTAGATGGAATAATGACAACATGGGAGGCCACAAAGATATGACACCCTATTATTAGGACCAAAATTAAAATGAGTCTATTATGGCTAGTGGAAGCTTCATAAAAAGATTAGTGGGTGATTAGGGGTTTGTTAGGGATTAATTAATTAATTGGGAGATTTTGAGCTAGGCCTTCTTGGATTGTATCGCCCTCGACATGATTAAATTAATCCAAGAACAATTATAAGCTAATGCACTAGTTAATTTAATTTGCAAGAAAAAGAACCTTGAAAATGTGAAAACAATGACATGGGTTTGGGACCAAAACTCAGTCTCCCACATGTAGCATGTGGAATTTAAGATTAATCAATTAAAATTCCAAGGATAGAGAGCTTAAACCAAGAAAATTACTTTGTTGTGTAACTTGTTAAATTATTTAGTTAAACTTGGAGTTTGCCCAAAACCCTAGGAGATATCGTGGGCTAGCCTGTGGGTCGACCCAAAACTAGGGCTAGAGACCTTGAATCTTCATGAACGAAAAGTGCTAATATAATATATAGGGATAATTACGAAAAAAAAAAATCGGGCAAATTACAAAAAAAAATAAAAAATTAATAATAATAATAAAAAGAGTTTTGAAAATTAAGAAAAACCCTTGAGTTTTGATTCAGTCTTATATTTTTTCCATTCACAACCAAAAAATAATTCAAAAATCTTTATGATATTTCTAGAAATATTACAGTTATATCCCCTTAAGTTCAAAATAGAATCAAGCCTGATGCGGCTATTATAATTTTCTAACATCTCTGGGATTTTTTGTAATTAGGTCAAATCTCAGGGGTGTTTTGTAATTACCCCAAGGCAAGCGCCTCAGACTAATTCTTTATTTTGTGTGTATATTTATATATATGCTAGAGTATAGTTTATAAAGATGTATTATATATTGTGAATTATTATAATTTGAACCTTTTGTCTCCATGAATACGATTCAGTGTTTGTTAATTTTGAATAACATTTAGTGGTTTGTCATTTTTTTTTAATGATCGGATCAATGTTAAAAATAAAAATTCCGTATTCCAAATTGTGGGTATTATGGGCATTTCATATTTTCATATTAAAAAATTGATGAATTTAGAATTTATTAACAGTAAGGAGTGGTAAGCATAATTTATAATTAACACAAGGAGTTATCCACTATTAATTTTATTAACATAGAGAAGTTTGTTGCAATTTTTTTAAAAAAAACACAAGGGCCTTTTTGCAATTTACCTTTTTTGATTGAAACATTAGCCATTTAGCCATGAATAAGCTTAAAGTTTTTTCTTACTAAAAGAATAACCCCAAACATAAGTCCTACATTAGGACATAATTGGCATGGGGTTCCAAGACACTAAGTTTAGTTTGACCCAAAAGGGACCTCCAAATTGCATTACAAACAAACATATTGTTCTCATATTTACATACAAAAAGAGGTAGAACTAAGCCACTCCCAATATACATTACTAAAAAAAATTAAATTTCTAAACCCAAAAATCTACATTGGAAAAATGGCCATATTGATATTCCCATGCATAAAAATTCCATCTTGTCAAAACCCAATAAAGCTATTGGAAGATTACTCAAAACCCAATAATTTAAAGTTTAGAATAGTGATGATATTTTACATCTACATACAAAAATTACCTCAAAACATTCCACCTATCTGGAAAAATGCTACCCCCAAAGAAACCATCACTTTGTATATAAATGTTCTGGTTTATTTTTGAGCTGTATTTACCATAATTTTCATTTATTTTCAAGAGAAGTAATAATTAAAGAAATGGGGACCAACCCAAAAACCCTCCAAATCCATACATAACATTCCCTACACCTAGAGCTGGCAGCAACTCGGGCCGTGGGCTAGCTCGACGAAGATGAGGTTGGGTTGGGACCGACCATAATTTTTTTTAGGCCCAAAAAGTCGACATATTTGGCCGCGAGTTGGGTTAGCTCGATTTTAGTCCTACCCAATAGTTTTGTATACAAATTACAAAATACACTTATGTGGCTATGCCATGCATTTTCATGACCCAACCCGAATTTTTTTAAAAACTCGATGGGCTGGGGCCGGACCAACACATCCTTACACCTAGAGTCGACAATGGGCGGGGTGGGCCATGCATTAACCCAACCCGAATTCTTTTCAAAAGTTCGATGGACTTGGGCCGAGCCAACACATCCTTACACGTAGAGGTGATAATGGGTCGGATTGGGCCATGCATTGACCCAACCCAAATTCTTTTCAAAAGGTCGATGGGCTTGGGATGGACCAACATATCTTTACGTCTAGAAATGACAATGGATGGGGTTGGTTTGGTGGGAGCCCATTAGGCCAAATGATAAAAATTGGGTAGGGTGAGGTCGTCATTTTGTGTAGCCACCCAATCAATTACTAATATTTACACATGCTTTCTGCTACACCGTTCGGGCTTGTCGGACTTTTGAGTTGTTCAGATCTGGCAAAAATAGGCCCAATACTTTTCGGTTCTAAAAATGAAACCTAATCCAACCTTATATGCCGATCGGCCTAATTTCGTCAGCTCTAATACGACACCTCCTTCCAAGTTCCATCTTTCACCCTTGCTGACCGCGGGCAGTCTTGAAATCAAAAGGGCACAAGAATCCGGGCAGCTGGGGTCTTGAAATCAATAGGTCCTATACTCCTATTGATTGATAGTGAAGCAAAATGTATACATTGCCATGCCATCCTTAACTTGGGTCAGGGCCCCTTGGTTTTGAGCCTAAACACCTCGAGAAATACACTATTTTATATGTCTCTCTGTTTTAATTTCTAATTTTTTTACTCTTTTTTTTTTTTTTTTTTTTTAACCCATCTCTCTCTGCACTTTATTCTCTTCAAAATTCGATACTTTGCTCTCTGTACTCAGAACGAGGTTTTGAGAAGAGAACACACGGCCTCCCACACCCCATAAAAACAAAAGCCCATATCTCTTTTACATTGTCTCCCATTTATTTATCTTTATTTTCTTTTTCTGCATTGTCCTGTTTTCTACATTCAGAATTTACCGTTTCTCCTTACTTTCTTGATTTCCCTTTGTTTTTTGTTGCCAGTGGTGTTGTGATTGTCAAATAACAGAAACACAAGCAAGTTTTTTTTTTTTTTTTTTTTGGGTTCTGACTGAGATTCTTGGAATTTGACTTGGGTTTTGTAAATCCTAAATCAACATGCCAAGAAATTGGGATTTTCTTTATTCTCTCTGTTGTTTATTGTTTATCACTTAGAAAAAAAAATGGGTTCTTGGTTCATATTGTTTTGCTAGCATTGTTCTTGAATTTGAGAATTTGTTGAAGAAAAGAGAAGAAAGATTTGATCTTGGTCTTTAAATTTCAGAGAGTTTGAGAAAGTTGTTCATTTATGAAGTGGTGAAACAATGAGAGATGGGAATTACAAGAAAAGCAAGGTTTGTTTGTATTTTGGAAGAAAAAAAAAATAGTGCATTAATGAAATTTATGGAATTTATTGCTTTTCTGCATTGTTGTTACTTTCAAGATTTCTGATTTTTGGTGTTTTATTTGATGAAGTTTTCATGGCCTAAAACACTAGTCAAGAAATGGTTCAACATCAAAAGCAAAACTGAGGATTTCCATGCTGATGACATCACTAGTGGAGGTAATTTCATCATCTGCCAATGGTAAATAAATCCAATTTGGGATTTTTATTTTTTATTTAAAAGAAAAAGTTGTAGTCTTTAAAATCTATGCTAATTTTTAGAATGAATGGGATTTTCTTCCATTTTCAATCTGCTGAGATCTCTTCTTTGTTGTGTCACATCTCTGAAAATTACCAAGATTTTTATTTTTCCTTCATTCTGAAGCAAATAAAAATTTAATCGTTTAATGTTTTTCTTTGTTGTGCTAATGTGGGTCATATGCTGTGACAGTTTACAACCACAGCTTTAAAAAAACTTTAATTTTTGCTTTTTCAGGTGTTGATGAAGAATGGAGGAGCAATTTCTCAGAGAGGGAAGCATGCACTATCAAGAAAAGTAAAACAGGTTCAGAATTTACACAACTTGTTTACCTTTTGGACCACAATTATATTACTTAACCACTATTCTCAACAATAAAGCTAGAGATAACAAATTTCATTGTACGATGGCCATCGCGATAATCCGTACAGCCGACCCCACATAGTGGGATTAACGCTAGCAGTTTGTTGTTGTTGTTGTTGTTTTTCTTCAATGCTTATTTCCTAATTTGAATTACAGAGAAATCGAATCGACGAACTTCTGACCGTGTTCGACGAAGTAAGATTGATCTTGATGCCTCCCAAATTACAGATGTGAACAATTACAAGTATGTGTTTCTTTTTAGCATTTCATAGGCAAAATTGCAAAATTGGTCCTGTAATTATAAGGCGGTAGTAGCAAAAATGTCTTGTAAAAATCACATTTTGCAAAAAAGACCTATAGTTATATCAAACTCTCGATTTTGGTCCTGCAAAATGCACGGTTTTTAAAATAGTCCTGTAACTATATGGAAATTTCTGTTTTTGGTACTAATTTCACTGAATTTCAATAACGTGAGTGACACATGTAGTCCCCAATTACTAGTGAAATTAAAACCAAAATTGAGATTTTCATAGAGTTGCAGGACTATTTTGCAAAACGTGCACTTTGCAGGACTAAAATTGAAACATTTATATAGTTATTTATGTAGTTACATGACCTTTTTACAAAACGTGATTTTTAGAGGACCTTTTTGCGATACGCCCTATAGTTTTGCAGGACTAACATTGCAATTTTGCCCATTTCATAAGTTTTAAATTTGTATTTAGTAATCGAAAAAAAAAGGCTTTGTTTTACATAATTATCGATTTATATTCGAATAGGATCTTTGTAGCAACATGGAATGTAGCTGGAAAATCTCCACCTAATTATTTAAATCTTGAAGAATGGCTACACACCTCACCTCCTGCTGATATCTATGTCCTTGGGTGAGAGTTAGTTGAAATTTTGTCTATTTTTCATATAAAGTTGAATTTTTAGAATGATTATTATTAATGAATGTATGTTTATCATTTATAAGGTTTCAAGAAATTGTCCCTCTTAATGCCGGTAACGTTTTGGGCACGGAAGATAATGGCCCTGCCGAAAATGGTTAGCACTTATTCGAAAAACTCTAAATAGTCTACCCGAAATAGTGGCAGTTGTCGTGACGCCTTCCCCAGTTTCGATCCGATCGTCGAACTCGGACGAGCGATTTTGAAGGATCGAATCGAGAAAAAGACATCGTCTTTCTTCCACCGCCGTTCGTTCAGTCGTTAAGCCGTAGCATGAGAATGACCGATAACGACATTTCAATGCAACACCGAGACTTGATCGTCGGTTCAGTGTTTGTGATCGAGTGATGTATGGGAATAGACAAAGTGATTATTACGATCCGAATGCCAGGTGGGACGGTTCGTCTGATGACGAAAAACGATTCGCCTTATGCGCATTATAATTCGCCGGTTTCGTATAACTATTCTGTATCTATGGAGGATAGAGAGAGAGACAGTTAGGCCAATCGAGGTATTGCTTAGTTGCGAGTAAGCAGATGGTGGGGATTTTTCTTACGGTTTGGATAAAGAGTGATTTAAGAGACGCCGTTCAGTAATCTGAAGGTTTCGTGTGTTGGTAGAGGGTTGATGGGTTATCTTGGAAACAAGGTATGGTTTTGCTTTAGTGGAATTCTTGATTTTTAGAATGAGATTTGTACGGATGACCGAAAGGCGCTTGATTTTAATGTGTTAAAGTTTTTCAGGGTTCAATTTCGATTAGCATGTCTTTGCACCAAACGAGCTTCTGCTTCGTTTGCAGTCATTTAACGTCCGAGAGAAGGATGGTGATGAGCTACGAAGGAACTCGGATGTTATGGAGATTTTGAGGAAAACGAGGTTTCCACGAGTTCATGACGCGGGGATGAGAACTCTCCTCAAACAATTCTTGAGCATGAGTAAGTTGTTCATTTATATTTAGAGCTAATTACAAAAATCCCCTCATCATGTCTTAAATTTAAGTGGTAACTCTAATATTTCGTTAAATGTTAGGGGATTTTTGAAATGATTTTTGTTTATGAAGAGGAAAAATGTAAGACAAGTATCAAATTCAATGGGGGTTTTTGCCATTTTCGAAAATCTAAATCTTGCTTGTGTTCTCTTACAGTCGAATCATATGGCTCGGGGACTTGAATTACAGAATTTCGCTATCTTACCGATGTGCAAAGGCTCTTGTTGAGATGCACAACTGGCGAGCTTTGTTAGAAAACGACCAGGCAAGCAAATATAATTAGCATCGATTTTAATTTCCAAAATCCGTTGGACTTCAATCGTTATACTTTTGCTCCGTATGTCCCACTGATTTATTTTCTTTAAAACAGCTTCGTATAGAACAGAGGCACGGCAGGGTTTTCACCGGATGGAATGAAGGGAGGATATATTTCCCTCCTACATACAAATATTCAAATAATTCCGACCGATACGCTGGAGAAAATATGCACCCAAAAGAGAAACGAAGAACACCAGCATGGTAATCTTTTTCTTTAATAAAAAAGGATAATTACAAAAGGCCCCTTAAGGTTTGGGCTAATTACAAAAATAACAAGTGATTTCTGAAAATTACAAAAAAATAAATAAAAATCCTGAGGTTTGATTGTGTCTTAACTTTAAGGGGGTAACTATAATATATTGATAAATTCAAGGGGAGTGTTTGGAATATTTTTTGCATATGAAGGGGAAAAATGCAAGACAAAATCAAACCTCAATGGGGCTTTTGCAATTTTCTAAAATCTCTGGGTTTGTTTTTGGTAATTAGTCCGAACCTCAAGGGGTTTTTTGTAGTTATCCCTAAAATATATACACCGACCCTACTAGTGGGATTAGGGCTTAGTTAGTTGTTGTTGTATCCCTAAAATATATACAATTTCACACGATCTTTAGCGGATATTTATGGTACACAACTTATTTTTGTGTGTTCATGGATCAATGAAGGTGTGATCGTATATTATGGTACGGCCGAGGCCTCCAACAACTATCGTATGTTCGTGGAGAATCGAGGTTTTCAGATCATAGACCAGTGTACAGTATATTTTTGGCGAAGTTGAGTCTATCAACCGTAACCGAATCAAGAAAAGCATGAGCTATTCCAGCTCAAGGGTCGAGGTTGAAGAGTTGCTGCCTTATGCACATTGTTATGCTCAACCAAATTTCTTCTGAGGAAAGTATTCATATTTAATTACGGATCGCACTTTGGACCTTATGTCGGAAAATGAGGAAAAGCGCGGCTGCTAAACAAGTAGGTCATTTTTTTGAAGGACAATTCGAGTTCCTTCTTTTTTAGTTCACTTTCTTAAGGAAATAATTTTTCGGGTTTTTTTTTCCAGCTTGCGCGTAATTTTTACATGGCTTGGGACAACTTTGTCATTGATTTAAGAGGAGTTATTCGTTGATAATTCAGGTGATTTTTGAAATGTACTTTGTGTTCTGTGGTGTCGGTTTATATAAATTTTCTGGATAAACCATTGTGTATTTACTTGAGTTTTATTGCTTTAATCATTCAACTGTCTTTTTCTTTTCCCTTTTAAAAAAAAAAAAAAAAGTTGCATACTCGTTTTACCAGGGCTTATGATTATGTTGGTCATATTCATCTGTAACATTTGCTTTTTTATTGCAGATGAATTAGAGAGACATGGAGACATTGATTTTCGGTATATCGATCGACTTATATATGGTAATTTGAAGTATTCTCTGTTTCTTTTTTTCCTTTTATTTTTTAAAAATTCTAGTTCTCCGCACATGTTTCTAATTAAGCAAAAACTTGTGTAAGACAAATGCACGGTGCGACGGGTGATACTTTTAATATAAAAATGATACCTTGTCACTAAAATTAAGTGTATTCGGACAAACTATCAGGTTTTACACTAAAAGTATCAGTTTTTACATTAAAAGTGCAATCGCGACCGTTTACGACCATCTGCTCTTCTAATTATTTTACCTAATTGTTTCTCAATGTATGTATGTCTTGGCAGGTTCATATTGTAAACAAGAATTTTAAGATTGTAGCCAATAATGAGGTAAGAAATTTCATTATTGGTCTATTAAATCCATTCAGTTACAATTATCATTTCTTGATTGGTGTGATATCATACTTTATTTGGTTTTGCAGAATGCTGTTGCAATGAGGAAAATAAAAAGGGACTTTGATGTAAATACTCAATTCTTCTGGGAAGATTGTAAATGATTAGAAAATTTTGGGACCTGCTGGAGATTTAGTTTTATCAATTATTCTTGTTAACCAAGAAATGGTGGATTGGCCATTTCAAAGTTGAGATTTTTAATAGTTAGGTTGATAACTTGTAGATGTAAATGTTTATCAGATTATGTATTCAAAACATTTTATTGAAAAGAGATGAAGGAAATTAATTCTTTATGCAAGATGAATATTCTTTATTGTCCATCTGTCCTATGCCCATTTAATCTATAATTTCTACAAATTTCTTATTCTTAAGGGTTAATTACAAAAACTAACCCTGAGGTTTTAGCCTAATTACAAAAAAAAATATGTTATCTTTCATAATTGCAAATACCCTCTTGCTATTATTTCTATTTTACAAATTGACCCTCAAGAGACGGTATTTATTAGGTAAATACAAATCTTAAGGTTGCAATTTTGTAATAGAATAAACCTCAGGGGTGGTTTTGTAATTATCCCTATTCTTGTTTCCTTGAACAGAATGAAGGGAAATTCATGAGCAAAAATTTCAGTTGTCCCTATTGGTATTTTAGTGGCTTTATATGAGTCAAGCTTGAAGCTTTGATACTTTAGAATTTCAAATTGCTTGTTTGTATTTAGACTTTTAACTTTAACTTTTTGTGTGTGTATCTGTGTGTTTTTTGTCTCTTATAACCTTACTAAGTTACTATCATCAGGTAAGTCTCAAAAGGCAAGAAAATCCAGAAAAGGGTTGTCCATATTATGCTTTTACCAAATCCTCTTTTTTCATTCATTTCTGTTCACTAACACATACCTTACATAAAAGGCTACCCAAAACCCTTTTGTTCATTAAAAGGAAAGGGCAAGTTTAGGATTTTATTTGGAAATAAAGAAAAAAAAAAGTGAAACTTGAAATCATTTCCCAACTATTTCGAGAAATGAGCTTGTTTTTGTTTTTAAGGGAAGTTTTGAGCAGAAATGAAGTTATTTTCAATTTTTATGAAAATAAGAAAGCTAAATTAAAAAATATGCCTCTAACTATTGAGTGATGGCAAAATAAAACGAAAGAACTTATTCAACTTGCAATTTAGGATAATAATTTTAAAAAAATTACAGATTGGAGACTAAATTGGCCGTCGATTTCAAAATTTTCCCATAATTGATTATCAATTTGTGGATTTCATTTATTTCGGTCATAATAATTCTTGACTAGATATATGACATGGAAAATTCACGATGACTTGAAAAAAAAAAAAAGAAGAAGCAGAGAATCGAACGTATTTCCATTTCCAAGCATATAAAATACTCCCTTCATCCCAAATATGTAGTCCAATTTGACTTTTCACACGATTAAGAAAAACAATTGGAAACTACAAATGTGTTAGATATTTACTTGATTTGTCATTATTTAATGAATAGTGTAAATTATAAAATGTATATTAAATAGGAGTATAATAGTACAAAACGAAAAAAACACTATTAAATTTAAAAAGTTGACTATATATTTGGGACATAAAAAAAAAATTTGTTGACTATATATTTGAGACAAAGAGAGTTACAAAAATTACAGGCAACAAATAAACATATTTTTATTTTTCTTATGAAAATTAATAAAGTATAAACATTCATTGTCCAACACTGAAAACTAGAAATTTGACTTGGAAAATATACGTGAAAAGGCCAAAATTTCCTGATTTCATGGTGAATTGATATCGAGCATTTGTAGGTTTACCACAGTAATATTGGTAGAATTTATTGGTAGAAATCAAAATTTTAATTTTTTAAGTACAAATAAACCACTATTACATGGAGGGTATGTGGCGGCGTTAGCGGTGGCTGGTTACGGGGCCCTATACAGCTCCGCCGATTAATCTCCTTGCCACCGTACTATACTCCCAGTTGCTGTCAGATTTTTTTCTTTTTAAACTGTTCCAATTTTGTACGACTAATTTGTAGTTAGTGGTATCGCTTTATGTAACGGTGTTGATCGGGATTCGAACTCGGTATCTTTCAGTTTCTTTGAAATTTATCCCCTCCCTTCCAATATATTTTTACCATTAAACATGTATTTCAATTGATATCGCCACCCTTTGTAAGAATATTGACAAGGATTTGAATACAATATTTTTCAGTTTCTTTGAAATTTATCTTATCTTCTCCAACAAATACTTCAAACATATTAAAAAAAAAAAAAACTGTTCCAATTTTTAATTTCGTCTAAAAGCAGTCAATTTGCAAAAGTATTAATATTGACACTTTTGGTTAGTTGTAATATTAGCTTTCATCATGTTAATTTTGTCTGTTGTTTTTTTCAATTGTTTGATTTTTTTTTTTTTTTGATTCTGACGTCCTCAATTCTTTTGAAACATGTACAACTGTACAAGGGTTGAATAATTGAATTCTTGACAATGAAAACTTTCTTAATATTTGCAACATGTAAATTAGATTTAATGGTGATAATTTATGACATTACACGAACCTAACACGTTATAATTAAGCGGGTTTATGTTGAGGCTTGACGGATTAGAGTCATAATCGGGTGGCACCCGAAGAACACGAATAATAAACAAGTCGAGTGGTGATTGAGAAAATTGGCACGAATAATAAATAAGTTAAGTTATGATTGAGAAAAATAGACACGAATAATTAAGCGGATGTGAGTTATGATTGAGAAAACTAACATGAATAATAAAACATATTGGTTTAAAAAAAACGACACGAATAACACAAATTATATGTCTCAACAAAATGAACGAACCCGAACACGACTCTAGTTGTTAGATCTAGCAGTGGATTGGGTCGAGTCGTGAGCCAAGCCATAAAAGATCGTGTTGGGCCAAGTTGTATTTCTTGTGGCTCAACCACCTCACAAGTGTGTTGTTGGTTGAGTCTGTTGGGCTTTGAAAGAAAAGTATGTCTGGTCTCTTTTTCGGGTGATTGAACTATTTTGTCATTTCTACAAATTGTCACCCTAAATAGATCCATGGTCATGATATTAAATTGCATTTAATTGACTATACATGAAAAATGAAAAAAAAAAAGAAAAAAATAATTATTATTGGAAAAATGAAGTGGTCTGAAATTTGGTGCCTGCAACAAGTACATAAGTTCATGAAAAAAATGAAAAGGAAAAGAGAGGGCACAGGCGACATTTGTGCCACAATTCCAAGGGAATATTAACTGGCTAGGTTTTTGCTTTACACCAACAAAATCCAGTGCAAATATCAGCTTTTGTTTACCACAATAATAATCATAATAATAAATAATTAAAAATAAAGAAAATTAAGTCATAATTAATTAGTTTTTAAATCCGACGGCTAAACGTTAACACGACATGTTTGGATGTTTCCAAATTCCAAATTGTAGAGAATCCAACAAAGCCTGTTTTTTTCTCTGTTCACACACAGACGTGACATTTGGATTTGGCTGCCTTTTTTTTTTTTTGTGCATTGGGAAATGAGAATTCTTTTGTTTCTTTCATAACTTATAGCTTTTTATTTCCTTATTTTTTACAATTTATTTGTTTCAATAATGTAAAAAAATAATTAATGGCTAGAATACGTATCAGATGGTTGAGTATTCATGAAATTGTGGTAATATTTGATTCTTACTATAAAATTTATATTACGATATAATTTTTGGTGTAACGATGCACGCATCACATTTTTAATGCATCCTTTAGTTGTTATATTGACGTGCCATTGAATCTTGTTAAATTTTGTTGAATATGAAAATGAGATTTAACCAAAATAAGAGCGGATTAAATTATTATACCGTGCACCGTATTTATGTGCTAAAGATTGACACTATTGAGAGAGTAATTGCAAGCACTAAAAAGAGTGATTCTTAGTTGTTAGCAAGAGAAAATCACATTTTATTGTTTGCAATGACAACTTCTACTTTTGATTTTATTTCATTTAATCATAATTGAAAAACATGGGGAGGGGATGCTTTAGGGAATGTTTGCAAACTGGAAAGAAAAATGATTCTCAACTTATAGATGGAAGTTTTGCGTATAGAAGTGAGAATCACTTTTTTTAAGAGTCGCAAAACACTCTTTTATATTTCGATTCTGGTTTGATTTTTACACACAATTAAAGTATTTTTACAAATTAACTTCTCAACCAAACACTTTCTTAATTTAACCAATTTTTGGCTTTTTATTTTCAAACAAAATCAATTTCTAATATTCTCGAAATACTACAAAATTTGTTAATGATTCGTATTATAGAAAATGAGTTGTATTGTGACTAAACATTCTAAACAGTAGGACGACTTTTTAGGGGCCCATGGCGACAAGAAAAAAGGGGCCCCTATAAAAGAAACAAAATATAATAAAAATTTCAAGCTCCAACGGTGGACATCTTTTTTCATCATCCGAATATTCAACAAGACACCACCTACAAACGTAGATGAAAAAATTATCAAATAGTCATTGAAAAATCTAGATCTTCTAACATTTTGAGAAGCAAAATCATCAATAATGTCATCAAAATCAAGATGTCCAACACCTTATTTTCAATACATAAAATTGCCCATCCATTTAATATTTTTTGATACATAGTTGAAATGCAAGTGTGATTTCAAATGTAGTTTTGAAAAACTTTCTATTTGCTAATGCTACAGTCACTGGTATAGTTAACAAAACTTTGTAATCAATGAAAATTGGGAAACAATCCAAAGCTTTTACAATTCCAAGAACTTCAATAGCGATGATTTCGTTTCTTTTGTTAAAAATATTTGCAACACTTGCAATTCAGAAAATAAATTATCTTCATCAATATCATATTTTTCATTATGTTTTAGAGCAACTTCAAGATTAACACAACACTCATACGATCTATTATCATCCATTGAAAGCAACTTCTTAGGACTAAACAAAAAAGCAAAAATATTTTCAAAGACTTTCAGCTGTTCAAATTTTGTCTTTAAAGATGAAATAGCAAAATCAACTACAACAAAAAAGAAAAAGGAAAATTAGTCCTAAAAAATTCCTCTGGTGATTGTGATATATCTTCATTGCAAGTTTCATCAAATTATTTCTTCCTATGAGTTTTACGTTTTTAGGAAAAACAAGATCAATTTACATCTTAGATGCAATCTTATAGCAGTTTGGAAACCTTCCTCCCTATATTTCATTTCTTATATTTTTTTCAATTACAGCAATCCGCACTTTAGAGGCTAAAAGAGAAACCAACTCATTTTGATTCTTATGCTAAGATAATGATAATGAATCTCATTATTTTCAATTCGTCTGAAAATGCTCTTGCACCACCAAATCAAATTAATTAATTAATTCAATTAACCCCATAAAATTGCCATTATTATGTAATTTCCGATTCTAAAAGCAAATTATGCTTACAAGACATTTCACAATAGAAATAGATTAAGACTTATTTCCAATGCTCTTTCTCTTTCTTAATTTGCACTTGTATCTCTTTATCAATTATCTTATTCTTTTGGTATTTTTAATTTTTTGAGGCCCTATAATTTTTTTATAAAAAAAAATGTATACATATATAAAGGCCAGAGATTCAGGACTTACGAAATCTATTTTGAAATTGATTTTTTTCAAAATTTTGGGGGCAAATGCAATTTTTCATAAATCAGAAAAATTACATTTTGAAAAATTTTGAGCGCTCACTCACTTAGTTAAATTCTCATTTTCTCGATGAGTCGGTCCCGATTCTAAACTTATGGCAATGTCACATTTAATCAAGTATTTTTGAACTAGATAATATTTTGTTTTCAACTTATACGTACATTTCTTGATAGAATATAATACTATTGTCGTTTGGCAGTATATATTATACCCTTGTTCCGGTTCATGTAACTTACCCTTTGGACTAAACTAAGATTTGGACATTGGCCCGTGTTAAGGTAACACCTTTATTTTAATTAATAAAAGATAAGAAAAAGAGAGACAAAGATCCAAGTGGGGATGGGGAGTTGCAACTTGGTTTCCATTTTTAGGAGCATATACTTGCCCTTTGATTTTATTGTTACAAGAAAAGCTATATCATATCCTTAATTATATATAGAAAATTATCACTGTAAAATAACGAAAGAACCATCCACCTTCCTAAGATCCAGTTGGGCTAAATTGCAAAACTAGTCATCCAGTTTTGGCCCTTGGGGTGGTGATATTTTTACTTTTAATAGACGGTCGGTCCTGTGTGCTGCCCCAACCCCGCCGGCCTTGCGTGCTGCGCCCCCAATTCTTGGTGGTGCCCCTTCATCAAATTCCTTTAAATTTCAAAGATTGCGACCATACTCTGTCGGAACCAAAGACTTTGATTTCGTAAGGTGCCGACGGAATCCTAAAAACAACATCCGACGATGAAGTGTTCGGATCGAGACGACGTCGGTGGTTCGATGCCCGCGACGTCAAGGTCCTAGGAGAGATCATTGGCGACGTCATCTGCCATCTCACCACTCCAAATTGAGAATTTTCAATTTTCACGGCAAATTTGCTGATTTGAATGTCAATTAGGACACATATGACATGCATTTTTCATATGTTTATTAAATAATATTATTAAATTCAAAAATAAAATAATAAGCAATTTCGAAGGAAAATTGAAAATCCTCAATTTGGGTTGGTGAGATGACAAATCACATCATCGATAATCCAACTAAGTTTTCAATTTTTCCGCCAAAATAGTCCTTGTTGTGCTTAATCGTATTTGGATTAACTGTATTTGACAAATATTTAGTGCTTGGAAATTCTATTTGAGATCAAGAATTGAATAATGTATCTAGTTGATCCCAAAATCCCTAACCGGATCCTTTTTTTGCAATACAAGCTTAGACTTGTTCCATCTCAAACACTAAGAGATCACCGGAATCCTTATTATTCAACTTTTTGATTATTTATACCACAAAAGCTTACACCTCGGACTCCTTTGAAAAAGGTCAGCCCAACCAACAAATCCATCCATTTTTGTCATATTTATTTAGTTCAATTCGGCGTCAATTATTTTAGTCCTCATCAGTGTCAAAGAATATAAACTACTAGAATAGAAATGTATGACAATAATTAAACAAAATATAGAATTTCATTCATTCCAATTTAAGAAATCTGAATTGTTATATGTGAAACGACTTTAAGGTTATTTTAAATATAGATGGTGTCAGAGATAAAGATAAGAGATTTCAAATGATGAAGAAATAAACTATACATTAATATTTCCCGACTGCATGTACCATACCTCCCCATGTGTACAACACCAAATTGCCAACATAGTAATGTGTTATGGTCCCTCCACGCATGCTATTTCAGATTGTTTGTCAATATTTTTTTTTTTTAGTTGGAAGATTTGATTATAAATTTTAAATAAATTGTTTGAATTATTTTATTTGGAATGAAGAAAGTTGAATGGCACCTCAATATATTATGTAAATTAATCAGATATTTATGGTTTCAACAGTACTGACAATCATCATTTGTAG
The DNA here is from genome assembly GCA_016081115.2 of Rehmannia glutinosa. NCBI lineage: Eukaryota > Viridiplantae > Streptophyta > Magnoliopsida > Lamiales > Orobanchaceae > Rehmannia > Rehmannia glutinosa. The sequence continues at coordinate 355,050 of JABTTQ020000144.1, forward strand.
TATTCTTCTGACTTCCTTTTGATATATCTCCACCAAAAATCAATTCAATTTAATATTTGGTAAATAACACAAATTATTTGATCTGAAATCAATTTAACTAAAAATAACTAATTAAACTCACCCATATCTCTAGGCATTATAATAAGACTACCTTATTTCATTTTTATTTTTTGGCAGTTTTTCACGTGCTTTGTGACCGACAATATCCTGAGCAGGAGTCCTTTGTACATTTGTATTATCTTACAAAAGCTCATAATTTCAAAAAAAAAAAAAAAAAACAAACAAAAGCTCATGGTTTGTTGGTTGCTTCATGTTTAATTCGATTTATTTTACGTGGTCTATTTACCGTTATAAAAAAATATTATTTACTTAGATTTTCATGCTTATATCATATATCTAATTCTTACTCAAAAAAAAAATCATATATCTAATTCACGTATAATAGTAGTTTATGAAGTTCAGTTTAAACGATAATATTGAGGATTTATATATTTTAGGTATTTAGAGGAAGGTAGAGAATCATAATAATTTTTGTGAGTTTTGACATTTACAATTTCAAGCCTTTTTATATTATATATGAAATTAATCTATAAATATATAAAAGATTACATATATACTTTTCAAATAAAAAATAGATTATTGTTTTATTATAATGTAAATTGAATTAATTAAGTAATTGTATTGATATATAGTAGGATTCGTCTTAATTTAGAAGAAAGATATACCTTAGGTGAATTATGAATATATGATTTTTGTTGAGGCAAAAGAAAATAATCCCCTGAATTGCAACAAAAAATATTCTGAGAATCCAAAATCTATATATACATATGCATATATATTAATTTAGCCTCATAAATTTCTTAATTAATGTAAGTATGGTATCAGACTAATTTACTCGTGACTCGTGACTCGTGAGACATGATGCAAGGTTGGTCAATTTATGTCAAAGTTGGAGCTCAATTCGATCCAGCCGGTTATTTTATCGGGGTGGCTATAATTCCAGGCCCCAAAAGGTTGGGCCTATTTAGCTCGATCCATTAGATCAAAAAATTGGATCGGCCAGATTTTTACGGTGTAATTTCATGGGCCTAGCAAGGTTCCAAAAATAATGGTCGATTCTTTTGTTTATGAGCTAACCCGATTTTGCTCTAGGTCGGTGGGCGGCATGGTGGGCTCCAAAAATAGTGATCAGTAGCCATTTGGCTAGCCGTCGATTATTGCTATAGGTCGGTGGGGCGCTGCGGGTGGCAGGCCAGTCTTTTGGACTCGGCCTCATTTTTAAAGTCAGAAATGAACGGACTTATTTGGCTCGATACATTCGTCTTTGAAGCACCGACTCGGCGCAACATTTTATGTGTATTTTAATAGGTTGGGGGACAGGGGCTCCAAAAATAGTGGTCAGGTCACCTTTGTCCTACCAGTCTTACCTAATTTTCACCCTTAGCACGCACGGAGCTATAACTATGTCTGCCTTTCATTTCCCCCCAACCGTTTAACAAGCTCTAATTGTATGTTTTGAAAAAAAATCATCATATATGTAAATTATCTTTTGTAAGTCTTTAAATTTTAATTATAGGGGATAACCAACTCGGCAAGAGCATGCCAGTAAGCAGAGTTCCCAAAACTAAAAAAAAATCTTTTTTACAAATTAAAAGAAAATGCTAAATAGAGTTATGTCATTTATCTATTTGTTTTCCTTTAAAAATGTATTACAGTGCCATCAAAAAAAAAAATGTATTACAGTACCCATTTGTTGACAGTGTAATTCACTTTTTCTAATATTTTTAAGAAAAAACAAAAATAAATTGCTTTGTCTGTTGTGGTACTAATTCTAACTGGAAAATCGTACCTCTCTGCTTCTGCAATAATCTCTACAGTTTTCGATGGATCTGTCTTACTTACTGGATATTCCACGTGTCAATTTGTTACTGGATGAGATGCGTCTCTATCAACTCAAAATGGTACCACCATCAACGTACAAGCACTTGTTAACTCAATCACGTGACGAACACGTGAGGTCATGGGTTGCCATTTTTTGCAACCATTATTGATTCAATATGGACAATTATCTAATTATGGCAAATAAAGTCACGGTTTTTATCTGACCATTACAAACAATAATCTGCGTCATCTTGTACATTTCAATGGATTTGACATATTTTACGATCGATTTTTTTATTATTTAGTTTAAATATTAATATTATTCTCTACACTTAATATTTATATTCTATTTTATGATTGTTTTTACACGAGAAAGGTAAAATTGGTTTAGTTTTAAAGGAAAGTGAAAAACCCTCTCGACGCTCCATTTGGATGGAAGCTACGATTTTGAGCTATGAATTTCAATTCCATAATAATAAATTTAAATGTTAAATAAAAAATATCACATCAACTATTATTATATTTAATTATATCAAAAATAAACCTAATCAAGTTTACAAGTATATCTTGGGCGAAATAAATAGAATTGCTCTGCGATCAATTTATGATGTGAATGTCAAATGTATAATAATAACATTATAAGTAGAGCTACTTAATGGGCCCGAGGCCGAGCCCATCCGGCTTTTGCAAAAATTCGGGCAGGTCGGGTTGTTTCGATTCGGTCCGGCCGTATAAATGGTAGCCCAATCCAACCCATACATAGATTTCATGCACAAAAATTCGGACATGCCCGAGCCAAATAGGCCCGACTTTTTTTTGGGCCTAAAAATACAATGGCGTGAGGTGGGAGGACTTGATTTTGCGCTCTAGTTATAAGTGATCAGATTAGGTGGTATACTCAAACATCAAATACAAAATCGCAAAAAATTAAAATAAAAAAATTTAATATGAGATAACTTGTGGCAATGAATATAATTGTTCTTACTAGACAATCAATTGGAAACGGGGTGCAAAACTAACAAACCTAGGCCATTAAAAGTAAAACAAAATGCATTAATGAGAGCAGGTGGTAAAAAAAAAATGGAGGTATTTATTAAGTATGCAGAGATGATGTCACATTATGATATGGTAAAATCAATAGTAATTACGTGTTAAATAGGCTTTGCTTGTTAAACAAGTCTGTCAGAATTTCTCTCAGTGAGTACTCAGAGATATAAATCAGTTTGGGCACACGAGGATGAATGATGTAGATGCTGATGCTTCATTTATTTGTACTCTCAATTAAATGTACAAGTCAACATAGCATAAATTAGGGGTGGCAATTTGGGTCATGGGCTCGTGTTCGTGCTCAATTTTGGGTCATGATTTCGGATTATGTTCAAAATATATAAAAAAAATTAAGTACATATGAGATAACTATATTTTATGACAAACAATAATATCGTGTCAGATTCGTGTTTGTGGTGTTTGGGTTCGGATTTCTCGTGTTCAGGTTCGAGTTTCTCTTAGTAATTTCATGTCGTGTTAATTTAGAGTTGTCAAAAAAAGCCCGCCCCGATGGGCTGGCCCGACCGACCCGGTAATATGGCTGGACTGGGCTGTGATTTTGCTAGTTCGGAAAGAGTTGGGCCTATTTGGCCCGAAACAAATCAGGTGTATTTTTAATACATGTGCTGAGTTGGGCTCCACAAAATAGCGGCTCGAAGAAATTCTGGCCCTGCCCGGCCCAATTTCCCCACTTGGCCCGACATTCTAACAGCAGCCCGGTTTGGACAAATTGACAACTCTACGTGTTATCATGTTGTGTCAGGGATTGCAGCCCCTAGCAGAAATCAACAAAAGAGAGAAAAGGTTTTAAATCAAAGTTAATTTAATATGGGGTTGGCGTAGAGTAGGGTTCAAAAGTAATTAATTTGATTGGCAAAAATGATGAACAAGTATTTGGTTTCGATTCTTCTTGCAGAACACACAAGTTTCTTATTGTAGTAAAATTCAATAATCAAAACAAAAATGTATATATATTTTTCTATCTTTTCTGTTTTAGTGTATCACCAGAAAGGAAGATTTGACATATATATATGACTTCATCTGTGCATCAGATTTTACATGGATTTGGTGGTTGGTAATTTTTTTTTTATGTTTCCTATTACCTATTATACTAGAATACCATGCTGGTAATGGTATGGGTACTCTAGGCATTTGTTGTACAAGTTAAAATGTTGCATAAAGAAATACTATGTAAGTGTCAATTCCTTGTTTATATATGTGAATTAGGATTATGTACTTGCTGATGTGTTGTCTCCTAAAATAATACCTTTAACTTGTAATATCAATAAATTATATTCCACTGTGTACGTATAATATCTTGCACTAAGATGATCTTAAGGCTATCTAAATCAGTATGCAATTTAGCGAGTTTGTAGGCTTAAGTGATCGTCACACCCTTTGTAAGGTGTTAACTAGGGTTCAAACCATGTATGATGTATCTTTCAATTTCTTTGAAATTCATCTCGTTCCTCCCCTCCAACAAGAAAATCGTATGCAATACTACACAACTAAACGGTAGCTAATGTCGTAAGATTGCGTGGGGCAATAACTATTGGTCGTGCAAGCAATCACATTATGAAAATTTGTTACAATTTAAGTCGGATTTGGGGCTTTCAATTTTCTGTCGGAGCATTTTTTTTTCCTATTTTCGTCCTCTTTTGTTTGTTTGTTTTGGAGGATGTTTTATTTTCAAAAATATAAGTGTTACATTCTTATATATTTTATTGAATATAACTTCGTCTTCTTTGTCCAAAAAGATTGTGTGGGGGCATATGGTGTGGCATAAAGTCCAATGTAAAATAAAGGCCTCTTTTATGAAACTAATTAATTGCAAGCCTAATTACAAAAAAAAAAAATATATTTTTCAAACTTACAAGTTCCTTTTGAGATAGTGTTTATATTACAAATACCTTCTGTCCTCCTCGATAGACGCAATTTGTAAAATAGAAATAAGTGTACAAAGCCATTTTAAATGTAACGAGATTTGTTCTATAAATTAAGTGAAAGCTCAAGGTAGTATTTGTAATTTCTCCTTAACTTGAATTAATAGTAATATCCTCACATCGCCTATTATGGACCTATGGTGTCACTTGTACATCATTCTGGCTATAATTTACAATAGATATGCTAAACTTAACTCTAAGGTTTCCTTTTTCTAATTTTGATATAATATAAAAAATCCATTCTATGATAATTGGATAAGCATCAAACTTAGAGGAGCTCGGAATATATGTATCAAAATAGGAGATCTTAACCAGATGGGAGGCCCATTGGGCCTCGAATAGAAAAAAGAGTGAAACTTAGATCTTGGTGAAATGGGCTTGTATAAATGAGGTTCATTAGCGTGTACGTGGTTAATGGAAAATACCAGACGACACTTATATTATAATGGAGAACAGAGGGCTGAAAGAAAAGATTCAAAAACTAAAAATATTTGGCAATAAGTAGTTAACACACTACATAGGCACGATTTTAATATCAGATGATTCCGCAGAACCTAAAAAGAATTTATTCAATTGAAACGACTTTCACTATATACAAAAACTTGTGTGAGACGGTCTCATGGATATAATCAATAAGACGGATCCTATATTTAAATAGAATTTCGACCCAAACCCATACCCACGAAAAGAACCCATATTTTTGTATTTGTTTAAAATCCATCTCATTAACTTAGATCCACGAGACGGTCTCTCACATAAGTGATAAGACCTCCTCTTCACTATATACCCCTTCACAACATAAGCATAAACTAAGCAAAATTGAAAGACCAGCTTGGCCATTGTTCAAGGAAGACTTTACTACTCAATAAACGCATTTCTGAAGCAGGGATGACTTGATCTACATTTCATGAAAATCTGGGGTGGGGTGGGGTGGGGTGGGGGCGAACCCAAATAACAGAGAGAAAGATGCAGCATAGAAAGCAACCTTCTTCAATCGCAAGCAAAATTTCACTGTCAAAATAATAAAGAACGGCACGCTTGATAAGCAGCTTGAAATAATTTCAATTTCACTTAAGCTTTTAACTTTGGGAACAATTTGCCAAATGGATAGCTTAATTCATCAGGTAACTATAATCTGTACGACTCGTCTATCAAACTCATGCATGTTCTTAATTTTTGTCAAAATGTACATACTTCACAGGGTCATTACCCGTAATCAACCAATACTCTGAACCAGATCCAAAGTGGAATCATGTTTTTCGAAATAATTTTCAGTAAAAAGTTCATCAAGATATGCTAAAAAACCAAGTGCAGTTAAATGTAAAGCAACAACAAATTAAAAAGAGAGGATTTCTTAATATGATAATATCAATCCAACTCCAGATTACCAGCTGAAACAGAAAAGCTGGAACCACTTTTTAATGTTTCAAAATCATGCTAATAGGAGAAGCAACTATACAGGTAGATATATCACTATAAAAAAGATGAAGTATACTCTTTCCTATTCTATGCAGAAGCGCGAGCTTGTCCACAAAAACTGACAGCACTGCACATCTACGGTTAGTATTTGAATAAGCCGGGTATGTGATAATACGATCTGCAATCCATTCTTCAATCTAAAAACTGAATAGACACTTCAAATTGCAAAACCCCAGCAACTAAACCAACTTCTCTTAGGTGTTTTCTGGCTTTTTCTTGGCCGATTGGTCTAGTGTTATCTGGCAATCACGGCATTCTGCTGAGCAGAATGCACAGAGGTCGCTGCATGAAATTATACATCCAAATAAAACAAATAAATAAATGGACTATAAAATATTGCTAGTACAAGTTTCTCAAACGATAAAATGGACTATTAAAGAAATGATAGAAGGATTGGATTAGTATGATGAGCAACATATCACTGTTATATTGTTGGACGAGGGAGTAGCTTAATTGAATTTTGATCAAAGGATGAAAATATTTTCTAAGAGTAACGTTGTTATCACAGCTAAAAAGTCAAAACGAAGTAGGTAAAAAGTTTTTGAAAATGACTTAGAGATTAATTGCAATGAAAATCAAAATTCATAGACACCGTGGTCCTGAGAATCAGTAAATGAATCATTAATTAATAAGACTTCAAGTAAGAAATGAAAAGGCACAAATTTAGGAAATCAAATCACATCAAACTACACATTTTGTAGTCAAGAATACAGACATCAAAGTACCCTGGAAACGAAGTTAATAATGAGAAAATAATTGATTCCTCAATAATTGAAGATCGGTCAGATAAATTCAGAATAATCAGAAATAAGAAATGAAGAAAAAATCTATTAATAAAATTGACAAATACAAACAAAATAAAACATAATGATTCAACAGTAACAATAATAAGGATTGGAAATGCACTATTAAATTAAAAATAAACCATAAACACCATTACTGCTGCACAAGGAAAAAGCAGATCAAATGTAAAATTCAGCTAAACAAATGCAATTTGAAAACGACGCGCAGTAAATTCAAAACATAAATAAACACCAGAGGTCAGTTCTAAGCTAGTGATGAGTTTAATTTACAGAATCAATGAAGCACAAACCACAAATTATTAGTAATCCAACACAACAATCAAAGAACTAAAAAATTAAATCAGCGATTAAACACAAGACCAATACCTATACATGAAAACTTCAGAATTCTGAGCAATCCGCTTCTTGCAATAGTGACACCGTTCCAAAATCCACCAATTTTCACCTTCTCAGATTCCCCAACATTCACCGGAGAAGCAACAGTCATAAACTTCGGCCGTGAAGCCTCGGCAGCGGCGTCAGTTCTCATAACCTTCACCGAACAGACGGAAGCGGCGGCGGCGGTTGCAATCGGCCTCTCGACGCAGCTCGACGAACTTCCAGTTCGGCTTCGCTTCATCGGCATTTTTCAATTGAGTTGAATGGAATGAGAGCTAGGGTTTCTGAAACACTTTATCTGTGTTCTGATGTACTGAAAATTAAATGAAATGAAAGGAATGAAAATTGAAATTTGAGTACAGAAAAAAAATAGTGATGAAGAAAGGTGCTAGGTGGCTAATATATATAGGCCACCGTGGGCCCTAGCTATGGCATTTTCTAACTAACATGGAAATGCGATTTTTATTTTGGGCAAGTCTATATATCCGTCCTAATATTCTATTATTCTATATATAATGCTTATTTTTAATGTAAATAATAGTAATAAAATTATCAACTACTCCATATATAAGACAGTTGGATATAACTTTATTTCTGAATCTTTTTGAACGATTATGGAAATAATTTTTGGGGTGTTAGAGTTACTACAATTCTTGAGATTGCTTTTGGTTGAAATTTAATCTAATGGGATTCAATTAAGTGTTTTTTTCCTTCTTTTACTTAATTATGGAAACTAAATCTTCGGTCATATTAAAAGTCATTTTAAATTACAAAAGTTTTGCTGATGTCGGAGGAGCCTCCCTATGTTAAATTCATGGTCCGTCTAACTTTTGTTGGTGGCACAAATAAGTTCCAGTACGAAGAATTTACTAGTCAAGAAGAAAAATTTGACTAATTATTCATAAATATTAACTTGAAGTGATCTGTATATTTGAGGAGCATTATATAATGTTTCTCAAAATTTGGGTCCATTGGATTCATTTTCATCCTCTTACTGGACCGAAAGTAATAAAATTTATAAACTAACTATGTGTTTTTTTTTTCTTTTCAATATATCATAATTTTCATTTTTTATTTACACTGTAGTGATGCATATCAATCACTTAGCTTCGCTAGCTAAATTCAGTTTTGAGGTCCCAATTTTTTTACATGACTTTTGAGGGGGGGGGGAAATCAATAAACTAAATCAATGACATGAGAAATTTATTTTAGGACCAATATGAAATTAAGCCACATTGCTTGCAAAATAAAATTACCACACACATAAACTCTTGGTTCCTAACTGTTCAAAAAATATATTTTTTAATTAAAAATGTAATATTATTATATAGTACAAGAAGACAAATCTTTAATAGAAAATGATGGATTTATTCAATATTTTAAAAATCTCCGTCTAGTCCCGATTAGTTCCTACTTAGCCATTAGACTCTCCTTGTCCATCTACATTATTTTTACAATTAGGCCTCACTTAACCCTAATCAGTTCCGTTTGACCCCTCACCTAGGATTCACCTAAGCGATAGGTCTCAGTGTGCCGCCTACTTAGCGCCTAAAGGTTTTTCAGAAGACTTGTTAATTGTTTTCAAAGCCTAATAATTTAGGGCTTTTGATATGATTGCCACACTTTTTGGAGACAATGACAATTTTTTACTCTTCCTGATACTTTTTTTTTGGATAAATTTACGCTTTCGCCCATTTTTTACACAAATTTACGCTCCGGCCAATATTTCCAGACTTTTTTACGTTGTTGTTTCAAGATTGTTTCGAACATGTTTATCTCAATAAAATTTAAGTGAAAAATAAATTTTGCCCCCGTTAAATTATCTATTTTATACTCAGTGTCTTATAAAAAAAATCAATATATATACACATAAAACAACACGTATTAAAACCAGAAAAATTAAAAATATTTATAGAAACAACATGAATAAAAAAACACAATCCAATTTTTGATCAAGTGCATAAAAACATAAAAACAAATATGGAAACAACCAAGAAACAATATATAAACAATATAAAAAACACTATATGAGCAAGAAGAGTAAAAATTGTATTTAATCATCCAAAATTACATGAAAACAACAAAGAAACATCATAACAACATTAAAAACGGTATGAAAATAACCCATAAAAAAACGTAAAAAAATATTAAAAACACCACATGAATAAAAGAGCTTAAAAAATGGTAAAAATTGTATTTACACATTGAACACTAGATGGAAACAACAAAACAATTATTAGAACACCATTAAAAATATTATAGAACAAACACGTAAAAACAATAAAAACAATGCACAAAATAATACATGGACAAAAAACAACATAAAAAATAAGTAAAAGCTATTTTGAAACATCGAAACAACAAAAAAACAACGTAGAAATAACAAAGAAACAAATCAAAACAACATCAAAACATAATATATAACATATTAACCAATACATGAACAAAAACGAAATTGAAAAAACATATAATCAAAAAATATACAGGATTGTAAAAAAAGAAAAAATGTACAAAATGAATAAAATATGTACAAAAGTGATAGAAACATAGTTTGTGGTATGTTTACAAAATAATAGGGTATTTTATGTAATTTCCCAATAATATTTGGAGCACTTGACAAAATACGCACTTTTTTTAAGTTAATGTCAGTCTTTTATACTTTCCGATATAATTTTACTTAAATTTACGCTCCCGCCCTTTTTTACACAACAATACGCTCCAACAAAAATTCCCGAATATTTTTACGCTTTGTTTCAACATTGTTTCTAACATGTTTCAGACATAGAAACAACCAAGAAACAATACAGAAACAAACCAGAAATAATGTAGAAAATACCATATGAGCAAACAAAGTTAAGAATAGGTAAAAAATGTATGTAAACATAAAAAAATTCATGGAAACAACAAAGAAATCGGAACAATATTAAAAAGATATAAAAATAACCCAGAAACAACATAAAAAATATTTAAACACCACATGAATAAAAAAAAGCTTAAAAATAGGTAAAAAATGTACTTATATATTGAACACTACATGAAAACAACAACAAAAATGATTAGAACAACATTAAAAATATTATAAAACAACACCAAAACAATGTAAAAAATAATATATAAATAAAAAATAATATAAAAATAGGTTAAAGTGATTTTGAAACATCGAAAAACAACATAAAACACTAAAAAACAAATTTAAACAACATCGAAACAACTTATATAACATGTAAAACAATGAAGAAAAAAATAAAAAATATAGCTTAAAAAAATTAGGTACAAAAATAAAAAAATTAGGTATAAAAGTAATAAGAGCGTATTATATGGTATTAGTACCAAAATCAGCGTATTCTATATAATTTTTCCTAATTTTTATATGTTCAATTATACCATAGGCCCAATCATCAAATTACAGTCGATTGCGTAAATGAGCCGAGTCTTTAAGACTCGAGTTGCATAGATAAGCCCAGTCTAATGGGCCTAACGCATGCATTCTACTATATAGGGTTACTGAACTTAGTTTTGCAAAAATAAGTACGAATTTTCCACATCTATTTAGGCCGATACAATAACGGCGGCATAATAAGCAAAAGTCAAATTTATTTAAGTAAGCTTGGCTTAGTCCGTTAACAAATAAAACTTATGATTTTTTTTATATTTGATACTTAAAACATATATTTTAATAAATTATTGATAAAATATTCACGCACAAATAGTTAGTTATTAGTAAATTATCCATATAAATAATTAATTATCAATAATTAAAAGATTATCGTGCTTTATCGCGCCAATCCGATAATGGCCCAAACCCGATAAGACTCACCAAAACCCTATAATTTCGTGACGTATATTCATGCCGATTGATTGATCAATCGTCCCGTGCCTCAAATTGTCACCCCTACATCTATATTCTGGTATGTAAAAGTATGTTCCTACTTTATGGCTTTAAAATATTTTGAAATTTCCTAAGATAACTTAGCATATAGTCCTTTGTATTTAATTTTATTGAATTTTCTATTATCTAAGTCAAAATATACAAATAGTGTCTAGTGCCCATCCTGATCCATTCGTGTAATTACATCCCATAGGCCACAAGTTAAGTTTTCGTGCAAGCAGTACGACTTTTTCTTAAAAAAAGGGATAATTATAAAAGTACCCCGAGGTTTGACCTAATTAAAAAAACTAAATTAACTTTAAAACTTAAAAAAAAGACCGAGGTTTGATTTAGTGTTAAAATTAAGGGTAATCTGCAATGATTTTATAAATATGAAGGGGATTTTGAAATATATTTCAAACCTCGGGAGTCTTTTTGTAAGTTTTAAAGTTAGGTTTTTTTTTTTTTTTGTAATTGGGTCAAACCTCAGGGGTACTTTTGTAATTATCCCTAAAAACCAGAGAAATGATGAGATAAAAACAACCAATGGTCCTATGTTAACAATCTCCTGTGGACCCTTTTTTTTTAATAGGATTGGATAAAAATGTAGGATTGTGTAGGATTGCATTCCTCATATATCACAGATTATATAATTTTGTGTAATTCTGTAGAATAATTTAGTCAAATGACAAAAAATTACCATTGTCATATGCCTTAAACAAACTCCCAAACATGGAAAATTGGCTGATATAAGTTGTTTTCCTAAGCTCTCAGAATTTACAAATAGGCCCTGTGACTTGTGAGAGTGAGCACAATAGTCTTCAACTGTTATATAATTATTTGTTCAAGTCCGTATCAGTTATCACCACAAGTTTATAAAAATTACAAACCAACTGAAAAAAAATTCCACCATAAAAAACGACATATTCGATATTACTACCGCAATTTTTTTATAAACCATAAACCTAACTATCAAACATAATGGACAATATTAAACATAAGTAAGGTTTGAATTTGCTAAAAAAAATGTATTTTCCACATATATGCTCGAGCTTAAATTCATATTTCATTGTCACGTTTAATTAATTCAATGAGATACAACATAAGTTCACTTAATGAAAGCAACGACATAAAGATACAGGAATTTACACAGTTATATTTGCATTATAGTATTATAAAATTAAAAGCCAGTAATAGCATGGGACGAGAAGGATGGACGATATGACAAAAAATATTATTATTATTATTATTATTATTATTATTATTATTATTATTATTATTAATAATTTTGTCAGAGCAACCAAGTAAAAGAGAAACCCAATTAGGAGTGACAAACCGTGTTATCGTATCGTGTTCGTGTCACACTACGTGTTTTCGTGTTATCTATCTCATTTGATTTTAAATATAACAATAATTATAATTACTTAATTTTCAATTTTGCGTTCCTGTCACGTATTGTATCGTTTGATTTTGTCATGCTTTATCATATTTTTTGTCTTTGTAATCGTGTCGGTCACTCGCTCGTTATCGGACCAGGACCAATGCAAATTACTCTCATTTGGCTCTATGAATCAGCGGTCGTGGTGGGGATGAGATCTCCTATTCCACTTTCATATTTTCTCCTATTCTATATATCGGATGCAAGACATGTGTACAATTCTAACATCATTTTGTACACGTTTTCATCCGCTACAATAGAATAGGAAAATAAATATGAGATGTCATCCCGTCGTGGTGATGGAATATTCCAGCGAACAAGTTGACCGATATAATAGTTGAACCGAAACGATATTGAAAATTTGAACAAAAATACAGAAAAATTTATTTCACACTCGACATGAAAACCCACTAATTAACACGTTTAACACCTTTGATAAGGTTTGATTAAGCCCAATTGTCCTACGCAGTCCCTTGTTTGGGATCATGGAGTCCATCCAGCTCGTGAAATATTTATGCTCGTGAGATTATCAAGCACGTGTGATAAATAGTCAGGTTCCCCACCTTGGTATTATATTTATCATTTTATTTGATTTTTTTTTTCTAGTTAAAAGTGATATATATTTTGCGCTGCTGAAATTAAATAAATAAAAACAATGAATTTTAGAAATTACCTTACTGGACATTTGGGAATATTGGTCATTTTAACTATTTTTCCAATACAATCATCATCTCAAACATATTATTATTCCAATACTTCAAAATAAACCTACATCACAATCCAACATTTCAAATATACTACTAATTCAAATAAAATTATCAATGTGTTGGGTAAAATTTCTGGTGAAGGTTTCTGTTTGAAGAAAAAAAAATGGCTGGAATATAGTGTTTAGGCTTAGTCGATACGATTTAGAATCGATCTCCGCAAGAAAAAACGCCCGTATATCGAAAGTTTACGTTCAGCGCTCACCTCTAAGATACAACGACTTTAAACTGTTCGATTAGCGGCAAAGACAAAGCCAGGAACAACAACAACAAGACAAGTGTTTGACTACTTTCAAGCTTTCAAGGAGGAAAATGGGCAATATGCAAAATGCAATGCTCGGTTTTATGTTATCTGATTAATTTCGTCTTTTTCGTATGTTTTTCAGACACCAGGGATCGACTATTATAGGCTTTAGACGCCCAGTATGGAAAGAACATGTCTTTTGGCTCGAAAAAGACACCTTTCAGACAATGCAAGACAGAGCCTTTTCGCGAGAGAGAAAGCACGGCCTAGACGCATGGGCGCACGGCGCGCTGCCCCGTGCGTGCGAGGTCAACCTTCGGCACCAGCCACGACCCAGACGCACGGGCGTCGCCTGCCCGTGCGTGGGCGAGACCCTCGGCCGAGTAGCACGACCCGACCGCACAGGCGTGCTCTGCCCGTCTTGTGCCAAAAGTTTTTCCGGTTGAACTCTTTTAATTAATTACAAAAATTCCCAAGCCCAAGCCCAAGCCGGCCGGCGGCGGCGCGCGCGTGTGCTTTTGACCAAACCCACAAGCATGTAGGTCCTCTCCCCTTTAAAAACTTGGGTGCCCCCCAATGGCCCAAACCCATTTGTCAACTTAGGATAAATAAAGTGTGCAACTTTATCTCTTTTTCCTATGTGGGATGGAGCATCTCTCCTCCCCACATTTTCCATTTTCCATACCATTTATTTGTATTAAGTGGCTAACTTCTTGCATTAATTTCTCATTCACCCGGAATCGGTTTTAAGAAATTCCAAATGCCATTCTTATCTACTCTCTTAGTAGAATTTTTACAAATAATTTAATTCCATTTTTTCACAAATGGAAACCACTTAATTAATTTGGTCAAAATCGAATTCAACACCCCATTTATCAAAGACCAATTCCAACACAATGAACGTACAATCCTATCAACAATACCAAATGAAGCCTACATATAAAACATATTTGGTTAATAATTCATTGTTAAATTCGACAAAATAATATTCCGAATCTAAATATAATGCTTTGTAACTCACTTAACTTTATTAATTATTATATATATTCGATGAAATTGGTGCCAGGTAATTCGTTGACTGTCAAATATCTTTGTCATGCAATGTTGAAAATCCATTTCGGGTCAATAATCAGTTAATTTCTTTTACCAATTTTGGATATATAGGATATCAATAATTTAAAATCTAAATGATAAACGTGCGTTATTCGTAAATAAAATTTTTACCAAACCAATTACGATTGAAAAGATTCTATAGATTATCGGGGTTAACGTGTTAATTGTGTTTGTCTATAAAATGCTAGCAAATAATTCATTAGTATTATCTCGTGTTCACTTATAATTACAAAACTTGTGTGCCTAAAAATGGCGAAGTTCTCAATGTTGGTGTTTGTACTTATAGCCCTTCTATCAGGTATAATATAATAACTATTTATTCTTTATAAACTATATATATATATATATATATATGTTAAACCTAAGTTTCCTTTATTTATGTTATCATTAATTTCTTTTACCTTTCTAACTATTATTAGTAGTTTGGAAAAATAGTTTCAAATTGTGTTAATAGCTTTGTTCTCAAATTAGTGATAAAATGACATAAATTATGAAACCAGAGAAAAAATTATTTGATCTAGAGGTTATCTTAATTTTTTCAATTTTCGGAAAAAAAGAAAAAACCTTGAGATTTGGGCTAATTACAAAAAGACCTCTCAAGTTTGCTTCTGTCTTAAATTTAAGGGGCAACTGTAATATTTTTATAACTACCAGGGGGTCTTTGAAATATTTTTTTGTTTATGAATTAAGGGAGAAAATGTAAAACAAAGTCAGCTTCAAAGGAGTTCTTTGCAATTTTCAAAAATCTTTGAGTTTTTTTGTAAGTAGCCCGAACCATAGGGTGTTTTTTGTAATTATCCCTATGTATTGTCTTATTTGATTTTATTTCATTTGAATGATTATAATAAGGGATAATTACAAAAAAAGTCCTTGAGGTTCAGGCTAATTACAAAAAACCCAATGATTTTTGAAAATTACAAAAAACCCATCGAGATTTGATTTCGTCTTACATTCTTCCCTTCAAAAGCAAAAAACATTTCAAAAACCCTCTTGGCATCTAAAAACTATTACATTTAACCCCTTAAATTTAAGACAAAATCAAACTTGAGGGATGTTTTTGTAAATTTTAAAACATCTCTGGGTTTTTGTAATTAGCCCAAACCTGAGGGGTGTTTTTGTAATTATCCCTTCTAATAATTTTGATTTATCTCACATAAATAATAATATGTCTTTTGTTTTTTTTCGGTACTATCAGTTGGTGGATGGATGACGAGTCCATTATCGTTCGTTGAAGCTAAAGACTGTGATACCGTGTTACTTAATGGTTACCCTTGCAACCCCAAGAACAGCATCCAACCATGTGTAACTGTCTGCCAATCAAAATTTTTACCCAATGCTACTGCCAAATGTGAACCACCATTTCCTGGTTATGATCCTATTTGTATTTGCTTCTTTTGTCCTAAAAATTGAAGAGTAATCGGAGTGATAGAATAATACATCATATTCTTCTTGAGATGTAATTGCAATAACGGGATTTTGGTTATTTGATTTGGTTGGACAAATACTTGGGTTAATTAAGTTTATTTTCAGTTTTGTCCTTCAATCATGCTATTTACTGTCTTATTTTTAAACATTATAATCAATTTTTTTTTTGAGTTTTTGTCGTATACCGTACCATAGCCCACAAGATGGACTATACACTAATGTTTTTTAGCCATTTTGTGGGGGCCAGAAGAGAGACCTGACATAACGGGCTTACAAATACATATTTGGAATTGGTATTCGCTTTGAGAAAATGTTACCTACTTAAATTATTAAATGAGTCTATATACTAATTAATAAACCACTCAGAATATGCTCTTATAATTTATTTGGGACATCATAAATTTAAAATAAAATTTAGTATAAGTTTAATTAGTCTTTAATTATTTTGAGTCGTTAACAATAAGTAAGAAAAAATGAACTTTGATGATATCTCAAACTTGAACATAATGATTTTAATTGTATGAATCTGTATAATACCGAAGCTGGTGTCATTTAGGGGCTGTATAACACACATTACCCAACATAAGGATCACACCTCCTAATTATACGCCATTTCAAAAAAAAATCATTGAATTTGTTCTTCTCACCACCATTGATGATCTTTGTACTAACAGAGAGAATCAGAAAACTGAAGAAGAAGGCGACATTAATTCTAAACGATAAAAACACCATTAAATTACAAGAATCTGTCATAGCCAACGTTGATGAATTGGATACAGATGGAGAACTCGAACTAGGTCATTAACAACAAACTCTTAAAACTGTAATTTTCATGAAAACGATGCATATATACTTATGAAATGATGCATATAACTACTGGAAGTGCATAGTTGAAAACTATGCAATAAAATTCAACTAACTATGCATTGTCTATAATCTTCCTATGCAGTGTAAAAAAACTAAATATGTCATACATTATACCCAATTATCAAAGGTTATAAACTTTGCATCAAAAATCAACTAACTATGCATTATTAGAAGCTATATATGCAGTGCACAAAAACTAAATGTGCAGTACATAATACCCAATTATGCAAAAAATGTCATAAACTATGCAATAAAAATCAACTAATTATGCATTGTCTAGAAATTATCTATACAATGTGTAAAACCTAAATATGCAGTACATTATACTCAGTTATGCAAAAAATATCATAAAAAGAATGCAACAGAAAATAACTAATTATGCGTTATCAAATAGCTAGCTATTTAAGCAGCAAAATAACACTACCTACGTTGGATCTAAAAAAACTAATATTGGAAAAAATACTGCCCCTAAAATCACGCCATTAAATAAGGTAGTTACAATTGCACCCCATAAAATGCTGTTACAAAAAGTCAAACGACTCCACAAAAATTAATGCCTTTTAGATATTTACCACTATACCCTTAATTGGTTAAAAAAAGGAAAAAAATACCTAAAATAATGAAATAATCCAAACCATCCAAAAAATTGTATATGGTCTCACCTAAGAGAATTGGTCACAATTGAACCAATCCATATATATATATATATATATATATATATATATTCATTCCATTTTGTCTTCCTCGATCATTTTTATATTTATTGTACTCAATAATTAATCAAGTCCTATTAATTAAAATGTAATTAGCTGTTTTATTTTGAAAAATAAATCAATCAAAGCCTGATTACGGAGCATACAAATTCGTACTGTCGATGAACCTATCTCATCAATTAATTGGTCACCCTCCAAAATGTACGTGGCTGCAGATATTGGATTTAATATATTTATATTTAGTCTTAATTATTTGCTCATAAAGTGATTGATTAAGTTTGTATGACCAAATTTACAACAATCTTATAAACAATAAATCTAATGTATCACTACATAACATATTGAGAATCTTAATTGTGTTATTCATATAATCGAGTTTAAATTTGCTGCCACCCATAAAATTATTGAAATTTACACAGATAGACATACTAGTAATATGGTCTTATAATGTTCAAAGCCAACATATAATAGTATAGGATGAATACGATAGTTGAAACATTGATACGAAGAATTTATAAAATTAATACAAGAAAGCATCATTTGAATTTTGAATAAAGTAGAGTAAAAAACCTATTGGACGAAAATAAATAAACCCGGTTCACTTATCACGATGGATTATATTTGTTCCAATGTAAATGTTGAGAAAGGAATACGATGGAAAAAGAAATTGCATTGAAGTCATTTTTTTAAATTCTTTGAATTTAAATTTAACAATGCAATAAAATTCCAAATTGTCTTGGATTGAGATTGACACTACATAGCTAATCTACATAAATAGAAAAAAGATAAATGGGAGAATAAAAAAGGAAGAAATGAAACCCACGAATTAAAAATATAGCAAGTACAAAAATATTTGGTTAATAATTCATTGTTGTTCTTCTCGGAAAATATTCGACCGATCTAATTATATTCCATTTTAACTCACTGAATTTTATTATTATATTCGATGAAATTAAATTTGGTGTCACTTGTCAGGTAATTCAATGACTATGAATATGTTCATAAAATATATTTTTGTCATCCAATGATGGTATAATTCATTTCACAGTTTCAGGTCAACGTATTAATGTCAATGAAATTTTCCAATTTTGGATATACGGGATATCAATAATTTAAAATCTAAATGATAAACGTGCGTTATTCGTAAATAATATTTTTCCCAAACCATTAGGATTGAAAAGAATCTATAGATTATAGAATTGTGCTTGTCTATAAAATGCTAGCAAACAATCAATTAGTATTATCTAGTATTTACTTCTAATTGATTCAGACTTAGCTTATAATTACAAATTAATTTGTGTGCCTAAGAATGATGAAGTTCTCAATGTTGATGTTTGTACTCTATGCCCTTTTATCAGGTATAAATAATAACTATTTTTATATTCTCATATAAATATATATATATATATATATATATATGTGTGTGTGTGTGTTAAACCCAAGTCTTCTTTATTTATTTTATCATTAATTTTCTTTTTTTTTTATAACTATTATTAGTAGTTTGCAGGGTTAATAGGTTTTCATAATTCGTATAAATTTCTGTATATAAATTTATTAAATTTTATAAATTTGTCCCCCTTAAAAAAATAAAAACTACCTATTTATATCAAAATAAACCTCGTTCCCCCGATCTTGATTTTTTGACGCCGTCCCTAGTAGTTTGGAAAAATAGTTTCAAATTGTGTTAATAGCGATTTTGTCCTCAAATTAGTGAATAAAATGACATAAATTATTACATCAGAGAAAAATTATTTGATTGATTCGATTAACAATTAATACAACAACAAGAAACATATAAACTGAGTAGCTATTTCTTTTTCTTTTTTATTATTCTTTTGTTCATCCCCGTGTCACCAAGCAAAGTTAGTTTTCTAACTTAAAAATTAGCATTAACAAAGATAATTTAATTTTTTTTTTGGTTTGGTATATAAACGAAAGAGAAGTATATATATATATATATATATATATATATGTTTTGCTAATTTAATTCACATCAAATTAGGCTTCGAGCTATGGGATACATGCTCTAAGCCAAATTTCCACTTTCTCTAGGACGAGGTGATCCTAATTTATTCAATTTCGAGAAGGAAATTAAAAAAAAACGACTATCTATGTATTATCTTATTTGATTTGATTTCATTGGAATGATTATAATATTTTCGATTTATTTCACATAAATAATTATATTGTTTTATTTTTTTGTGTGTGCAATCAGTTGGTGGATGGATTTCGAGTCCATTATCGTTTGTTGATGCCGGATGTAATCCCGTGTTACTTAATGGTGTCCCCTGTGACCCCAGCAATATCACACCCTGTCTACGTACCTGCCAAACGAAATTTGTACCTAATGCTACTGCCAATTGTGTTGTACCATATCCTGATCAGGATCCTATTTGTTTTTGCTTCTTTTGCACTAAAAATTGAAGAGTAATTGGAGTGATACAAATACAATAATACTCACACACTTCTTTAGATGTGATTGTATTAATGGGATTTTAGTTATTTGATTTGCTTGGAGAAATTCTAGCTAGGGTTATGTTTCTTTCCAGTTTTATCCATCAATTAATTAAGCTATTTACTGTTTATTTTTAAACATTATAATCGTGCGTTTATTTATTTATTTAATTTTTTTTTGGAGTTTTTGTCGCACACTAAGGCTGAAAAGATGGGCCAAAACTCTAATGTGATCATTTGTCACGTTCACGCCCATAATGTGGTGGCCCAGAAGAGAGATCTGACATAACGGGCTTACAAAAACCGAAAACATACTTAAAATTGGTGTTCGATTTGAGAGAATGGTAATTACTCATGAGATTATTAAAGGAGTCTATGTACTAACTAATAAACCACTCAGAAAATCCTCTTATAATTCATGTCGAATATCACAATTTTAAAATAAAATATAATATAATTTTATCTAGTCTTTAATTATTTTGAGCTGTTAACATGAGAAAAAATAAAAGAAAGAAAGAAATTTGATGATATCTCAAACTTGAACATGCTAATTTTAATTGTATGAATCTATATAATGTCGAAGCTGATATTTTTAGGAGTTGTAGTGATGTACATGAAGAGCTTATAGCTCAACCAAACACACCCTAAGTCATAATATATATAAAATAAGGGAGTCACTTATAAATAATATGCTAAATATTTTCCCGCTTAAACCATCCTCCCGAAATAGTTAAATACAATTATAACATGGAATATTTTTTTGGTAATTCGTGTATTAATTCTAGAAAAATGTATATATAGTAGCAAAGCATTATATAAAACCAACTTTCTATATATGTATGTATTGTATTAATTATTATATTTATCTTTTTTAAAAAATAATTTAATGACTTTTTTGTCTTTGATCCATTTTTTCAGTTAATATATCAAATTAATCAACTTTCTATAACTTTCAATTTTACACCCATATTTTAATTGCATATATAAATTTCAAACTTAACTAAAAAATTAAAAAATATAAGATATATTTACTCAAAAAAGTAGTTTGTATGTTGTCAAAAAAAGGCGGCCTTTAAAAATTACGCATTTGGGTATATTCATGTATTTTGGCTATTTGTAATATATGTATAGTTGTTATTTGGATTTAGCTCATTTCTTCATAATGATATAATAATGTATTTAAGTTAATTACGTTCAATTAAGAAATGCTTACTTTAATTGCATCTCAATTTACACATAAGAATAGTTTTTGAAAATAAAATTGTATCCGAATTTACTACTACTACCTTAAAAAAAAGTATGACACCAATCTTTAAACTTATTAACATGACTAAGACGCAATGATCGATGAAGTTGCGCCTTGTACAGTTTTATGAAAAACAGGTTTCGAAGATCGAATACAAATACATAGTCTTGAATGTATTTCTTATGATTTTTAAGATAATTTTTCTTTTTAATTTGACTTACTCAATAAAAAACATATTAAGTAGTATTTCCCGCATGTTATATATCTCATACTATTTTAAAATGATATAATGACGGAAGATTCAATTAATGGAACTATCAGGAAAATACTTATACGACATTACAAATAAAAGAATCACATATATACATGACAAGTTAATGACATTTACCCATTTTCGATATTGGATATCAGTAATTTAATTAAAATATAATTGCATATTCAGCGTTATCCGTAAATAAAGCTTTTCCTACACCATTAATTAAAGATTGACAATATTTATAGATTGTCAGGGATAGAGTGTCAGTTATATTTGTCTATAAAATGCTAGCAATCAATCCATTTGTAATATCAAGTGTTCACTTCTAATTGCTATAATTAAAAACTTGTGTGCCTAAGAATGGTGAAGTTCACAATGTTGATGTTTGCCCTCTATACTCTTTTATCAGGTAACTATTTTTTCTTAATTAATTGTAGGGATAATTACAAAAACACCCTTAAGGTTTGGGCTAATTATAAAAAAACCCAGAGTTTTTTAAAAATTACAAAAAACCCTTGAGGTTTGATTCTGTTTTACATTTATCCTGGTGATTTTTGAAAATATTTTAAACCCCCCTAACATTTACAAAAATATTATAATTACCCCTTAAATTTAAGACAAAAAGAAACTTGAAGGTTTTTTTTTTGTAATTTCGAGACATGTCTGGATTTTTTTGTAATTAACCCAAATCTCAGGGGTGTTTTTGTAATTATCCCGTAATTATATAAATGTATACTCACACACGTAAACCTCCTAGATAGTAATTATATAATTACTATGAGTAATTTCTTTTTTTTAATTTAATTAACTATCAGTAATTTGGAAAAGATTTCAAATTATGTTAATAGTTTTGTTCTCGAGTTAGTGAATAAAATGACATAATTATTACATAAGAGAAAAATTCTTGGATTGATTCGATTAACAATAAGCACAACATGTGCCAGAAACATATACATAAACTGAGTTGCTAACTTATTTTAATTATTATTTTGTTTATCCCCGTGCCACCACGCAAAGTTAATTTTCTAAGTTACAAATTAGCATTACTAAAAAATCATTTTACCGTAATATGTAGTAACCATGAATGGAAGAAAAAATATGAATAATATAAAAAAGTGAATTTGCCTATTTAATTCACATCAAATTAAGCCATGTGCAATAGTGGATCCTCAGCCAAATTTCCACTTTTCTTTAGGAGGTGATCATAATTAAACTATAAGAAAAAAATCAGTTTACCTACAGAAAAATCTGTAGGTGTTTATTAAGATAATTATAAAGTGTAGGTAAATCATTGTAGATAAATGCCTACAAAATCTAAAACTGTTGGCAAATACCTACAATATTTCTGTCGTAAATTTAAAAACTGTCGGTAATTTATAAGTATAATTTGGGGAACAATAATTTTTTTATTCTATCGGTATTCTGCAGTGAATTGTAAAATTTAGTGACAAATTATTTATGTCAGTAAATTCTATCAGTAAGATGGATTTTTCTTGTTGTGATTTATTCAGTTTTCATAAAAAAAAAAAACAAGTATGTGGTATCTTAATTGATTTCATTTCATTTGAATGATTATAATATTTGTAATTTATTTCAAAGAAAATAATTATATATATTTTTTATTTTTGGTGGAATTAGTTGGTGGATGGATGACGAGTCCATTATCGTTCGTTGATGCTCAAACGTGTAGTGAAATACTTCCTGAAGTCCCCTGTGATGTTGATAGCCCCAGGGGAACCCAACAATGTCTTCATCTTTGCCAATTGAAACATGGATCTACCACCATTGCCAATTGTGTTAAACCAACTCCTAATGCTAAACCTGTTTGTCTTTGCAGTTTTTGCCATAAAATTGAAGAGTGAAATGTACTAATAAAATAACATACTCTACTTTAATTTTTTGTGGTATTTGTAATAATGGGATTGTAGTTATTTGATTTGATTGGACAAATTCTATGGTTAAGTTTCTTTGCAGAATTTATCCATCAATTATATCGTTTATTGTTTAATTTTTAACATCATAATCGTGTTTATTTAAATATTTTTATTTTTTTTTGTTACATACCAAAACCCACGGGGATGGACCCGGCTCTGGCGTGATTTGTCACGCTCAGGCCCATTAATTTGGGCCCATATTCCAGACTCAATCGAACAGGCTTCTAGAAACGTTAATTAACCCAAATTATTGATATAAGTCTTTGACTCTTGGATAAGAATCCATAACGTACTAGAACACCTTATTGACGATTCTTTATTCCGACAACAGAGGGTTAATTCCTTCTTACTTCGGGTAAATCATTAACCCTTCCCACTCTTACTAGCATTGAAGAATGTTCGTGTGAATTATGACAAATAGCTAGGGTTGTAAGTGAATGGAGCGTTTGGCAAACAACTTGTGAATATGCTCGAATAATGTTTGTTTATGTTCGTTTATTTAGTTAAATGAGCATAAACAAACACATTTTAGGGCTCGTTTAATAAACAAACAGAGCTTCAACAATTCTATACTCATTTACTAAACGCTTGTGAATAAACTTATTTAGTGTTTGTTTATAAATATTTATGAACAAGCTCGTATAATATTGTTTTTAGAATTGTTCATGAACATCTCGTTAAGGACTTGACTAATAGTTCGATTATTTGAAAAAAATAGAATTAAAAAGATTATGTTTGAATAAAATTTAAAAAATTTGAAGACCCTATAGTTGGTGGGATATTTGGAGCTAAATGGTTGGAGGACAGTCTAAATTTGATTGATGTTGGACACAAAAAGAAAACAGTATTATTTAGCTGTATTTGTTTTTTGAATATTTTTTCAACTATTTCTAATCTAGTTTGGCATGCTTGTCACTTGTTTGGTCAGTTTATGTGTTTATTTTTTGACAATAATTTATGTGTATTCTCATCTATAAGTGTAAAGATCAAAGCAAAAGTCCAGTTAGTTGAAAGTTAAGTTAGTTAGAAATTAGCTTCTTGGTTAGTTAAGCAAGTTAGTGTACAATTAGTTTGTTGTTAATCCTTCATCTATATATATTCCAATGTAACAGTACTTTCAATCATCTTGTGATAATAGAAAAGTTCTACTTCTTCTTTTCAATACGATTTTATGCTCTTCAATATGGTATCCGTTTGAGTTTTTTCTGCTGCTCCTCTGCTATTTCTTGATCGATTCTACATCGATTGCTGTTCTTGATCGATTCTCCATCGATATCTGCTGCTTTTTGATCGATTTTACTTCGATCTCTCTCAGCCAATTTCTTTAAGTCTTCGCTCCACTGATTCTACATCAGAAAATTCTTCAAGAAAATTCATCCTTTCTCTACTTCTCCAATCAAGATGGAAGTTCCTGCTTCAAGATCCAACCCTGCAGATGATTTCTCCTCTCCATTTTACCTACACCCCAGTGACAATCCAGGGGCTGTTTTAGTGTACGAACCCTTCACTGGAGAGAATTATACATCATGGAGTAGAGCCGTTTCCATGGATCTAAGTGTGAAAAACAAGATTGCTTTCATTGATGGCTCATTGGAGGTTCCATCACCCTCTTCAGTTCTTGCTTACACATGTTGGCAGCGTGCCAACAACCTGGTCCTTTCTTGGATATTAAACTCTATATCCAAGGACATTCGTCAAAGCTTGCTATATTTTTCAACTGCAAAAGAGGTCTGGGATGAGCTTAGAGTCAGATATGTTAGAATTGATGGCCCTAGAGTGTTTCATCTTGACAAATCCCTCAGTTCAATCTCCCAAAGTTCTCAGTCTATTACTGCGTATTATAATTCCTTTAAGGGGCTGTGGGATGAGTATATCAACTATAGACCAATCCTAAAATGTTCTTGTGATTTCTCCACTCAAATGGCTACAATTCAACAACAAGATTCAGTTATAAAATTTCTTGTAGGACTTCATGAGTCTTATTCTCAGTTAAGGAGCCAGTTACTTTTAAGTTCTCCTTTACCTTCTCTTTCAAAAGTTTATTCTTTGCTATTGCAAGAAGAAACACAGAGAACACTCAATAATTCCACAGATATGTTAGCACCTATTGAGTCTTCTATGGCAATGTTGGCCAAACAAGGTTTTAATCCCAAGTTTCAAAACAAAGACAAGAAAAAGGCAAAATGCTCACACTGTGGCTTTACTGGTCATACTATAAACAAATGCTTTCAGCTCATTGGGTATCCCCCAGGATGGAAAGGACCAAAGGGACCAAGAAACTTTTATGATTCAAGAAATAATGCAAACTTGGTTCAGTCTGGAGATGTTGATAACAAAGATACTCTGGATCATTCTTTGTTTTCTCATGATTTAGTGGAAAAGTTCTTGACATTTGCTAAAAATATTCAGTCCACTAACCCCACAAATCCATCTCACTGCAACTCTGCTTTGGCTCATCCATCAGCAAATGCTACTAACACATCAAATGATGCCAATACAGGTATACCCTCTGTTCATAAATTTTTCAATAAAGGTAAATTTAATTGGATCTTAGATACTGGTGCTACAGATCACATGATTGTGATGTCTCCCTATACAGTAATACTCCTATTATTCAGGTATCTATCCCCATCCATTTACCTAATGGACATGTTACAAATGCTACACATATTGGTGATGTACATATCACTGATTCATTAGTTTTGCATCAAACATTATGTGTGCCTTCATTCTCTTATAATCTCATATCAATATCTAACCTTACAAAATCCTCTCATCTTGCTGTCCATTTCCTGTCATCTAACTGTCTATTGCAGGACATGAACACATTGCAGATGATTGGTCCTGCTAGAGGGAAAGGTGGCTTGTATCATTTACATATTCCAGTTGCTGCTGCTATATCTAGCTCAGACACTAATTGTAAGTCCAAGCGGCTACGATAATCTAGAGGGGGGTGAATAGATTATCTCCATCTTTTTGATTATTCCCTCTTTTTCGAACAAAACAAGCCAAAACAATAATGAAGGTGCGGAATGTAAACAACACGCGTCGATTTATAGAGCTTCACCCCACCTAGGGACTACGTGCTCTACCACCCCAGTATATCCAAGATGGGTTTCGGAAAAAAAAAATTTATTAATTACCAAAATTAATACAAATTCAACTTACAACAACACCTTGAAGAGCATCACACTTTTCTTCAACACCACATTTGAGATTACCACAATCCCTCTTGAAGATTACCACAATCTCCAACGGCACCTTGTGAAGATTACCACAATCTTCAACCTTGAAGAATACCAAATTCTTCAACACCTCAACAAGAAGATTACCACAATCTTCTTACACCTAACACCTAGATCACCCAAGTGTGTTCTTACCACAAGAACACTCACAAGGATATCTTGTGTTGAATGATAACCCAAAAATTTAAGATTACAACTCGATAATGAATAATACAATTGAGTGCAAGTGTAATCAAGAATAGCCTAGACCTCAAGAATGTGAAAGTGATAAACTAGGCAAATTACAACAAGAATAATGACAATATAAGACCAAGTGTTTGCTTGAGTATTTCTTGTTGTGTTGTATTGTTCTCTCATATTGTTGTGCTTCAAAACTTCCTCTATTTATAGGAGATGATTGATCATTGATAGGCTCCTCTTGGAATATGATATCTACAAAAATATTGCAATTAAAATCAAGATTATAACTGTTAGAAATCAATCCCACAATTTAGGGAAAAACTGTCTGCTGCACAACAGTTATAATTTTGTTGTCAAACTTGAGGGCGACCGGTCGCGCACAAATAGAAGTTTGAAAGAACGCAACAAAAATACACTAGGGGGACCGGTCTAGGGGGTGGTCGACCGGTCGCCCTGGGGTGCGACCGGTCGCCCCCTAGGTGGACCGGTCACCCCTGACCATTTAGATGTTTCTGCGAGTTCTGTTTCAAGAAACTCGTTCCTAGGTACCAGTCGCTTCTTTGGTCGACCGGTCGACCTCCGTAATGAAATGTTGTCCGATTTTTGTCGAAAATAAACCTCAAGAAATACTCCAAAAAATTAGTAGAAATATTTTAAATCGATCGGGAGTATTTTGGACAACATTAGAAATATAGTTTTGATGAAATAACATATTACCATAAAATCATCAAAAGTGTTGTCCGATATAAACTTCAAGAAATACTCCGAAAAATAGTAAAAACATTTTAGATCGATCGGGAGTATTAGGACAACATTTAGAAACATAGTTTCGATGTAAAAACCCATTGACGCAATATCATTAAATGTGTTGTCCAATTTTGTCAGACTTGAAGAAATACTCCGGAAAATCTTAAAACCATTTTAAATCATTTAGGAGTATTTGGACAACCTTTAAAACCATTGTTTTGGTATAGAAACAAAATCATCAAAATCATGATAAAACCATTTATCAAACAATCTCCCCCTTTTTGATGATTACAAACCAAAACAATTATAACGAGGTCGATTTTGAAAACAAAACAATTTTACCGGTTAAAGAGAACTATCCGTTGTGAGCGACAACATTCCACGCAATATAATCACAAGGATGGGAGTAAAGAAATTCAGCCACATATAGCAAAAGCTCCCCCTATCAATATGCACAATAAGAGTAATATAAAAGCAATCAACCACAAGCTAAAAGCTTGGCTTTTACATATTGATCTTAAGTACAAGATCTTATAAGCTCCCCCTGTCAACAAAACATCGTTAGACAAGTATACAAGTCCATAATCCAACAATTGGACTAAGTATGATGCACAACTTATGGCTTTATGAAGCCATATCTTATAACTTCTTTTGTTTAGCTTAACTTAGCTTTTATGAGCTAATAAGCTTAAAACCTGTTTCTCCCCCTTTGGAATCATAAAAAAGAATGTTAGTACGATAAACACATCATATAATCATATCAAAGTGCGCAACTAAACCGATGTATCGAGCTATTTTGAATATTGAAGCTTATAGACCAAAAGGAGGAAAAAAATCGATCATATGACTTGTAGAATCTTATGAAAACTCATTTGATTTGCAAAACACGATCTCTATAAATATATGAGACTTTTGAAATCGAGAGAATCATGTAGGTGATGAATTTTTCATTGAAACATTTTATCGAACACTTGGCGGGCGTCAAATTTTAAAGAAGATGTATATATCCCTTGTAAATGTAATCAAGCCAAGTTTTTCATCACCAAAAGCAATTTGATAAATATCATCCATCAACAATCATCAATCACAACACAATTATATTAGAATTATATCAAGAAATATACATATAGGCCAAGTTCTCAAGGGTTCAACCCAATTGAGATAAGGAAGTGGGATTCTTACCATTTAATCGGTGAAGACGAGCAATGATGATAATAATCGAGCCTAAATAAGTCCAAGATATGAAATGTATGCAACAAAATAAATTTGAAGTGAAATTTGTGTGCAATTGGCGAAGGAGACGAAAAATGGCCAAAATGGCTAATTCGGGAAACCAGAAGCAATTTATCTGAAAAATCAGAAGGGGCGACCGGTTGGGGGTGCTGTCGACCAGTCGAGGCATAGGGTGACCGGTCGGCCTCACCCTCAACAGGTCACTGGACCAGTTAGTTTTGCAAAAATCCGAAATTTGATTCAAAAATCCGATTTTTCGCCCCTAAGTTTTAAAAGCGTGCAAAATGCAAACGTAGACCTCATTCAATATACATTATGTCATAGTCAAGCTCGAAATGAGGTAAAATACTCGGCGGTGAATGATTTAAAAGTCCGCGAGTTATCCTTGAGACGGAATTAGACACATCTCAAGTTTTTGTTAAACATGCAATCCCTTAGAAAAAGATATCGAATCTCAATATGTTTAGTTCGATTATGACGAACCATTGAAAAACTATTATCACTGGACTTGTTATCCCAAAAATAAGAACCTTTTAAGACTTTGGATACAACAAGTCATAAGAAAAAGTGCCTTTCAAATATTTGACAATTTCTTTTAACATCATTTTAATGAGATTCGTTGGGATAACTTTTGAGCTCGAGCATATAGACATAAGGCATATGGAATGTCGAGTCTATGGGAGTAATGAACGAAGATAAACATACCTCGAATTTGTTTGTCACCCGATATGCCTTCCTCAATCTTTGTCAATCTTTACATTGGTAGCCATAGAGGTTGAGATGGTTCTTTCTTCTTCAATGCCTCACTTCTTCTTTTGTATACTTTGAGTGTAGAATATCACCACCTTCTTGACATTGTTGAACTTGAATTCCAATGAAGGAATTGAGCTCCTCCATCATGGTCATCTTGAATTTACCTTGCAATAACTTAGAAAATATATTGTACAAAACTTCATTAGTAGCACCATAAATGATATCACAAATTTGTACAAGTAATCATTCTTGCCCTTTTTTAAGAAACAAAGAGAGTAGATTAACTTTACCTCTTGTAAAAACATTTTGCAAAATAGCTAAGTCTATCAAACCATATATGAGGTGCTTGTTTTAAACATAATAAGGCCTTTTATACAAATCATTTTGGCCTAAGAATTTTCAAAACCCCGATTGTTCTTCATAGACTTCTATTTGAATAAAACCATTTTAGAAAATTGGATTTAACATCCATTTGGTAAAGCTTAAAATTTTCTTAAAACAAGAATGGGCAAGTAAAAATGCAAGTATCTTCTAAAGGAGCTATGAATGCAAATATTACATCAAAATCATTACCTTCTTCTTGACAATATCATTGAGCTACTAACCTTGTCTTGTTCATCAAACTTGTTGCAAAATCTCAACAAAGAATCTTGCACAAGAGCATATAAATATCGAATGATAGAAACACTATAGCAAGTAACACATACTATGCTTAAAGAAAATCATCAAGAATATAATACAACATGTAAGTTCAAACAAGCTTATAGAAAGCTATATAAGGTCTCTTTTGAATTTGTTTAAAAGAAGCATTTGAACAAGAGTTTTGACAAAAATGAATATGAACAATCAAATATCGAATAGTTCCTTTCAAAAATCAAAGAATCCTTTTTAATGGCACTTGTGTTAAATACTTTGAAATAACTTAAAAAACAAGCACATAGGCATATGACAAAATTATACCGAGTCGAAGAGATGAATAATAATACTGAGCGTACCTCGATAGTTCATGTTACTCTTGACATATTATGACGTAGATGACCATTTGTGATGATATATAAATCCTACACAATTCTTAAACAAGACTTGCACAAAACAAAAATAATACAAGTGTAGGCTAAAATAATAAAAGATATCGCAAGTAAGCTCATGCCATAAAAATTCATAAGAAATGATAAATCAATTAAGTCTAAGTAAATACACAAGAGTTTAATATAAGCATCATACAAGGTCTTCTTTTCAAGGAATTTTCAAAAACACAAATATATATTGATGACCTTAATTTTAAAAATAAATATTTTGAAAACTCATTTTGAAAATATAGGCACAAATAAAGACATGCATAATAACTAAATAAAATGCATATTTAAATGGGGAGATACGGTTTACCAATTACGCCATTTCCATGGGTTGTGCCGTTCCCGTTGTTGATGATATCTTCCTCTTTGAAAATCATCTTGTTGATGATGACTTCTCCAATTGCTCCATCTCCAAGCATTGTGGCATTCCCATTTTTGAAAGTGTCTTTCTTTTGGAGATTCATTGTGGTGATATCTTCTCCTTTGATCAAATAAGACGCTCATTTGATGTCTTCTAGGCGGTATGAATTTTTCTTGATTTTTATTCCGCCGGGTACCTAATATAACATTGTTTTGTGGTACCCTCAAGTGCTTGGGTCCTTTGGGATTAGTCTTGAGACTTTTAGGTCTCCAAAAATAATTAGAGCTATTTCTAGCCCGACAAGTATTTACCGTATGACCCTTTTTACCGCAATAAAAACAAGTAATAATTTTTGGAGCATAATGACCAACATGCATAGGGACTTGATTTCTTTTCACATAATTAACAACACTAGGCTTATGATCAAGTCCTTTATCACAAATTATAAATATCAATAATCTTGGTCATTTTATCGGTACTCAAGTTGGATTTTGATAAATCCTTTTTCATGCAATTAATATCCTCAACAAGAGTACTATTTTCTTTTTCAAGGTTTCTAACCTTGTCAAGTGTGGTGATGTGAGCACATAATAGTGATTCATAGGAGGTAAATAAACTATCCTTATCGTTTTTCAAAGCATTGAATTCCTTTTTCAAATTTTTGTATTTAACAAGCAAGCTTTGGAATTCATTTTGAAGATCATCAAAATCATTTTGCAAATCACTATAATTATTATGTATAACAATATCATAGGAAGTAGAGGGTTTAAGATATACCTCATTTTCTTCTTCGATGCCCATAATACAATGTTCAACTTCTTCATAGTTGGAAGTTGTAAGAGGCTTGTTCCTTAGATTTGACCTTGTATTCCTTTGAGAAGTAGATGCTTTTGAGTTGCTCCTATCATTTGCATATACTTCATGAATGATTTCTAATTTTTGCCATACTTCATGAGCCGATCGAATTCCTACAATAAGATCATATTCCAAATTGGTAAGTGAACAATATAAAATATTGAGAGCTTTACCATTTAAGGAGATGATTTTCTTTTCTTCATCATTGAGCTCCTTGAGAGATTTGGAGATGTATGGAGTGTCTTTCATCGGAATAGATTCTCCATTGATGACGATGTTCCAAATATCGAACCTGCAACCTTGTAAATAGCATTCCATTCTTTCTTTCCAAAATGCAAAATTTTTGGAATCAAATCAAGGTGGCCTGGTGGTGGAAAAAGGAAAGATGAGCTTCATTCGTAGTCGACGATCGTTCCTCTTCACTCGCGATGTGAAACGAGCTTGCCAAAGAGTTTGGCTCGATACCACTTGTAAGTCCAAGCGGCTACGATAATCTAGAGGGGGTGAATAGATTATCTCCATCTTTTCGATTATTCCCTCTTTTACGAACAAAACAAGCCAAGACAATAATAAAGGTACAGAATGTAAACAACACGCGTCGATTTATAGAGCTTCACCCCACCTAGGGACTACGTGCTCTACCAACCCAATATATCCGGGATGGGTTTCGAAAAAAAAAGAATTTTATTAATTACCAAAATTAATACAAATTCAACTTACAACAACACCTTGAAGAGCATCACACTCTTCTTAAACAGCACATTTGAGATTACCACAATCTCTCTTGAAGATTACCACAATCTTTAACGGCACCTTGTGAAGATTACCACAATCTTCAACCTTGAAGAATACCAAATTCTTCAACACCTCAACAAGAAGATTACCACAATCTTCTTACACCTAACACCTAGATCACCCAAGTGTGTTCTTACCACAAGAACACTCACAAGGATATCTTGTGTTGAATGATAACCCAAAAATTCAAGATTACAACTCGATAATGAATAATACAATTGAGTACAAGTGTAATCAAGAATAGCCTAGACCTCGAGAATGTGAAAGTGATAAACTAGGCAAATTACAACAAGAATAATGACAATATAAGACCAAGTGTTTGCTTGAGTATTTCTTGTTGTGTTGTATTGTTCTCTCATATTGTTGTGCTTCAAAACTTCCTCTATTTATAGGAGATGATTGATCATTGATAGGCTCCTCTTGGAATCTGATATCTACAAAAACAATTACAATTAAAATCAAGATTATAGCTGTTAGAAATCAATCCCACAATTTAGGGAAAAGCTGTCTGTAACGACCCATATTTTATTAAATTAAAGTACTCTAAAAATATTATTAAGAAAACACAAATTTATAAATTAAAGTGATCCCAATAATTATCAAGTTGATTTAGAATTTTTAATTATTAAGTAATAATAATAATATTATTACATCTTCTAAATTAAATATCCAACAATTATTCCAAGCATAAACTAGAAAAAAAATTAAAGACATAAATCCTAAATTTAATCTGCTCATAATTATTTTAAATATATATATATATATATATAACATGATTTATTCCACCATCCACAACATCATATCTTCAGCCGAATTCCTCAACCTGAAAGTCATGATAATAATAGGGCGCTTCATCTCGCTCAGTAGGGATATATCTGTCAATATTTAATATAACATGAAAAACATTCACATAATTACAACAGTAAATTCATTAATTTCCTCTTTTTCCTCTGACTGGCCAGTTCCTGCATATAGCATTGCGGGTTCACCCCGAAGATACGTTTGATCCCGGACCTTTTTCATGGCCCCTAGCTTATATGAGTTTATTTCCTTTTGACATATATTGTAATCAATGAAGTATAATCATGGAACATTAAATAAAGACAAATAATATGGAAATCTCTACCTTAATAATCACAGATACTCGATGTAAAAAAATTGAATGATAAAAGTCCTAGTCCCCGATCCCTTCATTTTCTATTGTAGAGAATTTAGAAAATTGTGCAAAATATATGTGGGCTAATCATGTATTTATAGATAAATTTTTTTTTCTATTTTAAAAAAAAAACCTAAATTAACCCCTAACACAACCCCTAAACTAACCTATAAACTAACCCCTAAACTAACTCCTAAATTAACCCTTACTATTTTGTTAAAAACAAATTGGGATATTACATATTATCCCTCTTAATAAATTTTCGTCCTCGAAATTCATTAACTCAATAAATTTTCGGACACAAAAATGTTTTTTTACACGAGTAGTTCTTTGTTTAATATGGACTGTACAAATGCAATAATAATTTTAAAAATGACTACTTGAATTCATAAAACGTAATTCTAAAATATGATAATATAATATGACATTTTGAATAGCATGACATAGTAAATTGCCTACCTTGAGAAATCTGACGAGATATGATGGAGGTGGATGTCACTGGACTATTTTCTTTTTAAAATATTTGAAAAACATTTTTTCTAAACGAGTCTACAGAACCGTAGACCTGCTCTGATACCACTTGTAACGACCCATATTTTATTAAATTAAAGTACTCTAAAAATACTATTAAGAAAATACAAATTTATAAATTAAAGTGATCCCAATAATTATCAAAAAGTTGATTTAGAATTTTTAATTATTAAGAAATAATAATAACAATAATATTACATCTTCTAAATTAAATATCCAACAATTATTCCAAGCATAAACCAGAAAAAAAAAATTAAAGACATAAATCCAAAATTTAGTCTGCTCATAATTATTTTAAATATATATATATATATATATATATATATAACATGATTTATTCCGCCATCCACAACATCATATCTTCAGCCGAATTCCTCAACCTGAAAGTCATGAGAATAATAGGGGTGAGCTTCATCTCGCTCAGTAGGGGTATATCTGTCAATATTTAATATAACATGAAATGCATTCACATAATTACAACAGTAAATTCATTAATTTCCTCTTTTTCCCCTGACTGACCAGTTCCTGCATATAACATTGCGGGTTCACCCCGAAGATACGTTTGATCCCGGACCCTTTCATGGCCCCTAGCTTATATGAGTTTATTTCCTCTTGACATATATTGTAATCAATGAAGTATAATCATGGAACATTAAATAAAGACAAATAATATGGAAATCTCTACCTTAATAATCACAGATACTCGATGTAAAAAAATTGAACGATAAAAGTCCTAATCCCCGATCCCTTCGTTTTCTATTGTAGAGAATTTAGAAAATTGTGCAAAATATATGTGGGCTAATCATATATTTATAGACAAATTTTTATTTTTTTTAAAAAAACCTAAATTAACCCCTAACACAACCCCTAAACTAACCTATAAACTAACCCCTAAACTAACTCCTAAATTAACCCTTACTATTTTGTTAAAAACAAATTGGGATATTACACTGTCTGCTGCACAACGGTTAGAAGTTTGCTGTCAAACTTGAAGGCGATCGGTCGCGCACAAATAGAAGTTTGAAAGAACGCAGAAAAAATACACTAGGGGATCGGGTCCGGGGGTGGTCGCCGTCATCACTGGCTCGCCCCCTAGGTGGACCGGTCACCCTTGACCATTTAGAGGTTTTTGCGAGTTCTGTTTAAGAAACTCGTTCCCAGGTGTGATGCCTCTTTCAGTCGAATTTGGCCGACCTCCGCAATGAAATATTGTCCGATTTTTGTCGAAAATAAACCTCAAGAAATACTTGAAAAATTAGTAAAAATATTTTAAATCGATTGGGAGTATTTTGGACAACATTAGAAATATAGTTTTGATGAAATAACATATTACCATAAAATCATCAAAAGTGTTGTACGATATAAACTTCAAGAAATACTCCGAAAAATAGTAAAAATATTTTAGATCGACCGGGTGTATTAGGACAAAGCATTAGAAACATAGTTTCGATGTAAAAACCCATTGACGCAATATCATTAAATGTGTTGTCCAATTTTGTCAGACTTGAAGAAATACTCCGGAAAATATTAAAACCATTTTAAATCATTTAGAAGTATTTGGACAACCTTTAAAACCATTGTTTTGGTATAGAAACAAAATCATCAAAATCATGATAAAACCTGAAAAAATTTAAGGTCCCTAACTTTCTCGAGAATAGAGTGTTGTTACAAGTGCCGTAACACTTGTACCAACCCGCAATGATAAACACTAAAACACAGAGATAAAATTTGTTTACAAGTATAAAAATACTTGTAAACGTGCAACAGGCGAAATATATTCACTAGTTGAAGTATTGTTTTGAGTAACTCAATCGAATGACTCAACTAGTACGAAACCTATCAAAACTCCTTTGTATGAGTAGATCTAAACTTTGTAAAACAACTCGTCCAAAAAGATAGAATATGAACTATTCAGAACTCCTATGAAAAACAACAAGATGGACGAAAAAAGAGAAACAAAGACTTCGATCTTGTGTGTTGAACGGTACTTCAAAGAAAGACTTCCTTCAACACTGAATCGTAGTATATCGAGACTTTATTTCTCTCTTTGCGAATCGATCTCTCTCGGATATATGCTCTCTCGTTGTAATTTGCGTCTTGAATTATGTGGGAATCGTCCTCTTTTTATATAGGCAATCCATTGAAGAGTTTGAGTCCCTATAAAACAAAGAAGAAAGAGACATAGTGGAAATAGGATTCCTAATCATATAAGGACTAGAACTCTTTTAAACATATCCCTAAAAATCTATCCTTCCATAATCCAAAACTCAAGAATCCAGTTTTAATACAATCCTTTTCTAAATCAACTTCCTTTATTTAATAAATCCTTTTCAAGAAGTAACCAAGAAAGGCAAAACACCAAAACTTATATTTTTCGAAAATAAAAGAAAATATTAATTAACCATGAAAAACACGGATCTAACATTCTCCCCTTTTTGCCTTTCGGACAAAACATCAAACTCAAGCAAAGGATTTATAAAAATAAGTAAGTAACTCCCCCTTAGTTGAAAATCGGTGAAAACAAAAATTTTCTCCCCTTAATCAAAATCGCCTGCTTCACAAAAAGTGTTCCTACACACGGGATAGAACACTTGCATGAACACCTCAAATCTGCAAAAATGGTTAGTATGTAAATGCAATATCAATAGGTGATGAGCAAGAGTCAACGGACTCCAAATACGAGAAAGATATCAGACACCAATCATTAGGCAGTTCAATACGCATTATGAAATGTTAGCACATCAAAAGATATTAGAATATCCCAGCATAGGTTTTAAGTAGCAAAAGTGCTAAACATGCCAAAACAAATGTAAGTACTCCAGCAGGATGTTAATCAAATTTATACAAATCGTCTTCAAAATCAAAGTTTAAGTCCATATCATCCCC
This sequence comes from Rehmannia glutinosa, assembly GCA_016081115.2. Lineage (NCBI taxonomy): Eukaryota > Viridiplantae > Streptophyta > Magnoliopsida > Lamiales > Orobanchaceae > Rehmannia > Rehmannia glutinosa. The sequence goes on from JABTTQ020000144.1 coordinate 392,721, forward strand.
AGCTGCTTCCTTTCCTTTATCCGTTCCTGTATTAGCTCCATCCTTTGCGCCCAGCGTTGCATCTCCCCCTCCACTGAAGCTTGGTTCAGTACTCGTACCAGCCTCAGCCTCATCTCCCCCTTTTTGTCCAGAAGGTGAGAGCAAGCCAAGTAAATGAGCTTTGAAGTTCTCAAAGTACTGAATGTGTTGTTTGGCGGATTGATTTCGATCGGCAAAGGCCAATTGTCCCTGCATAAAAAGACTCGACCACGAGATGTAGCATTTGGAAAATCAAAAGCAGGCATAGGAACGTTAGAAGTGTTGGGAGAATCCGATGGCACACTTGGTGGAACACCCCGGATGCCACGGGGAGGAATAGGTTCCGGAACATCTTCACCAGGAAGCGAAGAGGTAGGTCCTTCACCTTTATCTCCTTTGAACAATTTATGAGAAATTGTAAAACATTGAGTTCAAGTGAAAAGGAATCCCCACTAATCAGGTTAAGACCTTGAGAGGTCAAAAGTAAATAGATCAATGAAGGATACGGGAAAGCATGTTGTACGGAAGATTCAAGCAAACCCATTACCATGTCGAACACCAATCGTCCAAAATTCAAAGGAATCCCTGTCCCAATTTTAAACAACACCACACTGTTCCTTTGCAAATCGACGTCTTTGTGAGAGGTCGGAATCCAATTTTGCATTTGAAATCTTATGTAGAACGAGTAAAGAGACGTGAGTCTAGAAGCGGGAAGTTTTGAAGGATGAACATGCCAAGTTTGAACTCGGTCCCGATTATTGTGCGAACAACCTCATTGCAATCATCCACTAAGGCACCTTCTTCAAAGTCGGGGGTGCCATAAAAGGTGTTAATAATTTGGGGCGAAAAATCATAAACCTTGTTTCGAACAAACACCTTTCCATACTTCGCGAGACCTACGATTTTTGGCAATAGACTCCAAGTTCGCATAAAATTCTAATACCACATTCCTAACAAACGACAATGCAAGTAAGTTCTGATTGCTCAACAAGTTGCGCCTTTGAAATAATCGAACAATGTTATTTTTCGCAAAAAGATCATGCTCAATTCGCTTTTCACAAATAAATTTGCGATCTTCCATGGTTTTGAAACGGTTGAAAGCACCTTGATGTAAAATGAGAAAAGAGTAGGCTTTACTTATCTCAAACTCCTCGATCAAAGCGGCAGAGGATTCAGCGGATGTATCGGATGAAGGAGTTGTAGTTTCGGGGAGTGCACAATTTGAATCGGGTGTTGCAACGGGAGTATCAACACCTTGAGGCGCACTTGACGCAGCTTTTTCAACTTCCTCGCTCTCGGTACTAGCTCGGGGTCGATGTCATCATCTTTATCATCTTCCTTTCGAATATCAAAGTCCTCATCATTTGGAGTTATCGACTCGGTATTCTCCAGTCGAGAGGGTGTTGAACCGGAGTGGCAACACTTTTACCAGCCTCTCCTTGTTGTACTTGACCTGTCTAGTCTTTAAAGTTTCCAAAATTTCAGCCCCTCTTCTCTGAGAACCTTTGTCGGACCCTTTTCCTTGTTCTTTTGTACGGACCGCACTCGGATGTACTTTTCTTCTTGCGCGGAGTGGTCGGAGCTGCTTTCTTGGCCGGAGGTTTCTTGACGGGGAGGTTTTTGGCGGGGCTTCAAACTATGGGTTTCTTGACGAACTCCGAGTTCTTGATCGCGAGCCATCACATACCCGGAAATATCCTCATCGAATCGGATTGCGAGTGGAATATCAGGAACAATGATTCTCCCCTTTCTTGGATGACCGTTTAATGTGCTTCTTTTCTCTTTTCGGATTTCCTTGCGATGGTGACCCCCCGCACTGCGGTTGAGGCAAAACCCCTCTTTTTGAAATCGACGATTTTGGAGGGTTTAAAGGTGTTTCGTGAGAGGCCATATCTGGGAGATCTTCAACATTGATGACATTTTCAGTGTCATCTGGTGGAAAAACACCAATTGGAATTGGGGTTTTGAGACCCGAGGACCATGGCGGAGTTTGAATCCAAAATGGGCAGGATTTTCAAGTGGGTTTTCTTGTGGAGTTTCTTGCGGGGTTTCTGTGGATGTGGGTTCAGTTTCTGGTAAATTTGTGGATTCTTCGACTGGAACAGAGGGAGTAGGGAATTTTGGGTTCTCGTCGATGGGGGCACCCTGTTAAAGTAAATGCGGCGGGAGTTTCAAGATTTTGAGTCGAGGTCTTTGGGGGTGTTGCAAAGACTGCATCGACTCTGTAATCGGAGGTGGAGGCGAGATTGCTTTGGGGTTGATCGACGCCGATTCGCGGTGGATTTCGCAGAGTTGATGGAGTCGTACTCGCAACAGCGGAGACGATGAAGATGACGACGGACTAGCGGTTGGGTGAACATTCTGAAATGCCCGAAATAATTCTCTTCATTGTGGATTAGTAGACAAAGTGAAATATACAAAGAGAAGAAAAAAATTCCAGAGAAAAATTTTGGGGAAGAAGAAGCACTGTATAGTTTTGTAGAATGTGTGAGAGAGAGTGAGATGTGATATGAAGTGTGACAAGCAACAAGTCAATCACATTAAGTACTCTAAGTACAAGTGGCGGTTATTAGGAGAGAGAAGGAGACTCAAATATATCCAATTTCCCAAAAAAAACGGGAAGAAAAAATTAAGACCTCATTTTCAAATTTGATTTTAAATTACAAGTCTCCAAAATATATGAAATACTTAACCGCAAATTTAGATAAGATAGTGCTGAGATAATGTCAAATATATCCATGTATATCACAATCCATATAACACCACAAAACTTAAATCACCACAAGATTCAACAATTAGGAGGAGAAAAATCAAGATTGCATAATATCCAATGGATTCCAAAATTCTGTTATTCATCAATTTTCACCAAAAATGCATGTCCTAATTATGTCTAGATATGAAAAGAACAAAAAGTAAACAACACACTAGTGGGGGACTAATATTAGTGACATTGTGAGTGTTGTAACACTCGAGAGACACCTTTACGCCGATTCAATGAATAGTGATCCGCATACCAAAGACATATAGGATTTTTCGAGTTTTTCTTATGATTTTTCCAAGATTCATGCGCATTTGCTTGATGGGTAGCTTTCACACAAAAACCCAAAGGTAGCTTTTTATCACAAGATCATGCCGCTTGAAACACTTTTATAAGGTAAGAATTGGTCAAAAGGATTAGCCGCACTCGGTGGGGAGGTAGTTGTTTCCTCAAAGGCCTCAAAACATGATCGAAATATTTTTTAAAACTCATCGCCTGGGTAAAATATATTCTTCGATTTTGTAAATTGGAAACATCCACTCACATCACTTATCGGTGAACCTCTTGGGTACATTACGAGTAACTTTGTCAAGCTAATTTCGTCGTGCGGATGCAAATCTAACTAAATGCATGAATGCAAGATAAAAAAGCAAACATGAAAAAGGTGTTGCAGCAAGTGTTCTTGTGTAGGCCGCAACACTTATACGAACTTGATGTTAGATCGCACATGAGACAAGAGACTTCCTTAGAGTGGAAAATCTCTCAAAATCTAAAGCTTTGGTGAAAATATCGCCTAACCGATTTTCGGTACCAATGTATTCTATGCGAATAATGTTTTTCTCAACCAAATCACGAATAAAGTGGTGTCTTATGTCTATGTGTTTTGTGCGAGAGTGTTGTACAGATTCTTTGAAATATCAATAAGACTTGAATTATCACAATAAATGGTTAAGATATCACTTTGTGAAGACCATAATCCTCAATCATTTGATTCATCCAAAGTAATTGGGAACAACAACTCCCAACAAAGAACATATTGATTCTGCAATGAAAGAGAAACACAATTTTGTTTTACGTTGTGCCAAGATACCAAATTATTACCAAGGTAGAAACAACCACGGTTGTACTTTTCTCGTCATCAACGTCTCATTTGATTAGAGTCACTAAAACCAACTAGATTTGTGTTTGTATCTTTAGTGTACCAAATTCCTAGATTAGTGGTGCCTCCAATATATCGAATAATTCTTTTCAAGGCTTTCAAATGAGTGATCTTAGGATTGGCTTGATAACGAGCACACAAACACACACTATACATGATATCGGGACGGCTGTGATTAAATACAAAGCAGACTACCTATCATGCTTCTATACAAAGTGTTATCAACACTTTCAAAGAACATCTTCTCTACTAAGTTTTTGACTCGAACCCATGGGAGTTTTCATATGAGATGCACTATCTAAGTTAAATTTCTTCACCAAATTTCGTGCATATTTACTTTGAGAAATAAAAATCCCATCATTCGATTGTTTGATTTGTAAGCCCAAAAAGTAGTTTAATTCACCAACCATACTCATTTCAAATGTAGATGACATACAATCAACAAATTCTTTCAACAATTTTTGACTAGAAGCACCAAACACAATATCATCCACATATATTTGAGCAATTAAAATACTATGATTAGTTCTTTGAATGAAAAGAGTCTTATCCACTTCACCACGTTTAAAACCCATTTGGAGTAAATGCTCAGTTAATCTACCATACCAAGCTCTTGGGGCTTGTTTAAGACCATAAAGAGCCTTTTTAAGCTTAAACACATGGTTTGGCTTATAGGGGTCTTCAAAACCTTTTGGTTGTTCAACATAAGCTTCTTCATTTAAAATCCCGTTTAAAAAAGCACTTTTAACATCCATTTGGTGAAGTGTGAGATCGAGGTGACATTTATAGCAAGAAGAAGTCTAATGGACTCAATTCGGACTCTGAGAGCAAAGGTTTCATCAAAGTCAACCCTCAACCTGTGTATACCCTTGAGCCACCAAGCGAGCTTTATTACGCACAATGTTTCCAGATTCATCGTTTTGTTTTTGAAAATCCATTTAGTTCCAATCACATTCACATTATCAGTCTAGGAACTAAATACCATACATCATTTTTAGCAAATTGATCAAGTTCATCTTGCATAGCATTAATCCAAAATTCATCTTTCAAAGCCTCATTGATATTCTTAGCTCAAAATTAGAGATAAAGCGAGCAAGTTCTTACCAGAGTGCGGTTTGAAGATAAATATGCATTTCTTACCATGTCACGGTAGTTTACCTTCTCCTTTCTTCGTGTTCGACACCTTCAAGAACTTCACCTATCACTTGAGTAGTTGGGTGATTTTTCGAATTTTGCTTAGTATGTCTCAGTACGATCGGTCACATGATCATCAAGTACTTGGTTTTGTTCGTTCTCATGATCAAATTCAGTTTCTGAGTCTGTTTCCACAGGTGTGTTTACAGGTTCTGCTGCAGGTGTCTCAACATCTGTTGGAACACTGGCACCGACATCTGTTGTAACACTTGGTTCAACTTCGCCAGAACTCGACTTAGATGTAATATTTGTCTCAATTAGATCTGAGACACGCTTTCTTGATTTTTCTGCAAGGTCACTAGATCATCGAAAACAACATTCACAGTTTCCATAATTGTCCTTGTTCGGGAGGTTAAAAATCATATAGGCATGATTGTTAGTGGAATATCCTAGAACAAACTCTTATCACTTTTAGAGTCAAATTTAGCAAGTTCATCTCTATCATTCAGCACATATCACACACATCCAAATACATGAAAATATTTAAGGTTAGGTTTCTTACATAAAAGTATCTCGATGAGTCATAGTACTTCCTACCCTCAAATACACACGATTTGTAATATGGCATGAGTGTTTAAGGCCTCACCAAAAACGTTTGGTCAAATTTTTCGAACTTAACATGACTCGTGCCATTTCTTGTAGTGTTCGATTTTTCCTTTCCGCCACCCCATTTTGTTGTGGAGTTTTGGGTGCGGAGAACTCATGAGAAATACCTTTCCTATCACAAAAGGTTGAAAAAGATGAATTTTCAAATTCTTTTCCATGATCGATTCTTATTCTAGCAATAGTGATCTTGTACAAATTGCACACCTTCTTATGCAAATTTCGAAAGACTCAAAAGCATCGATTTTTCACGTAAACGAACCCATGTAAAACGAGAGAAGTCATCAACACACACAAAAGAATATTTCTTTCCTCCAACACTTTCAACCTCAATAGGACCCATAAGATCCATGTGAAGAAGTTCAAAACAGCGGGTAGTGTGAAAGTGTTGTGACACTTGGTGTGACACTCGGGTTTGTTTACCTTTTTGACAAGATCCACACACAGAGGTATTTTTAGTGTTCGATTTTGGTAATCCTCTTACGAACTTCATATCGACAAGTTTCTCAATCATTTTAAAGTTCACATGTCCTAACTTTTGATGCCATAAATCCGTCTCATTCAAATTAACACTATGATAAGCAGTAATACCACCAAATTGGTAGCAATTATCAACAGATCTTAAACCTGCTAAGATGCAAACGTTAGCATTGTCAAATACTTCACACGAATTTTTATCAAATTTAACATACAAATCATCATCACAAAGTTGGCTAATGCTAAGTAGGTTCGCAGAGAGCCCTTCAACATGTAAAACGTTTCTGAGCTTAGGAAGACCTTTTACATTCAGAGTACCTTTACCAACTATTTGTCCTCGAGCACCACCACCATATGTGACCTTACCTCCGTCGAACAATTCATAGTTCGTTAGGTATTCTTTGGTTCCTGTCATGTGGCGAGAGCATCCACTATCGAAGTACCAAGATCCTGTAATGTTAGACCTCAAGGATGTATATATAACATTACAAGTCAACTCAGTTTTGCGGACCCAAATAGTTTTAGTCGAGGTGTTGTTAGAAGTGTGTGAGGACACTCGTGAAAACACTTGACCATAAAATTTTGACGTTTTAGATCGACTTTAGCTTATAGCGGTATGGTTTAATGTGGCAGGTTTATAGCAAGAATGACAGATATAGTGTCTTTTTTTTTTCGTGGCTTTTCACTAGAACAAGAAGGATCATTAATAGAAGAATTTGAAGCCTTAGAGTCTTGGATCCTTTTACAAAAGTAGGAGTTTTGTATCCAAGCCGTTTTTCTCTGTATTTCTAGAGCTAGGATTTCGTCAAGTTTAGCTTTGCGAGAATTAAGCTTTCTCAATGTCTCAAGAGATTTCTCAAGTTGATTTTACCTTTTCTAACTCCTCATCTTTCCTGGTTAGCATGATTTCCGGACGTGTCGGGAATTCTTACGCTCCTCGTTCTCCTTTGTAAGTTTTTCATTCTCCTTTGGGCATCCGATGTGTTCAACACGTTTTCCCAATCGTGGTATAATTCTTGGTAAGCGTCCATGATGTCCTCCGTTCTTCATTATCGAGTCCTCGGCGCACGGATATCCTGTTTCAACTAGAGAGGCGGATGTTAAGCAAAACGTATTTGAAGGGTTAGAAAGAGTATACTGTTAGGTGTTGGAATGTCTCGAGCAACACCTCGAGAGACACCCAATGGATTGATTTGCATCGTCCTTTTCTCATTGATGATTGTCATGAGAAGCGAGATTGTCATCATTCGACTCGAGTTTTCTTCCTCTCGACTCATCATCGCTCAAAGTAACACTCAAATTCATACCCTTTTTACGTAAAAGTATTTGCACATTCATTGGCATAGTGCCCAAAACCGGTGCATGCTCTACATCCCGACCTTATCAATATCAAACTGATTCCCAATTTTATCTTGATTTCTATCGAGGCATATTCCTTTGAGGGTATTTAGGAGCATTAGGTTTAAAAGGTTTGTTGGTTTTGGAAGGAAATCGAGTTTTGCTTTTGTTTTTCATGATTTTTCGAATTTTTAGCAAACATAGCCATAGATTCCTCACCTAATTCGATTCCTCAACCTCTTTAGTTAATTGAGCCAATTCACTAGATTCATTAGGTATTACCCGTAGAGCAATGCTTTTCCCTTTTGGTCTCCTTTTGTCGACAAAATTGAGTTCCCAAGTTTTGAGGATTCAAACTAACTCATCGAGTCGTAGTGTTGCAATGTTTGATAATTCTTCAACCGCAAAGCAATCTTAATATCAAACCTTTCGGGTAGGAACGCATCATCTTGCTTACTAACCTGGAATTTGAGATTGGCTCACCCAGAGATTGAGATTCATTGGCGATGTCACATAGTCGTCCATGGTAAGATGTAATATCTTCATCTTCCTCCATCTTCAAATTTTCAAACCTAATCGTCAGTGTCGTAACTTGAGAGACGAACACTTGCAGAACCTTCACAATGTTTTTGCAGAGCCTCCCATGCGTCCTTGGGCTGCAGTATAGTTAGTTGATGATTTTAAACATGTTGAAATCGATCGCACCAAAAATCGCATTGAGAGCCTTGAATTGTAGTTCGCAAGTTGAATATCTTCATTGGACCAACTTATTTCATCTTGATTTATGTAATCGCCATTGACATCTATGATTTTTGGAGGAGTCCATCCAACTGAGCAGTAGCGCCAGGCTTTCTCATCAATTGATTTTATAAAAGCCCGCATCTTGATCTTCCAAATTGAGTAGTTAGATCCATCCAACATAGGTGGACGAAACATATTTTGAAACTTGACTATCCATTGCTTGCTTGAACTTAGGATCAACACTTAGTGAAATCAAGTGTTGGCCCCCGATACCAATTGAAAAAATTTAAGGTCCCTAACTTTCTCGAGAATAGAGTGTTGTTACAAGTGCCGTAACACTTGTACCAACCCGCAATGCCGATAAACACTAAACACAGAGATAAAATTTGTTTACAAGTATAAAAATACTTGTAAACGTGCCGGCAGGCGAAATATATTCACTAGTTGAAGTATTGTTTCTGTAACTCAATCGAATGACTCAACTAGTACGAAACCTATCAAAACTCCTTTGTATGAGTAGATCTAAACTTTGTAAAACAACTCGTCCAAAAAGATAGAATATGAACTATTCAGAACTCCTATGAAAACAATGATGGATAAAAACAGAGAAACAAAGACTTCGATCTTCAGGTGTTGAACTGGTACTTCAGCAGACTTCCTTCAACACTCTGAACTGTGTAGTATATCAGACTTTATTTCTCTCTTGCAGAATCGATCTCTCTCAGATATATGCTCTCTCAGTTGTAATTCTGCGTACTGAATTATGTGGGAATCGTCCTCTTTATATAGGCAATCCATTGAAGAGTTTGAGTCCCTATAAAACAAAGAAGAAAGAGACATAGTGGAAATAGGATTCCTAATCATATAAGGACTAGAACTCTTTTAAACATATCCCTAAAAAATCTATCCTTCCATAATCCAAAACTCAAGAATCCAGTTTTAATACAATCCTTTTCTAAATCAACTTCCTTTATTTAATAAATCCTTTTTCAAGAAGTAACCAAGAAAGGCAAAACACCAAAACTTATATTTTTCGAAAATAAAAGAAAATATTAATTAACCATGAAAAACACGGATCTAACAAAACCATTTATCAAACACTAATCTTTGGCATTCTAGATAAGGACATATTTCTGCAAAACGTTTGTCTTTAATACCTCAGATTCATTCTACAAAATGTACAAACTTTGACTCTTGTGATGTTTGTCATTATGCTAAACCAAAGAGATTACCATATTACTCTAGTTCCACTTGTTCTCAAGCTAGTTTTGATTTAATACATTGTGACATATGGGGACCTTTTTCTACTACATCCCATAATGGTTTTAAGTACTTTCTTACTATTGTAGATGACTTTTCAAGGTGCACATGGGTATATATGATGAAATCAAAGTCGAAACCAAAATCCATTTGCAAACCTTCTATAATTCTGTGTTAACTCAGTTTAACACTAAGATTAAATGCCTAAGATCCGATATTGGTCTTGAATTTCTTCTTCCCTTTTTTTTATAAAGAGAATGGTATTATTCATCGACAACTTGTGTGGAAACACCATAACAAAATGACATTGTTGAAAGAAAACACCAACACCTCTTACAAGTGGCTAGAGCCTTATTGTTTTGATCAAAGGTTCCTTTAAATTTACGGGATGAATGTGTATTTGATAATGCTCACATTATAAATAGAGTGCCCACTCCTATTTTGCACAATAAATCTCCTTTTGAAAAACTTTTTAATAAAATCCAGATTATTCTTATTTTGAGAACTTTTGGATGTCTTGCATATGCCTCTCAGAATCGCGTTCATAGAAATAAATCTGATCCAAGAGCCTCAAAATGTGTTTTCATTGGATATTCTTTTGGCACTAATGGTTATAAACTATTTTATCTTACTAAGAAATCCACTCTTATCTCTAGAAATGCTTATTTTTGTGAAAACATCTTCCCATTTCATAACACTGATTCAAGAACCAATGAATGTCCTATGTTTACAACTCTACCGTCGATTTTGATCATATTCAACCTCTAGATACAACTCGGTTGAACTTTAATATTGTTCGGATGGTAACATACTTGATAACACAACCGATATTGCACACACCTTTGAGAATATATCAAGACAAACATGAACCAATAGAACAGTTACCAATGGAACATGAACAACCTCATATTGCTCTGAGATCACTACAAGAAATTGAAATTTTTCGACGGAAAAATCCGTCGGAAACAATCTACAAGCGGATTGGCGGCGGAATTCGGCGGAACTTTGTCGGTATAACGCTTGTCGCCAATGACTTAACGACGGATGAAAGAATCCGTCGGTGAATTTACCGACGAAATCGACGGTCGCCCGACGAAAGACGATGAGACAATGGCGACAAGATCCCGACGGATTTTGTGTCGGGCAATTGATATCTGTCGCTAAGTTAAGCCGACAACTAATGACAAATTGCCGCCGGAACACCGACGGAATGTTGTCGGCATTTTAACGAGCGGATTATTTCCGATAGAATGCCAGCGGATTGCCGGCAAATTTACCGACTGATTCTCGACGATTTGCCAGCAGTTGGCGGCGGATAGTTAGCGGCAATTACACGACGGAATTTTGTAATTGTTGTTCTATCAACAATCCGTCGGTAATCCGTCGGTATTTGTGTAAATTTCAGTTTTTTTCAGTTAAAATTTTTTAATTTCCTATTTTTTGCTTTATAAAAATCAATTTTAACCATTTCAGTTCACAAAACAAATATTACAACTCAAACATGAAAATCCAACACAACACAATCCAACATCCGAAATTTAACATCCAACATGAAGATTCAACAACTAACATCCAAAACTCCAACATAAACTACAAGTAAAGCAACATTCAAAAATCCAACATAAAAAAACATAATACCAAAACAACATCCAAAAATAAAATCATATCCATAGTCTACCCTTATCCAACAACCAAAAGTAATACTCTAATCATCACTAAGACTCACATCACCATCATGATTGTTTTGTGGGCCATGGGGAGGTAGGTCTTGGGGAGGTGAGGTCTGAGTGGTGCTCATGTTCGCCATCATCCACTCCACCCGTTCCTCGAGGGTGCTCGTTCGAGTAATATACTCATCTAATTTCTTTTGTACCTCGGCTCGACCCTCATCTCTTGCCTCCTCTTTGAGGCGCTCTACGGCTGCCTGAGACATCAAGGTTCCTTCAGAAGCTATCTGTAACAACAATCATAATACCTAAATCAGTCAACATAAATAATGAATGAAAATAATAACAGTCGATATTTATGTAAAGTAGAAAAATACCTGTGAGTCGCCATAATTACCAATGCCAAAGAGCGTTGTTTTTTGGAAATTCTCTCCTTGTTGTAATATAGTGATCATCAATCCTCTTATTACGTTGTGATTGGTCTAAGTTGAGTCGCGACCAAAGATTGATCATTCGCTATAAGAGACTCCAACTTCAACTACCAAAAAAAAATAATATTAGAACATGAACAAGATGGCAAAAAAAGATGGCTATTTCATTTTGATTATGATTCTTCATCAATTTAATTATGATTCTTCATCAATGTACAAAAAAAGATATGTACTCATCAAACGAACTACTTAGTAGTTCTATTTTGTTGTTCCCCAAAGTATAAATGATAGAAATTAAGCCCACCATCATTGACTAGTTACACCATGAGTGGTCTTGAACCTTATAAAAAATGTTAAGGTTTATAGAACAAGGAAAAGGAAAAATTCCAAGCAATCAGTTAAGCTCTTTCTTTACTAATTAATGGTTAAGTTTTGGAAAAAATGAAAATAAAAATTATAAAATCAAAGAAGTTTGTTTGTTAGAAAACTTAATATTGGCAGACAGGGCAATAAAACATGAGACCGTTGCCACATCGAAATGAAAAGTTTTAACATGTAAACAATAAGATTGTCAAAGCATAGACTTCAAAAACTTTACAAAATGGAGCAACACTAGTGTCATATGTAAACAAGAATATATTCTTCAATCAAATCATCAAACTTGAACTCCAACCCGAAATTCCTTCCATGATATCATACAAGTTGCAGTAGAAGTTGCTTTCTAAAGCACAAAACTCAACAATCCGACGAAGAAGGTACTTAAACAAAACCAAAGGCGAAAGCAGATAGTGTTACTTGCTGGAATGCACATTGTGTGTAGAAATGAAACAAACAAGCAACTCTATTGTTCAAACCCACATTAATTAAACAGTTCTGACATGTTCTTTTCTATGTCGTGTGCTGACATGTTCTTCAAAGTAATACTCACAAAATGATGATGCCTCATCAACTAAATATGCATTGCATATTGAGCCTTCCACTCTAGCTTTATTGGTGACATTCTTTTTCAGTTTACGAAGGTACCTAAAATAGTCGATGTTTTTATTTGCAAGAAATTCAACTATAAAGTCATAATAACTCAAGTGATTTTCAAATTCACGTTACCTTTCGAAGGGATACATCCAACGATAGTATCTTGGACCAAAGCAATGCTTGCTTCATAAGCCAAGTGTCTTGGAAGATGTTCCATCGAGTCAAAGCTTGGTGGAAATATCTTTTCCATCTTACATAATATAATAGGAATTGCAAAGCATGTAATCGGTCCATATCTTCTTTCCGTATGACCGTGGCAGTGAGCTCCTTAAAGAAAAGGCTCAGCTCGGTAAGTGATTTCCATACATGTGGGGGAAGAAGTTCCTTGAATGCAATAGGTATCAATCTCTGCATAAATACATGGCAGTCATGGCTCTTCATGCCAAAAAACCTCCGTTTCTTCATGTCTACACATCTTGATAGGTTAGAGATGTAACGTCGGGAATCTAAGTTCTTTCACCCATTTACACAATTCTTCTTTGCCCTTCTTATCCAATGTGTAGCAAGCCTTAGGGTACTTCCCGTTTCCTCATTTCGTGCCAACTCGGTAAATTGAGTATTCATTCAACTCTTGACGAGATTTCAAAGTATCTTTTGTTTTGCCTTGTACATCCATAATCGTATTAAAAATATTGTCAAAGACATTCTTCTCAATGTGCATTACATCTAAATTATGTCGGATAAGGTTTGTGCTCAATAAGGCAACTCCCAAAAGATACTTTTTTCCTCCAACCACAATTCTTACATTTTGCTCTTGTTGTTCTCATCAAGACCGATGTCCGTGTGGCTTTCATAAGCCCTAGATCTTGTATCTCTGTTAATATTTGAACTCTGATCGAGCGAAGGTGCAACTTTTGTGATTTATTTTATTTTAAGGAATGAGTTTTATTCCTTCGGAATGTGTGGTCGGCCGGTAGAAACTTGCGGTGGTTGTCAAACCAATATTGTTTACCACTCTTGGAAAGAGTGAATGCATCTCGAACTCTCCATACAAAGTATGGACAAGCTAATCGTCTGCGGTACTCCATCCAGACAACATGGAATAAGCTGGGAAATCACTAACCGTCCACATGAGAGCAACTCTCATTTGAAAGTTTTTCTTCTTCGATATGTCATAGGTTTGGACTCCCACATCCCACAATTGGTTCAACTCCTTGATAAGAGGCTGCAAATACACATCCAACTTATCTTTTGGGTTTTTGCCGGTACTAACACGATTAAGAACATGTGTTGGTCCTTCATACATAACCACGGTGGCAAATTCAACGGTGTGACTATCACTGGCCAACAAGAATATTGTGCTCCATATTGTGCAAATGGTTAAAATCCATCTGTGCAAAGACACAATCGCACATTTCGAATCTCTGCTGCAAATTCTGGATGAGTGCTATTGAAATGCTTCCAAGCTAGGGAGTCCGAGCAATGACTCATAACGTCATCTTCGACCATATGTTCGCATGCCACCTCATTTCTTAGCGATTTGCTTTAGAGGCGTACAATCTTTTCAATCTATCCGTCAAGGGAAATAGTACATCTTTTTGTAGGTAACATTATTTTTATGTCCTGTACCACTCCCTCGACTCTCCCTCCTAAATCGAGCATGACCACAGAACTTGCAAGACATAGCAATGTTGTCTTCACCCCAGTATAACATACATCCATTATTGCAACAATCAATTTTTTCCACTGGTAGGCCCATGCCTCGCAAAGATCTTCTTGGTTTTATAGAAGTTATCAGGCATTTGTATTATTATCGGAAGAATCTCAGCTTTGATAAGTTGCACCATGTCATCATAATTTCTTTCAGACATGTGATGTTCAGCCTTCATGTGCATCGCTCTGGCAACAAATGATAATTGTGAGTGTTTAGTACAACCAGCCCATAACTCCTTATCTGCAGCATTGAGCATGTCATAAAATTTCTGTGAATCTGGATTTGGAGGTTCCTCTAATTCACTCAGATCAAACTCGGGACCCGCTGCATCCATCACCATTGTATGGTAGTCCATCGTTGATTCCACATCTTCACTATAATGAACGTTTTGGGTGTTGCTTGTTTCTACATGTGTTTCTCCATGTCTATCCCAAACATAATATTCTGGCATAAATCCATATTTGGCAAGGTGGTATTTAACTTCATCACGGTGGAATCTTTGGCGATTCGGCACTTACGATGATTACATGGACATCTGATTTTATCCACATCCATCCACTCTACTTGACTACAAGCAAAGTCAATAAATTTTTCTAGTCCTTCTAAGAACTCAGTAGATAAGACCCCTCTACTTTCAAACCTTTTATACATCCACCCACGTTCTACACTCATTTTTCAATGTCCTGATAAATTAAAACATTTGTGTTGAATATTGAGGCTAGACAAATACATTAAGATGGATTCATTATTAAAGCAAATCTGCTCTGCACAATATCTCTACTAATTAAGCACAATTTCACCAAACAAATAGATACCCAAAACTTGAAAGGCCTAAATAACATATATATTTTTGTCAAATTACATCCCTTAGTCGTGCAACTTGATGAAATGCCTATTTATACATTCAATTTCTAGTGTCATTTGCACAATTCGTTTGAAAGTTTATAAATAGGCCCTGCATTCAATTTCTAGTGATTCTTAGTTAAGGAAATAAAAGACACATATCAAAATGGGATTTTATCCCAGTTTCTTGAAACCTGAAGATGGATAACATGAGTTTATGTTATAAATGAGGACATTAAAGAGTTTAATATACCTCAGAATAAAGATTGTTCATGACAAAGAAATGGTCTTAACTTAGAACACCATGGAAGTAAATTCATAATGCAAGAAAAACAAGATCACCTTTAATATATGTAATTTTTAGTGAAGAAAAGATCAAAGTCAGGTGTTTTCAGGGTTGAAGAAATATGATTAGTTGAAACTTTGCATTTCAAAATATGATATCCTTGATTGTGAGAGGTTGTCATATGTGACTTTACATATACATACATACGGGCGGGTAGTTTTAATAATAATAGTTAATAAATAAATTGTCTTAACTTAACATCAAGTGGATCGTATTCTTTCGATTTTAGCATCAAAAGAAAAAAATGTTCATAATAGAATGATAAAAGACCATTGCTCTCACTAGCAATGCTCATTGTATACAAGATACCGATTCGATACCAATAAAGAAAGCATTACACCATTCATAATTATCTCAATCATGGTGACAAGTATTTTGAACAATTAATTCACATAAACACTATCTTTGATAGAAGATTATCCTATTCTAAGCGTGCACTAACCACATCAACCAGTCCCCCATCTATACCCTATTCTAAATAAACATATATAAATAAACCACAAGAAAAAAAAACATATACCATATTCGATGAAGGAATTAAATGTAATACACTATTGAATCTCACCCTACCATCACAAACAAGTACAAAACCACAAGAAAAATATAAGAAATTTATGGTTTACTAATTAAATAATTTTAGGGATATTAGTTTTAGGACCTTTAATTTGTGGAGGAAAGAAAGAGAACACGGCCACGGCAAAGCTTCCGAGGAGACGCGTTACAGGCCGATCGCCGGCGCCAACGACGCCAGACGAAGATGCGGCGTGGCGCTTTGGTGTGGTTGACGTTTAGGGCTTTGTTTAGGAGAGCGCGGACTTGGGTTTCTTGAATATTGGAATCAGGCATTTTTTCTTTTTGTTTTGGTTTTTTTTTTCTTTTGGTTTTTAAATTTCTTTTCTTATTTCTTTCATTCAATATTAATATCTTTGAATTGGTTTTAAATTCTTTGAATTGGTTATTATATTTCGTGGGATTTTGTGCAAATTTTGGAGAAATAATTTTAAAATATTTTTTATTGGCAATGATAATTTATGAGATTAAATGGTTTGAAAATTTAATATTGGTGGGTAAAATTTTACATAGAATGGGCATATATATATTGTGATTTTTAATTATAAATTTTATTATAATTTCCAAGCCGAAAATTTGGTATTGGTTCGGTCGGTCACTTAACCGAATAGTGCACATCCCACAGGGCTGCGTAAACGAGCGAGAGCGTTCGACAAACTACTCTGAACAAGTTCGGATATTCCCGTTTATGTTCATTTATTTAGTTAAACAAACATAAGCGAACAAATTTTAGGACTCGTTAAATAAACGAACGAGCTTGAAGTCATATACTCGTTCATTAATAGCTAGTGAACAAGTTGTTTAATTAGTATTCGTTCATAAATATTCATGAACAAGCCCGTCACATCCCTAAAGCATACACACACACACACACACACACACACACACATATATATATATATATATATATATATATATATATGGGCTCGTAGTAATGGTTTAGGTTATTTTTACAACTAAAGCATTTATGTTTTTAGTTTAACATTTTAATTTTAAAATACTTTAATCAAAGTATTAAACAAAATATAAATAAAAATTTAATATATACATAATCACCCTAATTTTCCGCAGTTCTAAAAACCAATGTCTACTTATTGATATAAGACGTATTTTCAGAATACTTTATATAATAGACATTCGTACAATGTCTATAAAAAATTGCGACTATACATACGACAACTTGCAAAAGTCGAGATGAGTCATATTCATACACATTTCTAGTTGTGAATTCATGATTCTCTCACAAAATCCAACAAAAAATATATGGTCTTGTAATAAATGTACTTATTGCTGACCCTTTATTCATTAAGGACCATTCATAAATCCAAGAACAAGAACATAGAAATAAGAA